>CM076577.1:525848108-526355253 GCA_034641835.2 Pinus albicaulis | reverse complement strand
AAGAAGAGATCCTCCAAGTTGACGTGTCCTTATTTTCCACAAAGTTTACCTCTATGTCACCCTAATGCATGGAATAATTACTCACACAACAAAAACATGAGGGTATAATCTATCTCCAAAAGCTAACCTCTATCTTATAGATGTACACAAATGTATAGAATAGGATGATAATTTTGGATTTCTTATCCATTTACCAATCTAGGCTTGAGATCCACTCTTGATGGGAGGATGTGCTCAAGGGATAAGGGATGAAAAATCTAAGGTAGGATATTATATGATTCGAGAATTTCATCCATGGTAAATAGTTATAACAACTACCGGAAGCTTCTAGAAGAGGGAGCTTCAGGATTATTTTTATTTTTCCTGAATTTCTAGAATCAATGCACCCCCAACATAGGGAAACCTGTTGGTGAATGCACCCTAGTAATGGATAACCTTTAGGTGAACGCAGGTCTCCAAGCCAACATAGTACATTGGTCCTTAAAATGATTGAAATGAAGCAATTTCAGGCATAAAATTAGGGATTATAAAGAGTCATGCTTAGGGTTTTGTGAAAGGATGATGATAAGTGGAAAAAGGATGTTGATTGATCCATTTTTTAGGCCTGTTGACCAAATGCAACAAAATGTCCTATAATACATCTCTTACAAATTCTGAAATGAAGTTACAATTTTTCTATCAATGAAACTACTAGAAAATAGTAATTGGAGAATCCATTCAAGGTTATGGGAACCATATCTTTGTTTGATATTTTATCTCATATTTGATGCAAATGGTATCTAATACCTTTAACTCTATCAATGCATGAAGATACATTCTCTCCCTTTGATATCTTTCTTGCATTCAACTTGTTTTTTGGTAGCATCTTCTGTAACATGCTTAAAGATTCATATAGGTACTTCAACATGTCCCATAAATATTTAGTTATCTTGTAACTCCTTTCATGCACAACCAAAGATATTATCATATTCACTAAGATGATCATATGAGCCTTGATATTCTTCTTATTCTACTCAACCTTTTTAGTGGAATCTTTAGGTTGTGGTTTTATTACATCAACAAGAGAATACACATCTTGTTCAATGTGAATGAGTTTGATAAAATAATTGCATGAACAATAGTTGGAGGTTCCTTCAAGCTTCTTAGAATCAATAAACACTTAATTCATTCACACATTTATCTTTTTCATAAAGGAAAATAGCTTAAGTTTAAACAAACCCACATGCCTTTTCTTTTGCATACAAACAAATATATATGAAAAATTCCAAATCCAATGCACTACTAGTAAAGTCATCTTACCTTTCTCACCATGAACATCCACTTTCATAGCACCTTTCTCACCATGCACATACACTTTCATAATATCAAAAGATAATATATGAAAAGTATATTATCCAATCTCAATTGGTTAGCTAACTAAGCACAAGAATGAAATCTCTATTGGATAATAGTGCAACCACAATAATGAACATCTAAAAAAACATACAATAATTCTCTAGTAGTTGGAGTTACACGGTCAATAAGAAGGTATAACACTATAAACTATTGCTTTAATAATAATCAACCAATAGCTAAATAGAATATCTTGTAGCAATATGGCTTACGCTTCCCTTTCATTCAACATGACATTTTTGTGTTGCTTCTATGCACATGAGAAAGAAACACACATTCTTTGATGTTTACTAAAAGATGAAACTATTATACCACTAACATGCCATCTCTCTACTCTCGGGATTCTATTTATTTTTTTCTTTTTCATTTTTCTCTAGAAGATTGACTTTGATAAAATTATAAAAAACTATAAAAAACATCAGAACACAACGTTTATTTTTCATGATTTCTCCCACATCCTTTGAAAGATCTAATTTCAAACAAGTTAATAAATATACCAAAAAAAACTAAAGAAAAAAACACAAAAATAAAGTTAATGCAAATAAAATAATAATATAATAGTAACCCTACATAGAAATCAAACCAATAACTCAACTCCACAATTCCACATTCTAAATTTAGGAAAAAAAATGTCATATCAAATTAAGATTCAACAAACTTTACACATATATACAATTAAAAATATTTATTAAACTTACCAAAATATAAATATGTATAATTGAAAATATTCATTAAACTTACAAATACCCAACCATTAAAAATGATATATTTTCCAATAAACACCAAGTTCACCACTCACTTTTTTTTCTAACAGGAAAAACATGATGATTAAAGAGATAGTGGAAAACATGTAAACTTAATACACATATACTTTTTAGTTATGTTTTAAGTCGATTACACCATAAAACATCTTAACCAATGTGTAAAGCTATAATCCATGCTATGCCATTAGGACCGAGTAAAAGTTTTGACAAAGCATGTAAAGTAGTATAATTTGTCTGGAAAATTAAAGAATTTTTGGTAAGATTTTAATAAAATTTGGCAGGGATTTTTGTAAATCTAGATTATAATTATCAAATTTCAAGATTTTGAGTTCTTTGAGTTTTTTGATGCTGCTGAATCCATTTCCACCATAAAAAAACATGATTCAAACAAGTAAGATTTCTTAAAAAAAGATCACAATCACTTTTGACTCTAGAAAATTCCTCCACCTCCATAAACAACTCCTAAAATAAAAATAATCATTACAAAGAGAAAAGGGCTAACATTATCTAGCCAATGATTACTACATGGTGGATATAAAAAGTAGTACCATATTTCTGACATTTATTTATCATGTTGGTGAACTCTATCAACTACCGTCATCTGCCTGTGTATATATTCCGGTTGCCAAAACCATCGGCGAAGGCACTCCATCTTTCCGACCGCCTCCGTCTAGTAACCATAGTAAATCCATGGTTATCATATTCCAATGTGCGAGTAAGCCGACTTTGAATTCAAATTTTAAAATTAAAATGGAGGGAAGGACAAAGATGGAGTTGGGGTAGGCGTGCAGTCCAGATGCGAACATACTACTCTTTCCACAGTCCCTGTTGTGGCACCAAAACCCATTTCCACTCTTCCCACCCTCTTTCAGCTACCGTCTCCGCTTTCACCAATTGAGACAATTTCACCTTTTCATAGATATCTGAAATTAAGCATATGGAGTTAAGGATCCTGAAATTGGACTAGTTAGTGAGTTGGCATCATCCAGTTCTTTAATCGATTCAATATCCAATCAATATTTCCTCATTAGCTCGAAAATAGGTCACATTATCTAATCTAAAGCCAACAGAAAATTCACTTGTGTTTGGTTGTTATAAACTAGATAATTTACTTGTGTTAGATGACAGAAAAAGCTTTACCCAATAACATGGAAATTAATGCACCAAGAAATCAGGATGATAAACATCAAACTTGATTACTGCAATTAATGGCTATCATTAATTTCCAACTTCATACAATCAACACTAATGGAGAAATTATATTTGAGAGAGTTTATTTCTATTTCTTAGGTATTGGTTCTAACTTCCCATTTGCATATAACCTATATATTGTTTGATTTCTAATGAGAATGTAGAGAGACTTGCAAACCCTCTGGTGTAGCCTCTCACAGTAGAACTAACCAATACAACTTTCAATAATTTGATTTTCCATATTTTATCACCAAGTGATTGCAAAATCATAATAAACCTATGCACCACGTTTGTTTATGTTCATTGTTTTTTTAATAACCTTTATATATATATATATATATATATATATATATATATATATATATATATATATATATATATATATATATTTTATTAATAAATTAAATTTAAAACCTATTTTATAAAAATAATAAATAAAATTAAGTTTTAGCATGTTAATTTTCTCATTTTAAATTTCATTTAAAAGAGAATTATTAATACACGTTGAATTATTAAAATATATTTTGAAAATTAAATAAATTATTATTATAATCAAAATTAAATTTGATATAGCAAATGTCTCTCGTAATTTTATATGGTTATAATTATTTAAGAATTGAAAATTAATTTTATAAATTAATAATTTAATATATCCAAATTTCATGGTGTTCGATAAGAATAAAAATTCTCCATAGTTGTTTTAGAAAAAAAATAAAAAATATTCTCAATATGAATAGTTGAATAGTTGTGAAAATATACAATCTCTTATTTAAATACATATTAAATTTGTAAAGAAAATGCTCACTAAAATGTAAAAATGTGTAAAGGTCAGGAGGTAACTCCACAAGATGAATTGTTTTTGTATTAAGGGTGAACACAAATATATACATGGAGATGTCTCTTCATATTCGAGCTTTAGCCTCTCTTTATTTTCTATTTACATTATTTTACATTTTCACCCAATCCCAAGGATTAGGTGTCAACATTTTGCCCCTGAATCTGAAGGGATTTTGGTGAGATCAAGTATCGTTTTGAATCTTTCAAACTTTTCTCTTCCAAGGGCTTTGGTGAAGATGTCTGCAATCTTCTCATTTGTGGAACAATGGCATAAATGGATTGTCTTGGCCTCAACATGATGTCGAATTAGATGGTATTTTGTATTGATGTGCTTCATTCGATCATGGAACTTTCGGTTCTTGGCCAAATTTATTGCAAAAGTGTTGTTGATCACAAGTGGATTTGAATGCACTTTCTTCTCCTGCAAATATTCCAGAAATTTCCTGAGCCACACAATTGTTGCTTCAGTTGCTGCCACATATTCTGCCTCTGTTGTGGAATATGTTAGAACTAATTATTTGTTCGATCTCCAGGAAACAACTCCTGATCCAAGACTCATAGTATAACCTAAAGTAGATACCCCATTTTTTGGTCTCCATCAAAGCTTGAATTAGAGTAACCAATCAAGTTGAAGTGGCCCACTTATTTATACTTGAGTCCAAATTCTTGAGTCCCCTTCAACTACCTTAGAACTCTTTTTGCAGCAGACCAATGTCCCTCACAAGGTGTTTGCATAAACTTGGAGAGGATTCCAACAACAAATGAAATCTTCAACCTGGTAGTCGTCAGGTAGTTGAGATTTCCTACAAGTTGTCTATATTTTGTTGCATCCCAAAATTATTGTCCTTCAATGGATGTGAGCTTCAAATTCTATTCCATTGGAGTAGTCAAGCGATTGCATTGAGCCATGCCAAACCTGTTCTATAGATCTCCAATGTACTTCTTCTGGGAGAGGAATATAAACTTAGGATGTTGAGTTACTTCAATACCAAGATACTAGTGAACATAACCCAAACCAATCATTTCAAAACCCTTTCCCAATTCCTTATTTATGGATGCAATTTAGCTCTCACTATTCCCTGCCATCAAAAGATCATCTACATACACCACAAGATATACAGATATTTTTCCAACATTCTTGAAAAAAAAGGTTGCATCAAGATCATAATGTTTGAAGTTGAGTTTTAGAAGATGCTCAGTTAACTTCTCATATCAGGCTCATGATGCTTGTTTGAGGCCATACAAGGATTTTACAAATTTTCATACTTTGTGTTCTTCGCCCTTCACAATAAATCCTTCTGGCTAGGACATAAGAACATTTTCTTTTATATCTCCATTCAAGAAAGCAGTTTTTATATCCATTTGACAGACTTTCCAACCGTTCTGAGCTACCAAGGCAAAGAATTTATGGATGGTAGCCCATTTTGCTGTGGGGGGGAAAGTATCCTCATAATCAACCCCTTCTTTCTATGAAAAACCTTTTGCCGCAAACCTAGCTTTGTGCTTTTCAAGTGAGCCATCAACTTTATACTTATTCTTGTAGACCAACTTGCAGCCAATTGGTTTGGTATCCAATGGAGGATCAACCATCTTCCAAGTGCCATTCTTTATCAAAGGACCATATTCCTTTTGCATCACTTCATTCCATTCACCATGAGAAACACCTTATTTGAAGGAAGTTGGTTCAAAATCTGTAGACAAATTCAATTCACAACTATAAGAAACATCCATATCAACAGGTGAATCATAATAATCTACATCACCTCCATTTTTCTTGGTGGGACTTCGTGTTCTTTTCTTTCCAACCTAATCAAGACAAACATTTTCAAGTGTCTTTGTAGGCCATTTTGGAGGATCTTTCTAAGATGGCCTAGGCTGCTTAGTTGACTGGATTGGGGCTGAATCAAGATTTAGCCTCCCAATTCTGTCAATCACTTCACTCAAAGTGTCATCCGTGGTTGGAGCTTCATGTGGGGGATGTAGAAATTTATTAATACTGATGTATTATCAGATTCTCCTGATCTAACAATATTTATCTTCTTGCTAAATACAAAATCCTTCCACTGTTGATCTTGCGGAAATTAAAACTCAATTGCAAACACATGTGAAGAAAATCAATCGCACATAAACACCATTGTTTAACGAGAAAGCTTAAAGCTAAAAACCCCAACTATCATATATTATGTATATCAATGGATCATGTAATAATCTCATACAAATCTTAGTACATCAAGCTCTCAGTACAATCAACAATCATTACACACTGTCATGCAGAAATTTGCATATCTATGCACCAATTTCTTGCCTCCTAACAGCCCGCCTCCACTGCGTAATCCCTTCTGAAGAAGACCCCTGAATGAATTCGAATTGGCCTTGCCTTGACTGCGCAATCCTCATTGGCATCTCCAATGCGTGTCAGATGCATTGAATGCATCACTATAGTCACAACAGATAGTCCATCTCACCCTTTCACCTATCTATCCACTGGGTCTCCACTGGATTTGACATGCAAGTAGTTAGCTGTTGTATTTGTTCAGTTCTTAGTGAGTTATTAGTTGTGAATTAATTAACTAATTAATTCACCAAACTCTCACTAGTGTATCTTTCAGTTAGACTAGATACAACTAGCTCAACTGAGTTTAACTCACTTAAGTGAGTTAAACTAAGTAACAACTCCCATAACTACTCTTCCAACTCTGTCATAACTTTGCCACTTCAGTTCTAACTGATTCCTCCATGCATGAGTCACCAATAACCCTAGGAATTGCATAATTCCTTCAACCCACTGATTTGCCAAATCTTTTCACTGAAATAAAGTGCTCCAAGAGAATAAGTTGATATTTATTGTCGGATTATTATTAAGGGCTAATAATAATCGACATGCATCTATTTTTAGATTGACGATCTATAAATAGACTTTGCCCAATATTCTAAAAATAGAATTTCATCTATTTTTCACATTTGACCGACCATCTACAAATAGCATCCTGCAACTTATAGAATATGCTCGCCATGTCTAAAAATAGACGTACACCGAGAAATAGCCTGTGGGCCCCACTTAGTGAAGGTGCTTACCTTTCACTAAGCTCATCATCTTGTTGAATCTCAATAAGGGAGAGAGTGTTTCAGAAGAAGATTCCACTGATTGATCCAGTATAGGAATCCCCCCTCCAAGATGTGGAATCTGATTATCAAATTCTTGAAATGACTTTTCATGCCCGAATTTATCCAAGTGATTAAGATGCTGCTCAAAAACATTTTCAGCCTTAGAAGGTTCAAGAAAGATGACATCCCTAGATACTACATACTTCTTATTAACTTCATCATAGAGAGAGTATGCTTTGGAGGTATTTGAATACCCCAAGAAGATACACTTTAGCCTCCTTGCACCAAGTTTTTTTATTTGTTCCTTAGTATCAAGGCATTACTAGTGGAACCAAAGACCCTGAGATGCTTTACCGAAGGAATGTGGCCATGCCAAGTTTCATAAGGTGTCTTGTTTCTAATAGCATTAGAAGGAAACCTATTTTTTATATACACAACACATAGAACTGCATTAGCCCAAAACATAAATTTTACATTCTTGAAAAAAATCATTGTTATAGCATCATTTATCACCTCTATATACTTGATGACTTATGCATTGGCCTTGGGTAGCCCTTCCATTCAAACTTGTTCACACTTCTCAAAAAACAATATTTTAAAATCCATACGTGACTTTGCGCATTTTTTTCCGCGTGCAGACGTGGGTCCATCCATAGCTGACCCGTGTATTCTATTTAAAATATTAAAAAATATATAATTCCCCTATTAAAGAGGCGTGGTTTACTATTTTTCCTGTAACTTAACTACCCCATCCTGTGGCCCAACTGTTCCCAAACTGAAAAAACTAATTTGAGGAAGTATAAATACACCTCAAGGGAATGGCCTAAGAGAGAGAGAATACTATTAATATTATAGCCTTTTATAGCCCTGATCAAGTCTGATATTTCCCCTATGCCTCTTGCACTTCCCAGGTTCAGGAAACCCTTGTTTCCTTGTGATTATCACCACCATTCTAGGTGACATCCTGTGTCCATTTATGGAAGAAGCTTTGTGAGGCTAGGGCTAGACGAATCCATAGGATGGTTTTGCTCAAAGCTGTGGTAGATCTCAGGTGATTTCTCCACCTTCTCTGTACATGTTATCAATAAAAGAAGTATCATCATGTTCTTGATGTCTATGTGTTATGTGTCTCCTATACATGTTGAATGATCTTTAATGATTTATTTCATGTTATTTTTATGAGATTATATATGCTAACATGCTGAAATCTAGGACATATATGCTTTGCAACTAGTTTGTGTGCTTGTTCTTGACTGATTTTCAGGTTCTGGAGCATGAGGAATAGTAGAGGGTTTGCACCATACGGGATCGACCTCAAACGAAGGATAAACTGGTAAGATCCACAATCCTCATTTTTCTAGTTCAAGCATAAAAACTAATAATTAGAGTGCTTCTTGTGATGATATGTCATCCGCTTTGTTAGATCCCTCAACCCAGGCCTTAGGGTAGCTTTGACCGTAATAGAACTAGAGACTCTACTGCAGATTAAATCCATGTAATTCCTAGTTTGGGTTGTTTTATCTGTCTTGTGGGTTCCATGAAAATTTAATCACTTTTTCGGTGTAGTAGGTTCTTTTCACAACCAGGCAGAAGTCTTGATCTTCTGGATCAGGCATGGGCTTTTATTTTTTCCTTATTTCATTTTCTATATGCTACTTCATCTGTACACAGTCATGTATGCCTACTGTTTTCTCCAAAAGAAACCATGTATATGTGTGTTTCTTTGGATACAGTCGCATATACACGTGTGTTGCACACAACGAACCCATGTATGCCCAGTAAATTTTGAAAATTTTAATTTTGAGGCCCTGTAAGTCTTTCCTGTCTGTGTTTGGTCACTCCTGTGGAATCTCTTAGGTGTCTGGACTGTGATTCTTGTGGTTGTATGTTAGTTCCTCTCTTTTTCATGTGAATACCTAGTCATTCTAGGGTTCTTCCTGTTTTGTGAAGTCTCAATTGCGGCTATAGCACCAGGACTTATTTCTGGAGTTCTTGGCTATTCTGACCATTCAAAATAGTGAGTATTTTTCTGTTTTCTCGTGTTTTCCTTATGCATTACTTCACTTTTTGGTTTTTCCCTCTTGACTTCTTTGGCTTTCTTGTTTCTTGGGATTAGCCTTCTAGTGAATCTTGAAGTTTCCTTTTCTTGGTTTCTTGAAGTTTTTTTTTGCTGGAAGTTTGTGCTATTGTTTTGAGTTAGTTTCTTGGGTCGGTTACTTATTCTTGTTCGTATGAGTCCCGCTACAAAAGTGGCATAGTTGGCTTGTGTATTTTGAAGTCCCCTTGTGACTCATTTTCTTGATTTGGTCCTTGGGTATTTTTGTGCTTCTCTCATTGAAAGTTTTTGTTTTCCTTAAAAGTGAAAATCCAAAAAAAAAATTGTTTTCCATTGCTTATGCTTTGGTTTTCTTTTTATGGTTTCATCCATTTTGAAGCAACTTGTTAGTTTCTCGTTTTTCGTTCATCGGCTTCGTTTCGAAAGGAGTCCTTGTTTAGATTTCTCTCTTTTATATCAAGTTTGTTTTGGAATTTTTGTATGCAAAGGAGTTCTTGTTGGGACTTGCCTTGCTTGTCTATCAAAGTGATCGAACCGATCTTGTTTAGAAACTCTTTTTGCTTCCTTAGTGAGTAGTCCTAGAATTTGCATATCATTGGTAGTTTTTGCATTAGTTGCACTGAAGCATCTTAGTATTTTGATAATTTTCTAAAGTGTGTGAAGAGTGATAATTGAAAATAAAAAACAAGTTTTTTTTTATTAATAGCTTCGTAGAACCGATTTAGAAATATATTTTCATCGAAAGAAAAATATTGCATCTTCATGTAGTAGGTTTTCATTGATTTCTTTTGCGTCGAAAAACATCATGAGTTTCATCTCCATCTGCCTGTGACTTAAGTAACAACCATTTAAAATCAAGCAATGTAATTAAAATGAACTAGATTTTTTTTGTATTTTCATTAATTATACACCAACTAGCTAGGTCATAGGGCCTTGGAATAGGTGAGTGGAGAGTTAACTCTCTAAGGCCGCTCAAAACTGTCAAACATATAAATTTGATTAATGAGTGAAATCCAATTCCATTAAGTGGACCGAGAAAACTCTACCTCCAGAGAATTAAGCACGAGGGATAGTGAAGGCAGAGAAGACAGATACCCCCTCCCCTATTTGTTGAATCTTGACCTAAGACCGTTCTGCCCGGTTTACAATACAAATTGGTGCCCTTAGTTTCCTTTCCTAGGGACCACATACGTGACTGCGGGAGGGAATACCTGTGGTACCTGAGGTAGACGTCGTATCACTTTCGTTATTAACTATGGAGAGTGCCCTTGCAAATCTAGGATACTTGCAGCGGCAAAGGCTTTTGTCAGGAGGTCAACATAACTGTTTCTGTTACCTTCTTTAATAGGCCTCAGGCGTAATTACCCCAGACTATTTTCAAAAGGTCCTCTTATTCGCTTTCTTGTATTTTGGTGTCCAGCCCTAATCCCACGGAGCGGAAATACTTGAAGGCTTCTTTATTGACTATATCTTATGGATTTTTGATAGAGTGTGCTCTTTGCTCCTAGATTTTCATAGCTTCTTAATTTTTTGAGTCTAATTAATCTCATAATTATTAAAAGTGGCTGATTGATTGCCTCGTCGATCGAGGAGGCTTTGTTGTCTTTATCCTACGAGTGTCGAGCCTTATTCAAGAAGGAGTAGGGGAAATTCACCGGGTGATTTTCATCCAATAGATTCGAATGCAACAGAGAGTGATCCTCCATCTTGGTTTGTTGTTTCTGCAGGTCGTACTAGTGATAGTGGTATTATAGAGAGGAGTTCTCCACTCATCTCTAGAGTATTGTTTCCGGCAGAAGAAGTTGAAGTAAAAGAGGTTTCCCAACCTCATGGTATTCAATCTCCTCTTCCCGCCAGTTTTCTAGACGTTATTTTGTACGTTGGGCCCAAGTCTCAGAGACCTGCTAGCCCCTATCCTCATCCATTTCTTTCGATGGCCAGGGCTGGGAACAAATCTTCAACTATGAGTGCTAAAAGTGTGCATACTCCTCTTTTAGTTGAAGGAGGAGGTACTATTGTCATTTCGACAATCACTTCTAGTGCCGCTATATTTCGCTCTGCCTCTATCCCATCTACGAGTGGAAGCACCCAAGCATATGCTTCTCATTTTGGCCCCTTTTCTTTTGGAATGCCTTCTAGTGTGATTCCTTCTGTATCCTTTACCATTTCTTTATTTGTATCTACACCTATGCCTTCTATGGCTAGTGGATTAGCTTCATTTTAGGGTTTCCCCTTTGGAAGTGGGAATATTCCTCATTCAAACCCTTCCTTAGGATCTTTGCCTTTCACCTCTCAAAATGAAGGATTCAATCCTTTCATCGGAGGTAAAAGATCTAATGCCTTTTCGGGATGGAACCCACTTTTAAAGGGTTAGGAGCTGGGAGTCAGTTTTTCTTTGGTCAGCAAGGGAATGTTCCTTTCCCTTCTGTAGGTGCTTCTCAAGGTTTTTATCCATTTTCCAATGCTTGGAACCCTTACCAAGGGGTTTATTCCTCATTTAACACTTCGATTAAAGGGAATATCCCTTTGTATAGTAACCCTATGATGGGAGGGGGTCCTTCTCCGAATGCTGGGTCACAAGGTTTTTCTTATGGCTCAACATTTTCTACGAACAATCTTTGGCAACCTGGTGCCTCAACAAATCCAGGTTATTCTTTTCAAAATGTTGGGAATCCTTCCTATGGGGGATGGAATTATAAATCTCCTCTGCGCTTACATTTCCTGGCAACTTGAATATTTACATATCTATCGAAATTGATGAATTATCCTATTCGGTATAGTCCGAGTTGGCCTCCGGTCCCTACAAAACTTCCCTCAGACATTCCAAAGTTTGAAGGGAAGACCGGTGAGGATTCGGCTGGCCATTTCACCACTTTCCTCTTATGGTGTTCATCGAACTCCCTTATCGATGATTCGATTAGGTTGAGGTTATTTCAATGAACCCTAACTCAGAACGCTACAAAATTGTACATTGAGATGATAGGGGGTATTTTTGCTACTTTTGGTGAGTTGGCTACTATGTTTCTGAACCATTTTCAGTTTCCTGTCCATTATGATGTCAGGATTGATCTCTTGGCTTATTTCCAGCAAGACAAGGCAACTCACATTTCTGATCATATTCAGGAATGGAGGAGAAGGAAGAGGCTCATCAAAGGCCAAATTTTGAATGAGTTCCTTCTCAAATGGTTTCTTAAATCTCTGCAGCCAGAAATCTCAAAGGATATATCCCTTTCAAGGGTGTTTTCTGAGGAACATGCTATCTTTAAGGCTTAGAAGCTAGAACTAATCTATTCTTAGTATAGGGTCCTTAATAAGATTTTGTCAGATGCTCCTCACTCTAAGCTATATTTAGCCAAAACGAAGCTTGGTCCTCATGCCGATGGACTTATCAGTACAAGTGATAGAGGTATGGATAACCTGCTAAATCAATTGTTCGAGTTGTCTATACAATCTTCTCCTTCTGGTCAGGCTATGTCCTTGGTGTCAACTCCTCCTTAGCCCTTGACTATTAATGTTGTTCAGGCGTCTAACCCCAAAGGAAATCAATAATTTGATGGGAAGAATAAGGGATGGAATAATACGAAGAAAGACAAGGATGGGAAGGGAAATGCGAACAGATCCAATGATCATGTTGGAGAGGGTAAGAGGGATAATAATAATAAGGTTAAGTTTCCATGCAAGTTATGCACCGGAGACCATCTTACTCACCTCTACTTGAAAATTCAGGATGCTCAGCGCTTGTTAGCTCAGCAAGGTTCTTCCAGTTCCCAGGCTGAACTGACAAACCCTTTTCCCCGAGGGAAGTTTCTTCTTGCTGGCGCAAATGCCAATAATGGAGCTCCCTCTGGGGGAAACCAAGAAGGGGAAAATTCATCAAACGTATATATGATGAGTTCTCACAATGATATCGTTACGAGATCTCATGACTATGGCGAAGCTGAGTCTTCGAAAGCTAAAGGTGCTCCTAACTATGTTGAGCCACTCCATATAGAGAGGCTTGCAGTTGAGCCTATACGTTGGATGTTGAAAGGGTTTACAAAGCGTATGAAAATTAATCCTAATGCCAAGGCTGCCCAAAATTACTTGATTTTAGAAGATATGGCTCAAATTCCTTGTGTCGTGTCTGTGTTAGAGGTACTCCAGTCATGCCCTGCAAAAAGGAGTGCATTGCTCATTTCCATTGGGGCTGTTGATCCAAAGAATTCGCTTATGATCACATTTGATATGTCAAATTTCAAAAAGACACTTCCTCATCATATGGCTTTTCAGATTAAGTCAACATATAGGAAGATCAATATATTTTGAACAGTAGTCGATGAGGGTGCTTCCACATGTGTGTTGTCTATCTCACGTTTTAAGGCTATTGGATCTCCTTCAACTGTCCCTTTAGCTACTCTTCTGACTGCATTTGATGGTGATTCTCATAGGCCACATGGCATTGTTCCAGCTTTATCCATCTGTGTTGGGGGTAAAACTGTCAATATTAAGGTCGAAATAGTTGATGCAAATTTAGAATACAACCTTCTACTCGGGCAAAAATGGATCTATGAGATGGGTGTTATTGCTTCCTCATTGTTTTCCATTTTGTGCTTTCCCCACGAAGGGAGGATTGTCACTATTGATCAGATGGAATGTTCTCCTATAGATCCAAATGCATCTAATAACTCAACTGTATCCTTGGTGAATGATACCAAGCAACTTGTTGAGAATTTTGGGGTTGGAATGTATACATCGTTGATTGATACTTGTGATCTTCTGCCTCCTTCGGTTCGTATTCATGCTATCTCATCCTCTAGGGCTCCTACTTGAAGAGAGTTATTTTGAACTCATTATTTTTCAGACCCTTAGACCTTTCCTTCTCCTACCTCCACATTAGAGGAAGGTCAAGTGGGTGGAATGGTATTTCCCATGTCTGCAGTTGAGATTGCCTATCAATCTATTGTTGACTATGCAGAATCCATTCTAGTTTCTCTTTCACTGGAGGAACTGGATCGAGATGTGGCTCTGGCTTGGACTCTTATTTCATCTTCTGCTCAGGATTTCCTTGATACCACTCTTCCATCTAAAGAGGATATCCTCGAATCAATGACTGGTCTATAAATATTGTGGGATGATTTGCATCATCGCTCCTATTTTCTACCAGACTTACGAGAAGTTGAGACAATATTGTCTAGCCTTCAATCTTTTGGTCCTATTCACCTAGTCTTGAACCCCTTAGCACCAACACAGGGTTTTTCTGAAGGGAACATGGTTGTTATTTCTACTACTACCTAGGTGAATGTTTCGGGGAAAATCACCCTAGAGGTTCGTTGGGTTACAACCTCCACAGAGCAGGGGCATGCTACTTAAGAAGGACTCACACAACCATGCATGTTCAGAAAAACTAAATAGAGTAGATCGAGGAAGTTACCTGTAGGTCCTACGGTTGAAGCAGATCCCACAGGGTCCAAACCCCCAGCAACCGTCCTTCCTTCTTAACCTGAAAGACAAGAAGAAACAAGCACGAAGAACTGGTTGTATAGCATATATCTACTCTAAATGTTAGTGAAATCCATATAAAAAATCAGATAAACCATAATGAATGCTTAAATAACAATTTTCTCATATATGTAAGCAGACACTAACACGTATATTTCGGGAACAAGATGGTACTTCTGTATTATAAATAGCATGTACAAAAGTAACGAGTGGAGAGATCACCTGAATCCTTCCACGATCTTCGAGCAGACCGTCGTCCGGATCCGTCCCGCCCTTGCCTCGCTAAGACTCCTTCCAAACTGGTGCATACGAGATGACATATAGGGAGATGAGCATCTAAAGGAAACAAGGGTTTCCTGTAATGAACTGGGAAAGTGCAGGAGGCACGGGGAATCAGACTTGGATAGGGAATACCAACAGAGTATAATATCAATAATTCTCTCTCTCCCTTAGGCCATACACATGAGAGGTTTTTATACTCCCTCCAAGTATTGATTCTTTGAGTTGAAACGGTTGGCTTGCCGTCTTTGAGGTGGTTGAACCCGGAAGGAGTAGCTTAATCAACCCGACCGAAAATAGGGAATAATTATATGTTTTTTCATAATTTTTAATGGCATCTGTGAAAATTTAATTTGGATTCGCGTATGCAGGAAAAACACGGGCATAGTCGAGTATGAAGGATTTTCCATTGTTTTTAAGTGAATTTGTCCAAGTCTGTAGGAATGGGTGCCCATAAAGCCATGTAGCAATCATGAATCATGTCAAGGTGAGAAATGATGCTATAACGGATGCCCCCTAATATATGAGGTCAGAAGGGGTACATGATGGCCGAAATGTATTATGCACATAGAAAGAACTTCGCAAGGACAAGAGAGGACTTCACCAGATTTCAGCCTGCCAAAAACCATTGAAAGAAAACAGAGAGTCAACTCATGCTGAGGCGGGCATACCCATGCTCAGTCCAAAAATACATCATATAGAAAGTAGTGAATAGATCCAACATGTATACAAGTATAGCTGAACTGAAAGTACACAATGAATCATCTGAGCATGGCCCGGAAGTGTAAGTTTGAATCAATGTCCAAGTATCACATATAGAAAGCTGATCAAGGATGGTGCAACTGGATGTCTGATCATATAAGTAACTGAATCTCCAAGTACCGAATCATAAGAGGTGGAACAAATGGTACAATCACGCAACTCGGGAACCAACATATGAATGCAGCATGCGAGCTATGACATATAAAGATTGGAGACGGCAGCATCTTGTGAGAAGACGGACTATGTATCAAAGTGAGCGAGAGAGTGCGGTGCAACTTGAGGTCTTCACCGTCACTACCAACAATTCTGCACAATGGGGATAAATGAAGGCTGGTGACCATGTGAGGTGTTGGATTCTATGGTGTTATCACGGGTGCAACCAGCCATAAGGACAACCCACCCAGAATCTTGCCTATGAGTGTCAAATTGCTTGACTCTTGCTAACAAGTGGAATGAATGAGTTGATCGATAACACTTGAAAGAATCTGTCAATGTGGGGAGGCAATGATGAATCCACAACGCCGATAGCGAAAGTCTGTTTTACATTAATTGCCAAACCTAAAATCTTGACAAAAAGACTCTAGACCTTATTCCCGGAGCAATGAGTCGGAGTCGATGGGAAAAGATCTGCTGGAAGGAAGGCATTAAGGCATCCCACATCAGTCCAGCGCGAGTGTAACCCGCAAGCCAAGATTTGGAAGGAATCAGACGAAGTAGAGTGACGAAACCAAAACCGAAGTACGTTTCTGACATGCACAAGATGAAGCTAGCGCATGGAAGAAACCCTCTGAACCAACCAATAATAAAAGCTGACACAGAGGTGAGAAATCCACCGATAGGGTCAAATGGAAATCAAGGTACTACATGAATCCCAAGTGTGATAATGTGTGCTGACGTCGAACACAGGGGAAACCACTCAGTCAAAGACCCATAATGATGATCAAATGCTGAGCACAAGGTCACCTATCAATGATGGAAATAGGGCCAGGGTGCAGCTCTAGGTTTGCTCTCAGAGCAATGTGTCATAGTCGATAAGAGACAAACCCGCCAGCAAGAAGTCAATGGAGACCTTCTCAAACCAGCACGAGCAAAGGGCCAAAACATCTGATGTGATAGAACAAGATACTGACAAGACCGGGAAGGCCGACTGAATAATGAGTCAAGAGACACCGCAGAATGGCCGACTCTGGTTAGACTTCCCTTGAACAAAAGCACGACTCGTGATGACCATGGTAGTAAAAAGTGACACTGTATAAGTCTGTTATGCAGGAGGCAAAACAAACTCTCCATATGATTGGAAGAGATAACCAACCGGGGGAGGACTGACAAGTGAAACATGGTAAAGGCTGAACCTAGGTCAAAACTAAAACCATCCCAAATGTAGGAGATATATATAAGTATATGTGCTTTGTTCAAGGGCGACAAAACTGACTCTGTACTGCCATCAAAACAACGAAGATACATCCCGTTCCTGCTCTTTTTGTTATATTTGATTTTTTTTGTCTTTTTCATATAATAAGCCTGAAAAAGAATAAAAGAATGCTATGGTACAATGGATAGAATGAGTATCAAAAAATCAGATGCACTAGTTCCTGGGATTGGAACAATCCTATGCTCAATGCAAGGTGGCGAAAACTGGTAAGCGATACTCAGAGGAACGTTCCATCCATGGGTAAAAGGTGTCAAGTCGTGATAGCTAAGTGCATGCAATGGTTATCTTGTATAGAGAGTCAAGGTCAAAAGTTGGCTTAAACATTGAGTCCAAATGAAGCCGGCTAAAGGCCAGGATAAACAAGTAGCCAATATGCAATGCAGTAATACAACTTAACGACACCAGGGAGCCTCTAAGGTAAAAGCCAGAAAAAATGATAGTGATGAAGAAGAAGAATGAAGCTTCAACACATAAGACATGGCAGGACTAAAGAGGACTCCCGAGCCTACATAAAATGCAGCATGGGCAACAAGTGATAGCGAGGAACTAACTAGGAAGCCCATGTAAAGGAAGGCTCAACCACCAAGTCATGATTAAATAATCAACGAGTGAAATGGGTGTAATACTCATGACCTAATGGGATCGACCCTAAGGCAAGTGATCAGTATGGAGGCTAGTATGCAAGATGCAGCGGAAATTGATTTCCCTAACCTATATGCTAGTGAAGATCATATACCTGCAGTGACGAGTCGGAAATCATGGATCAAAAACCGGAAAAATCTCAAAATCATCAAAATGGACCTGAAAACATACCAAACTGGGCACTTCCAAGCATTCGAGTTATGCAGCTTAAGATAGATCGAAAAATTAAGCATAACAAATTTTTGCGAAAATTTTCAACTTTTTAGGCATAAATAGACAAATTACCTCATATTTGGTTCATTATTGCATTGCTGATTTGGAAAAAAGTGCTCTGGAGCAAAAACTTCTTTCGTCAAATCAGGAACAACCGACCGTCGAATCGCGCCGAAATTTCAGGTAGGCTCCTCAATCATCCTTGCAAATCATTTTGTCCATTTAGAAATTAAAATTAAGTGAATTTTACCCTTAAAACCCTTGCTAAAAAATGCGGACTTGCGCATACGCGGGTTCATTACAGGAAACTTGAGTATACACGTGACTGTGCAAAGAAAAAGTCGCGTATGCGCAGGTCCGAAACTTAAAAAGCGTGGCTAATGCATGATTTTATGAAATTTGACAGGATGAAAATCTCATGGAGAGAACGTGAGCATAGCGCAATTGACCAAGAGGTCATGCAAGATCGAGCAGCGCAAAATATCCTTCGGAATTGCGGATTGCTCAAATTCTTTAAAATTCCAAATATGAAAAGCAATCCTCGGTTGCTAGAAATGCTCGTCAATTACTGGGAATCAGACCAAGACTGTTTCGTGATAGATCAGATGCCAATACGCATTGAAGTGGAAGACATATACTTTATTACTGGACTCTCCCGGAGGGGAGAACCAGTAGACTTGCACGGGAAGCCCCTGGGGCCATATAGGGGCCATACCACATAGACTTAAACTTTCCTGCCCCCAGGGCATCTTTTTCTTGGGCATAGACCAAAACAAGGTCACCTTCTGAAAAGACCCTAGGCTTGACCGCCTTATCGTACTGAAATTTTACTCGGTTTTTATGCGCTTCATTCATCGTGGCAGCATCTCGACGCTGCTCATCGAGATGTTCTAGATGAAGAAGCCGTTCTGCCAGACTAGAAGTGTCAGGAAGAAGTTCAACAGCTAATTTAAGAGAAGGAATCTCGCATTCAATAGGAAATACGGATTCCACCTCGTGCACTAACTGAAACAGAGTAAAGCCAGTTGCAGTTTTCACCGATGTCCTGTATGCCCAAAGTGCAGGATATAGCATAATATGCCAGTTGGATCTAGCTTTATCAATTGTGCTTTGAAGAATTGTCTTCAAGGATTTATTCACGGCTTCCACTTGCCCATTGGCTTGAGGATAATATGGAGATGAATGCTCCTGCCGGAAACCCAATTTGAGAGCCAACTCAGCCATCATACTATTATGAAAATGACTGCCATGGTCAGTGACAATCTCTCTAGGAATACCAAAACGAGCGATAACTTGGTTGAAAAGGAAAAGAGCTGCAGTCTCACCATCATTCCCAAAAGTAGGCATAGCCTCGACCCACTTCGTAAAGTAGTCTACTGCTACGATAATGTACTTGTGACCTTTAGCTGAAGGCGGGTTACAAGTAGTATAATCAATACCCCACTTTGTAAAGGGTCCGACAGTAATGACTGGAAAAAGCGGAGCTGGATGAGCGCGCATTTTTCGAGTATAAACCTGACACATATGACACTTTTTGACCGATTCAATACAATCTTTGAAAATCGAGGGCCAAAAGTATCCAGCACGCAAAATCTTTTGGGCTGTAGCAAGCCTAGATAAATGACCCCCACAAGCTCCACTGTGAGAATCATTGAGCACAGCCTCAGCTTCTCCAAGAGTTAAGCAGCGTCTTAGGATTGAATCAACCCCTCGATGGTACAACGCATCACCAATAATCAAATAATTATTGGCCAAGTGACGCAGTTTATGATGCTCATCTTTCGAAAAAGTAGAGGGAAACTTCGCAGTCTGGAGATGCATAATGATATCTCCGTACCAAGGATCATGTGGAGAGATAAGAAACAAGTGTTCGTCTGGAAAGGACTCATCATAGATCATCTCCTCTCCACAGGGCAACTCGGAGATCAATTCCGCAAAAACTAATGATTTCTTGGATTTGGCAGACATGAACTCAAGATCAAATTCCTGTAAAATCACAATCCATCTATTATATTTTCCCCCAATCACTCGCCTGCTGAGGACAAACTGAAATGGATTGGCAGCTGCCAAAACATAAGTTTTTCGAAGAATAATGTAATGCCGGAGTCGCTACACAGCATGAACTGCTGCTAAGGCTAATTTTTCTATCGGAGTGTACCTAAGTTCAGGTCCTACTAGTCCTCGACTAAGGTAGTAAATAACATGCTCTGCAAGAGCATCATCTTCCTGAACCAGAACCATACCGATGGTAGATTCTGCTGCTGCCAGATACAAAATAAAATCTCTGTTATAATCAGGTGGACTCAGTAAAGGAGCAGAAGTCAATGCTTTTTTCAAAGCATCGAATGAGCGTTGAGCATAGTCGTCCCAAAGAAAAGGAACTCCTTTCTTCAACAATCTCATAAATCCCTTTGTGACTTCAGCATAATTGACGATAAATCTCCGAAGAAAATTAGACTTCCCTTGAAGACTTTGAAGCTGACGAATTGAAGACGGGGGAGGCAACCGACGTATTGCCTCAACCTTGAAGGGATCTACCCTTATCCCTTCCCTAGACATAATGAATCCCAATAGCCGATCGGATGTAACAGCGAAAACGCACTTGTTCGGATTCAATCGAATTTTATAAAAACGACATCTTTCAAATATTTTCCAGAGGTGACCAGGATGATCCATCCTCTTTCGAGAATGAGCAGCTAGATCATCTAAGTATGCCTCGATAATCTTCTTGATGTCGTGGAAGGCGTAAGACATGGCCCGCTGAAAGGTAGCCCCAACATTTTTAAGACCAAAAGGCATCTTCTTATATGCAAACGTACCACAGGGACAAATAAAGGCAGTCTTATGTTGATCTTCAGGACGGATAGTAATTTGATTATATCCGGAGAAACCATCCATGAAGGAGAAAATCTCATTACCGGCACACTCGTCAATGATCTGATCAATAAATGGTGTGGGGTAATTATCTTTAGGACACGCTTTATTTAGGTCTCTGAAATCGATGCACACTCGAATCGTTCCTTGCTTTTTATCTACGGGAACTGGGTTTGAAACCCATTCAGTCAGAGGAACAGGGAAAATGAATCCCGCCTTAAGAAGCTTTTCAACTTCAGCTTTGATAGCTGCTGCCTTCCTAGGATTGACCGGACGAAGTTTTTGCCTCACCGGCTTAGCGTTTTCATACGTCTTGATCTCATGCTGGACGATAGATGGGTCTATTCCAGGCATTTCCTCATAAGACCAAGCAAATACATCTCTATACTCTTTAAAGAGCTCGGTGTAAATTTGAACCTCTTCACGGGAACATTCGGCTCCAATGAAGACATTCTCGATAATATTGGGATCCCTGGAAATGTTCACCAGGATAGTAGGAGAAATCACAGCCATGTTCCCTTCAGCATAAACCTGTGTTGGTGCCAAAGGGTTCAAGACTGGGTGAACAGGACCAGGAGACGGAGGACTCGGAAAACTTGTTTCAACTTCGCTCAAATCAGGTAGGAAGTAAGACCAATGATGCAAATCATCCCACGGTCTATCTATACCTGTCATGGCTTCTAGGATGGCCTCTTCAGATGGAAGAGTGGTATCAAGGCAATCCTGGGCTGAAGAAGAACTAAGCATCCAAGCCGGAGCCACATCACCATCCAACTCTTCCGGTGAAAGAGGAGCAGGGATGGTTTCTACAGAGTCAACAATAGACTGATATGCAATCTCAGCTGCAGAAATAGGAAATTCCATTCCACCCACTTGACCTTCCGCTAATGTGGCAGTAGGGGAAGGTAAGGTCCAAGGGTCCGAAAAATAATGAGTTCTGAAGAACTCTCTTCGAAGGGGAGCCTTGGAGGATGAAATAGAATTAATATGCACCGTAGGAGGAGGAAGATCGAAAGTACCCATTAAGGAAGAATACATTCCAACTCCTAAATTCTCAACAGGCGCCTTAGTATTATCCAACTTCGGAACATATGAGTCAGAAGGCGCATCTAGGTCTACAGGAGGACAGTCCAGTTGATCCACTGTAACGATCCTCCCTTTGTGGGGGAAACATACAATTCGAAATAGTGAGGATGCAATGGCATCCATCTCATAAATCCAATTCCTCCCCAACAGAAGGTTGTAGTCCAAGGCTGCATCCACTACCTCAACCTCTATGTTAACGGTTTTTCCCCCAACACATATGGGCAAAGCCGGGACAATACCATGGGGTCTGTGAGAATGACCATCGAATGCAGTAAGAACAGTGAGTTGTGATGGAAATGTACCTTCTCAGAGATCTGCGCCTCTGAAGATTGAGAGACATCACGCATGTGGAAGCACCCTTATCAACAACCGTCCGAAAGATGTTACACTTCTGGTACGATGATTTAATATGAAAAGCCATGTGATGAGGAAGTCTCTTCTTAAAATTAGTCATATCAAAAGTAATCAGAAGAGAATTTTTCGGATCAATAGCCCCAATGGCAGTGAGCAAAGCACTGCGCTGAGCCGGACAAGACTGGAGTACCTCTAAAGCCGACATAGCACAAGGACTCTGCGCCAGATCTTCCACAATCGAGTAGTTCTGGGCAGCCCTAGCATTTGGATTAATCGTTGACCGCTTAGAAGATGCTTTGGGCATCCGAGGCATAGACTCAACAGTAGGCTTCGTAATGTGAAGCGGCTCAGTAGCATCAGGAACTTCCTTAGCTTTCGAAGACTCTTCTCCGCCATAATCACGAGATCTCGTAGCGATATCCGCGTGAGCACTCATCATGAAAATGTTTGATGGAATTTCCCCTTCCTGGGTGCTCCCAGAAGAAGCCCCAGGATTTTGGTTCGCGCCAACAACTAATTGCTGCCCTTGGGGAAAAGGGTTTGTTAACACAACCTGGGAACTAGAAGAACCCTGCTGAGCTAACAAGCGCTGAGCATCCTGAATTTTAGGGCAAATGTGTGTGAGATGGTCTCCAGTACACAACTTGCATGGAAACTTCACTTTCTTCTTCTCCTTTTGACCCTCACTAACACGCTCATTGGTTTTATTTGCATTACCCTTCCCGTTCTTGCCCTTCTTCTTGTTATTTCGTCCCTTCTTCTTCCCATCGGATTGTTGATTTCCTTTGGGATCAGAATTTTGGACAGCATTTATGGACATAGACTGGGAAGGTGATGACTCAGCAGGCACAGCCTGACTAGAAGGAGCAGCTTGCAACGACAACTGCCGCAGTTGATTAAGCAGGCTTTCTACACCACTATTGATCGATCCGACCAGCCCATCACCATGCAGACCGGGCTTAGTTTTCGATAAATCCAATTTGGAGAGAGGAGCATTGGGAAAATATTTATAAAGGACCCCAGACTGAGAATAGATCAATTCCAGCTGCTGGGCCCTAAAAATGGCGTGCTCCTCAGAAAATACCCCAGATAGGGATACATCTTTTGAAATTTCTGACTGCAGAGATTTCAGAAACCATTCGAGAAGGAATTCTCCAGGAATATGAGATTTGATAAGCCTCTTTCTTCTCCTCCATTCCTAAATGTGATCAGAAATGTGAGTTGCCTCATCCTGCTTAAAATTAGCCAGGAGTTCCGTCCCAGCCTCATATCGGACAAGAAACTGAAAATGGTTTAGAAATGTGACAACCAGTTCTCCAAATGTAGAAAAATTGCCCCCGGTTAGCTCGATATACCTTTTGGCAGCGTTTCCAGTTAGGGTGCATTGAAATAATCTCAACCTAATCGAATCATTGATCAGGGAGTTAGAAGAACACCATAAGTGGAAAGTGGTGATGTGGTCAGCCGGATCCTCCCCATTCTTACCTTCGAATTTTGGAATATCTGAAGGAAGTTTGGTCAGGACCGGAGGCCACCCCGGACTATAATGAATCGGATCATTAGTCAACTTCGACAGATCTGGCAAGTTCAACGTTGCTAGAAAAGGTAAGCGAGGTGGAGCCTGAGGATTCCATCCTTGATGGGATGGATTCCCAACATTCTGAAAAGAATAGCCTGGATTTGATAAGGCACCAGGTTGCCAGAAAGGACTCATAGAAAAAGGAGAAGAACGTCCTCCCAACGCAGAGTTACCAAAGCCCAGACCAGTTCTCCCCGCTGAAGTATTAAATGAAGAGGAGAGCCCCTGATAGGGGTTCCAGCCATTAGAAAGAGGAGAAAAGGTCTGGTAAGCACTCGACGAAGGGAAAGAAGTATTCCCTTGATGACCTGCGTAAAACTGATTCCCTGCCCCCGCTGTAGTAAACACAGGATTCCACCCTGTAAAAGTAGTTGAACCTTGCCCCCCAGACCAAGGGTTGAAACTCTGGGTCTGGGACATAAACAGAAAGGACCCTAAAGAAGGATTGGAACTAGGGATGTGCCCATTTTCAAAGGGGAAACCCTGAAAAGAAGCTGATCCACTAGCCATAGAAGACATGGGTGTAGATCCAGCTATAGCAGCGGAAAAGGAAAAAGAGGGATTCCAACTAGAGGGCATCCCTGAACAGAAGGGACCAGAATGAGAAGAATGTGCTTGGGTGAAACCAGAGCCAAACACAGCAGCACTAGAAGCAATCGAAGATAAAGCAATAGTGCCCCCTCCTTCAACCGAAGAAGGGGTCTGAATGCATGCAGCACTCACGGCAGAGGCCGCGTTCCCAGTCATGGCCATCAAAAGATATGAATGATACGGAAGATCTTCCAGTCTCTCAGACTCAGGTCCGATGTACTGAACAATGAACGGATAGTCAGGAGGAAGAGGAGATGGACCTGTCGCAGGAGGCTCAGGTACGTCTTCAATTTGAAAATCTTCTTCCTGAGGAAACAAAACTCGAGAGGTGAGCGGAACGCTCCTCTCGGAACCGACACCAGAATCAGCTATGAAACCTAAGACCTTTGTGGAGGATCTCTCTCCACCACGTCAGACGTCACAGGGTGGTAACCACCTGCTAAATCACTCCTACACCTTCTCGAAGAAGGCTCTAGACTCTCGGGAGATAACCCCCGGATTCTCCTCGATCGACGAGGCGCTTGATCAGCCACTTTTATAGATTTTAAGTTAGACTCAAAAAAGGTGAAAAGCTAGGCAAGCTAGGAGCAAAGAGCACTCACTAAAATAAAATCCCTGAGATACAATCAAGCAAACAGCCTCCAAGTATTTCCGCTCCGGGTGATGAGGACCAGACACCAAAATACAGGAAAGCGAAATATAGGACCTCCTGAAAGCAGTCTGGGATGATTAGGGCCCAGAAAAACTAGTGAAGGTATCAGAAACAGTTACGCCGACCTCCTAACGACAGCCTTTGTCGGCTCAAGTGCCCAAGCTTCGCAAGGGCACCCCCCAGAAGTACTGCTGAAAGTGATGCGACGTCTGCCTCAGGTACCACGGGTATTCCCCCCCGCAGTCACCTGTGTGGAACCTAGGAGTGGAAACTATGGGCACCAATCCGTGTTAGAAGCTGGGCGGAATGGTCTTGAGGTCAGATTCAGCTAATCAGAGAGGGGGTATCCCTCTTCTCAGCCTTCACTTCCCCTCGCGCTTGACTCTCTAGAGGAGAGCTTTCCCGTTCCACCTAACGGAGTTGGATTTCGCTCAATTAATCAACTTCTATGTTTTGTTTGAGTGGCCTTGGAGAGTTAACTCTCCACTCACCTAATCCAAGGCCCTACAACCTATCTAGTTGGTGTATGACACTTAGAAAAATTGCTAGTTGATTTTAAATTATATCGCTTATTTTAATGGGCTGTTATGTTAAGTCACAAGGATATGGATATGAAACTGATGATGCTTTTGACGCAGAAAGAAATTAATAAAAACTTAACTACATGCAAATGCAGTTATTGTCTTTCGATGAAAAGCAATCTCTACAAGGGTTCTACGAGATTAAAAATTGTATTTTTTCTTTTCAAATAGCAAACTCACACTCAAAAAAACTATAAGATTGACTAAATGTTTAAATGCACCTAATGCAAATCACTACAAGCATGCAAATCCTAAGATGCAAATCTCCTAAAGCAGAGTGAAATTTCGCAAAAATTCCTTCAGTTTTAACTTGTCTTGGTTGTCCAGAAAGCTGGTTCCCGAAATCAAGAACTCTTAATATGAAGACACAAAAAATGCTTAAAAAACAAGAAGAAGAAATGAATAACAATTCCCTTCCAATTATCAAGCCAAAAACCAAAAGCAAGAAACCTCACAAAAGCTTCAAAAGATATGGCAAAACAAAAATGAAAATGCAACAACAAAAGCAAATAACAAGAGAAAATGTTTTTTGAGCCTTTGAAATGCAAAAACAAAAAGCAAAACAAATGTTTTTTGAGCTTTTTAGTTTTATAGAGAAAGAGCTCGAAAAGACCAAGCAAAACTATCAAAATCCAAACCAAACAAGACTGAATTTCAAGCACAAACTTCAACAATGCTCCAAACCTTATAAAGCTGACTAGTAGCAAGATCAATAAGAGAAAAAGAAGACAAGAAAACTTAGCCACTCAGCCTAGAATAATAGTATAAACTTGCCGCAAGCAAAAACTTCGAAGAAGCAAGAAAAACTCTTCAAAAGTTGCAACAAGACCTAGCCTACTGAACTCAAGAAAACCAATCAAGAAACGAGCAAAAATCGTAGTGCCAAGCAAAACACAAAGACAGGAAAGAGTAAATGAGCAGGAGCTCACTGTTCTGATAAAGCAGAATAGCCAAGAATGCTCAGAAAGCTATCTTGGTACTCAAACCAGAAGTGCCAGCACCAGAAACAACACTTTGCCAAAAAGACTAGCTTTCAATCAAACGAAAGAGAGAAAAGGCAAAATACCACCTTCTTCACAATCCAGAGAGTGAAAAGACACTATAGGGACAGGTCTCCACAGCCAGAAAGGACCAAAAAGTCAAGAAATCCAAAAATTCAAAATCTGCCTAGGTATACGCTACTTCACAGTTTAGCAACCAGCGTGCATACACGACTGTTCTAAAGGAAACTCGCGTATACGCGGGTACCTTTAGACAAACTTGCATGTATACGAGACTGTGTGTAGAAAAAAGCGCGTATACAAAGGTAAATAATGAAAAAAACAAAAAGGACAAGCCTGGATAAGAAACCAGGACTTCAGACTGACTGAGAAAATGTAAACTGGACTGCAAATGAAAGTTAAAACTATCGGCAACCTATCAAATAACTGAAACCACCCAACAGGGGAGTCACAAGAATGTGATCCCCAGCGGAGTCGCCAGTTCTATTTTAGGGAAAATCACCCTAGAGGTTCGTTGGGTTACAACCTCCACAGAGCAGGGGCATGCTACTTAAGAAGGACTCACACAACCATGCATGTTCAGAAAAACTAAATAGATTAGGTCGAGGAAGTTACCCGTAGGTCCTACGGTTGAAGCAGATCCCACAGGGTCCAAACCCACAGCAACCGTCCTTCCTTCTTAACTTGAAAGACAAGAAGAAACAAGCAAGAAGAACTGGTTGTACAGCATATATCTACTCTAAATGTTAGTCAAATTCATATAAAACATCAGATAAATCATAATGAATGCTTAAATAACAATTTTCTCATATATGTAAGCAGACACTAACACGTATACTTTGGGAACAAGATGGTACTTCTGTATTATAAATAGCATGTACAAAAATAACGAGTGGAGAGATCACCTGAATCCTTCCACGATCTTCGAGCAGACCGTCGTCCGGATCCGTCCCACCCTTGCCTCGCTAAGACTCCTTCCAACTGGTGCATACGAGATGACATATAGGGAGATGAGCATCTCAAGGAAACAAGGGTTTCCTGTAATGAACTAGGAAAGTGCAAGAGGCATGGGGAACCAGACTTGGATAGGGAATACGAACAGAGTATAATATCAATAAATTCTCTCTCTCCCTTAGGCCATGCACATGAGGGGTTTTTATAATCCCTCCAAGTAGTTTCAACAGTTGGAAACAATTGGCCACGTGCTGGGGTGGTTGAACTACCTGAGTAACCATCAACCCAGCCTGAAAATAGGGAATTTTTATATATTTTTTCATAATTTTAATGGCATACGCGGAAAAGTGCAGCTAGACTCGCGTATACACACAGAAAAGTACGGGCATAATCACGTATGGGGATTTTTACACTGTTTTTAAGTGAATTTGTCCAAGTCTGTAGGAATGGGTGCCCAAAGCCATAAAAGAAATCATGAATCATATGAAGGTGAGAAATGATGCTATAACACCTCTTACAGGGCATCAAGGATTCACAAAGACTTATCGGGCCATAAGGGAGAGATTCCCATGGAAGGGTCTCAAGGAGGATGTACTCCAACATGTTAAGGAGTGCATAGTTTGCCAATAGAACAAAGGAGAACACACCCATCCTGCTGGGTTATTACAGCCACTACTCATTTTGGATCGAAAGTGGGAGAGCATATTCATGGAATTTATCACCGGTCTACCTACCGTTCAGGGTAAGGATTGTTTCTTTGTAGTTGTTGATAGACTAAGAAAGTACTCACACTTCTTTGCCATTTCTGCATGTTAGTGCTTCAAAAGTATCTGAGCTCTTCTTTAGAGATTTGTTTAGGCTCCATGGTCTCCCAAAGACCATAGTCAGTGATCGGGATAGCCGCTTCATGGGTGGATTTTGATAAGAAATTTTCTGGTTAGTGGGGACTGAACTGACAGCAAGTACCAGCTATCACCCACAAACCGATGGACAGGATGAAATAGTAAACAAGTGGCTGGAAGGCTACTTGAAAAACTATGTTTTAGGACAGCAGAGGGCATGGCTGTGTTGGCTCTATTTGGGAGAGTATTGTTACAAAACCACTTACCATATTTCCATTGGTATGACTCCATTCTGAGCTCTCTATGGGTATGATGCACTCTCATTTGTTTATGTCATGTTTGGAGCAAGCAAGGCTCCCAAATCAAATGAATGGATTCAGGAGAGTTAGGAAATACTTTGAGCCCTCAAAGACAACATTTCTACTACACAAAACTAGCAAAAAAAATATGTAGACTGTGGTCGAATAGAGAGACAGTTTGAGGTAGATGATTTGGTTTATCTTTGACGTCAGCCTTATAAAGAATCTACACTCAAAGAGAAGGGAGTTGAAAAGCTCAAACCACGTTTCTATGGGCCATATAGAGTGATCTGTCATGTTGGGGAGGTAGCATATGAGTTGGAGCTTCCTAAAAGGAGCAAGATCGATAATATCTTTCATGTTTCATGCCTCAGGAAGGCCATTGGACAAAATGTAGTTGCCAATATGGACGTCCCACCTATTGATGATGAAGGTCATCTAGTTTTGCAACCAGAGGCAATATTCGATACACAGGAGAGGCAACTAAGGAACTTGGTGATTAAAGAATATTTGATTCGATGGAGGAACCTTCCTGATGAGGATGCCACTTGGGAAGGAGAGAATATTTTACAACATCCTTCTTTGTTGTTTCTTGAGGACAAGTAACTTTTGGGAGGGGAGGATTGTAATATTCCCAATTAGTTGTTGCTAGTTGGAATATTATATGTTGCTCTATTTTGCAGCTTAGAAGAATAAATGGGGTAGGGAGACCCTTAAATCTCTTTATTAGGAATAAAACATTCCCAATGTGAAAGGGGATTGAAATAGGTAGGTGCTGGAATGGGGTCCTCCAAAGGTTGTGGATTGGGACAGTTTAAAAGTTTTTTATATATTTTTTGAATATTTTAGTCTAGCGCAGGGGTTTTGGGGTGTGACAAAGCCCCAAAAGTTTTTTAATGGGTCAAAGGGTAGATCTAGAGACTGAAAACCATGGTTTGTGGACCACAGGAAAGATTAGGCTAGATCGTTATAAATAGAAGGACATTTTGAGTCAATAGCGAGAGGAGGCATTAAGATTGATGCGAACTGTGAATTAGTAGATCTGTTTGGGTTATTTGGGAAAAGACTCCTATTGGTTATGTGTGTGGAGATCCTCAGTCCTACTATGTGTAGACCCTACTGCTCTGTGTGCAAGTTGGGTTTTGGGTATTGTAAAATGGATCTAAAGGACTAATGAAAGAGGGAGGTTGTTGATACGAATCTCAGATAGCTATTATGTTATGCATGGTTCTGTGTTAAGTTGCAAATGTAACTATGTTATTTGCTTATGCTGCATTGACATGTCTGTTATATTTTATGCAAGAATATCTATGTTAGTTACATTATTGTTCTATGGATTTGTGATCTGTTGACTGCTGTGACTATAATTGGTATTGCACACATGGATGCGAAGGGATCTTTAGAACTGAGTTCTCGGATATACGATTTGATAATTGTAACATTGAACGCAGCTCTGCTTGACTTACCTACCCTCTCCTAGGCTGTGGAAACCTGGTTCCAGCACCCACCCATACTACATCGGTTGAGACTTTGGCTTGCGCAAGCAGGTCACTACTGAAAGGGCCAGTAGTATAGGGGTTTGTTGGAAAACCTTAACCTCCAAACCTGGTGTTACACCATTTTTTGGTCATCTAATCCATTGTTATTATATGGACCCAAGTACAACAAGTAAGACCAATTTTACCCCAAGTAAAATCACATTCACTATGAAAAATAACTTAGTAAACCACCTTTATTATGTTGTTTATGGTCTAAATAGGAAACCCCATGCGGAAACATTAAATAAATCCATATTTATTTGATTTTTCTTCAAGGAATAATTAGTTAAACAGAAATTAATTAATATTCTTGGTTATATTTAACCCAAAAGAAGGAAATTAATTAGATAAATCACTATTTATCTTATTATTTTCTAAGAATAATTATTTAAACATTACTTAAATAATATTATTTGTTAAATATGACTAAATCTCCCTTAAATAATTAAATAAATCATTATTTATTTGATTATTACTCAACCATATCTTTAAAATGATAAATGAATCATTTATTTATTTATTATTTCTTAATCACATCCTTAAAATGACAAATAAATCATTTATTTATTTATTATTTCCTAATCACATCCTTAAAATGATAAATAAATCATTTATTTATTTATTATTTACAAATAAGGGGATTTGACTCAAGTTAAATTCCTTTTCCCTCCAACAAATATAATAAAATATTCCATAAAATTTGGATCTTGATTTGGTTGCTAATATTTTAATTATGCACCAATATCTAGATGAGCTCAATATTTTGTTATAAATAAAAGGGTTTTCCCATTCATTTGTCACCTTTTGTTGCCTAAAGATCACTCTGGATCTCAACTCTTGGTCTGGCTATTGATCCATTATCATAGTCATATTTTTCCATTTTTGTCTTGGTTTTCTACACCATCAAGAGAGAGGATTCTAAATTTGAAGTGTTGAGGACTTACAAGAACCCATCCCATTGAGGAGAAAAGGGAACACCCTCTTGTGTTTTCCTCCCAGGTGCCATTAATAAAAATTTCATTGGATATATTCTTGTCTTGTCTATTGGATCTATGGAGTAAATATAATTTTTTTACTGTTTAATGTCTTCTAATTCATAGATCTAGATTTTTGCAACATTTTTCTTGATAATCTAACTGCAGATATGAAGATATTAGCAGTCATTTCTGTTGTTAGGGCTGTTTGTTATGCATAGCTAAAGTGGTCTTTTTTCGTACACATCGAATCAAGATTCATACTAACAATTGGTGACTCCACCTGGGTTTACGATTATGACCATTGTCGTTTTCCTGATCCTTGCATATCTAGTTGCTTCAAACCCTAGGATTTCTCTTTAGCCCCTTTCTTTTGCTTTTCTTGATGTTGTTTTTAACCCATAAAACCCTAAAACAATAAAAATTCTGACTTTCATGTGCTTTTGAACCTATTGCGTAGGTGATAGACATTAGCCACAACTGAGATGGAAAAATTCTCTGAAATATACCACCGAGAGTGCCGAAAGTGTAGGTCGCACTTTTCAGCCCAAAACCTATGACCTGGACCTCGAGGGTGCACTTTAATACCCAAAAAATGTGACCTCTACTGAAAACAGGTCAGAAACTGCGACCTGGACTTTTTGCAGGGATTTTTCTGAAATTTTTCTGGGTTTTTCTGAGCCTCTATTTGGGGTTGTCTAACCTCCATCTCCACCCATTTTGGACCTATAATTATTCTATTTTACTCAACTAAGTGGGAACCTAGCCCATTAGGGCTTCAGTACCCTCCAATTTTTGTGGAAGAGTTTTTGCTATTGTAGGTTGTCTAAAATTTTAGAGTCTTCAGCCATTTTTTTAGATCTAATACCTCACCTTCAGATCCACTTTAGATCAGCTTGTTATCCATCCAAATCTCCTCATTTAGATTTTTTTTGGTTTTCCTTTAAGGTGCAATCTGCTTTCCTCCTCGAGATAGCCTTTCACCACCTCTTTTTACATCAATTCTTCCTCTAATTTGTTGCTATTTTTGCACCACTTTCTAGCAGATTTTGTCCTTTAGATCCCTGTCGCTTCTGACCTTAGATCTATTGGTTGTTTTAGTGTGTTTTGATTAGTTTTTTCACTCACCTATAGACTAGTTGTTGAGAGGACCACCTCCTTGGGTTGAGATTATTGCATTATTAACTGTTTATTTTATGTTTTTGCAAGCCTATATATTGTCATTTGCAGGTTTATTTAGATCTATACAAAAACACTTTTTCTTTTCTCTACAAATGTCTGGGTTTAAAAATTAAAATTTACAGTTTTTTACACACACACCCTAAGTGAAAAAGGGCTTGGTTAACACCGCCAAGAAAAGACTCTAAAACATTGAAATCAATTGATCCTACACCTCTTTTCCCTTTTTTCGACATTGTAATCGGTTGATCTTGCACCTCCCTACCCTTGTTGGTCTCTTTTTCCTTTGTGTCGTGTGTGTGTCTTCATTCCTCAACCTCCCATGGGCTTTGATTTTTCTCAGGTGGGGGCCAACACCTCCTACATATCTTCCCCTCCTGGTAGTATGTATTCAGGGTACAACATGCCTCCTTTCTTTACCCAACCTCCTGTTTACCACACTGTTACCCAACCTCTTCTGTCTGGTACCCCCGATGACCAGATTATCATCATGAAATCCAATCAACCTTCAATCATAGACATCAATATTCATACTCGGTCCCATCAGTACAAAAAGCTTCCCATTGCATCTGTCTCCGAGCCTCCTTCTTCGGTCTACAAAGCCTCTTTCGACACCTAAGGGTCCCTTACAGATCCCTCAGCCTAGGGCGGAGGTTCATACCAATATCCCTAAGGGACCACTGCATTGAAATTCTACCTTTGGAAAAGCCACCCATTTCTATAACATAGTCAATGATTTGGCACAATCCCCTGCTACCATTTCAACGTTGGAACTCCTCTAGTCATGCCCTTGACAACGAAAATCTCTTCTATCTACTGTGGGTGTTGTAGATCCTTCCTATGATCGATTGATTTTCTTTGATGTTGACTGATCAGAACATCCTCCTCTCCCTACTTCCGTAGCTTTCTAAATCCCAGTCAAGATCCGGAACGCCAATGTTTCTCCGTGCATTATTGATGAGGGGGAATCCACCTGCGTGATGTCTGCTTCAATTTGGAAACAAATCGAATCTCCTGAGTTGGCTCCTTCCACGATCTCTCTCTGAGCGTGGGATGGCCACGCCTCCAGGCCCTTGGCTTATTCTGCAATTTTCCTATCACTCTTGTGGGAAAGATGGTTTGCGTTGACATAGAATTCATAGACGCCCCCTTAGATTACAACATTCTATTGGGTCGTAGCTACACTTATGTGATGTCTGCTGTCCCTTTCGCGGTCCAACGCAAGATGCCATTCCCCCATAATTGAAAGATAGTCACCATTGACCAGTTGACGTATTACGAACTGAAGTCTCAGACCTCCTCTGAGTCCACTATTTCTTCGGTGGCCAATAAGCAAACCATCGACCCTTTGACTAGTGTCTCACATGACATCTATAAGGACTCCTCCTTGCTTGGGACATTCCCTAGTCTTTCTCCCCCCATCTCTGATCCTAGCTCATCGAATGTTTGCATGATGCAATTGTCTCGGGCTTCTCTCAAGAGGCCCGACTCAGCTAGTCAGTAGCCCCCTCACCCTTCGCAATGATCTCCTAGCCCTTCGATGCAGCCTTTTGGACCTCCTCCTCCTAGCCCTTCAGCTGCTACTCATGAGCCTCTTTATCCTCCTGGGTCGATTCCTCCAGGCCTTAACCATTTAGGAGTTGTCCCTCCTGGCCATTACCCCTCCAGTCAGATACCATTCCTAGTCCCTCCACCAGGCATCTATACGGTACCTTTCATGTCCACCCTCTCTCTTTCTAACTTGACCATTGGGCTTCTAGTTTGGTACCTTGATCCTCCAACTGCCACCTTGCCAGGTCAACCTAAACCTTATCTTGCTTTTACCCCAGTTCAACCGGTCCCCCTAACTTCTCCCATTGTCCCAGTGCCTCAGCCACCTCAACAGGATCTGCCTCCTATTGCGACCACTTTGGGTAAGAAGGGAAAAGCTCGCAAAAAGCCCTTAAAGGAAAAATCTACCCCGAATGACCCTGCACCTCCTCCACCTCCAAAGCACTGTGCTTTGTGTGATGTCATCATTCATGCCACCCATACTTGTCTCGAGTTGCCCCACATCAAGCCCATGGTTAATGTCGCGTTCCCTGAGTCTACGGTCCCTGAAACATCTACTTCTTCATCGACTGCAACCAAGAACACCAAGACTATTCACACCAAACACTCTTGTGCTTTTTGTGGTCTCCATGGCCATTACTTTCATCATTTTCCCCACCTTATACATTACTGTGCCTCTTTGGAGGTAGTTCGGGAATATGAGATTCAACAAAATCAATCCGCTTCTCCCATGCTTTCACAGTATGCTGTAGGCTAGACTGAGGATTTACCCACTCCTATTAAAATTCCCCCCTTGATGTCGAAATGACAGAGCATGCGGCCACCATCCTCTACCTTTAATCATCCTTGAGACCCTTGAAAAAAGCTCCCTCAGAATCTTCTCATGTTGATTCGCTTGACCTCCTTTTAGCAAACACCCCGAGCTCAACATTAGTGGATCATTTATCTGCTTGTTCTTATGTCATCCCCCATGATGATGCACATGTGAGACTTTATTATCATGATGATGAGTCAAGTAGCCTCGCTGCATCATGTGGTCTCCCTTCCTCCTATCCTTCCACCTCTTGTTGTGACGACGACATCATGGAAGCTACGTCCACGCCTGATTTCATCTTTCCCACCCATAAGAGGGATGCCATCATCCCTACCTTTGGTGACTTATGCAGCCTGAGCTCAAGCTATGCCTCCAGTATCTCCACACTTCCCCTCACCGGCGGCATGTGGGAAGTAGACATCCTAACCAAATCACTCCCTTCCGTAGAGTGAATTCGATTTCTACTATGTGCTCAGGCTGCCAGAATTGTTCTTTATCCTCCCATTTATTGTCTTATGGCACCTTTTATAGGGACCCCCCATCAACACCTTATATCGGTTTTTCCGACGGTGCAAATCAGTACTCCCAGAATTTAACCTCAGCAGGCTGGGCCATTTTTCCCCTTTGCAGGCGCTTGTTCTTACAAACGGTGTATGCATTGGTATTGCTACCAATAATTAGGCCGAATATGATGTTGTATGAGGTTTATTAGCCAATTTCCTTTCACATCGCATCCTCCACCTTCATGTTCGTTTAGATTCCCTACTTCTTTTCATGCAATTGAATGGTGTATATCGTGTGCATAATCCTATCCTTTTCAGAAGATATTTATGAGTGGAGCTTTTGATGCGTGAATTTGAAATCATTAATTTTAGTCATGTACCTAGAGCACAAAATCACTATGTAGATAGAATTGCAAACCATATTCTGGATTGGCATTTAACACAAGACAATAACATAAAAATATCAAAACGATGCATATCCATAGTATGTGTCGTATAAAATGTTTTAGATTTCATTAACTCTGATACATATGACATGCCCATAGCATGTTACAAAAACTCAAAACTGGGGGCAACACCTGCCTATACACACTAATCACTATTTGGAGGACCCCAAGCCAATGGCTCTACCCCTGCCACTCGTAGATCACGCATGCCATATCCAGCCATCGCCATGCACTACATGACCCCTCGCCATTCCGAGGGTAAAAATATACATGGATTTATGTACTGGTCATCTAAGTCCTGCCAATTGGGTTCCAAACCACTGGTTTATGACAAATATCCTCCAGGAGGGCTACTGCATCCTCATTTTGCTGCACCCTTGATCCACTAGATGCCGCAGTCCCTGATACTACAGGTCGTCCCATGTACCTGGCCGATTTTACCGATGCTGTATCTGCATACCAAAAGTAAAAGAATCAGTACCACATATAATATTCTAGAAAATTTACATGAACATAAAAGATTAGCAATTTTTCACTCACCATCAGTTCCCCATATACAACCAGGCAATAGTGTCAGATTTGGGTCCCCACAATAACTCATCCCATTATAAGGATAATCATCTATATACAGCGGCATCTGATCCCAATTAACAAAGAAATCAGGACGGAACACCCATCCAACTACTCCACCTCATCCTCTACATATTAGTTGCCCCCACCGGCACATCCTAGGTTCCCTCGTGCCTCCATCTAGGAGCAGTATGCGAGGTTGAAGTGTCGGGATCTTCTCAAAGAAGAAAGAGCACAAAACTGTACCATATGCACATTCATGGTTCGCTTGCTGCTTACATAGCGACAACTGTCGTTTCAATGACAACAGCATCATCTGGGCCCAACCATAGTAGGTCCCACTCAAAACACTCTCCACAAGCATCATTTGACCCCCCGTGATGTGATGGAGTGCCTAGTTGCCTAGGATCCACAGCACTGTTGCGGCCATAGCACGGGTCTCTAACCTCTCCAAATCCCCGATGGGTATCCGAGTCCCCTTGACCTGGAGACCTGGCCGATAATGGCGTTCTACAAACTCTATGATATTCCACCCATGCGGTAATATTGGCCGAGTATTCCCTACCATCCCAAGTGGTGGGAGACGAGTCAGGAAATATATATCCTGGACCATCAACTCAATCCAATGCCCCTGCACTATAAAGACCTCATGGTCCGGGTCCCAATAGCTGATAATCCGGGCCAATAAGGGCTCCCCAACTCTCATCAAATGGTTCTCGACAAACTTTAGAACCCCAAACCTAGCCAAATCACTGTGGACACCCTATTCCTCCCAGATCTCCGACCGTAATGTGCCCAGGTCTCTCTCTCTCTAGTTAATCCGTAACTCTGCCATATCTGCACAAAAACATCATATTTGTCAGTATAAAGATAGGAAAGACTACTTCTCATCACAAAAGCCTAGTTCTCAGCTAAAACATAGCACAGAACACCCCTCCCTACTAGGTCTCACTTTTCAGGCCCAAACCTGGGATAGGTCGCACCTTTTTTCCCAAAACCTGCTACCTAGGTCACACTTTTTTCCCCAAAAAGTGCGACCCAGATGTGAGGAGGAGTGAGGGGATGTTAATGAGCCCTAGGGACCTAATCTAAACTTTTAATCCACTGAAAAGAAAGAGTAGGGTTATTCCTCTTACCTCCAACTGACGGATCTCGATTCCAATGGTTGGTTTGTTCACTACGATCGTCGCAAGATTTAGGGCCTTCTCTCCTCTCTACATTCACCAGAACTCCACATGAAAATGAATGAATTTGGAGGGAAAATGCATTATTAAAAGAGAAACCCCTGTTTTTTCTTTCGCCTACTACGATCCAACCGTAGCTCCGTTTACCAAACCGTCTACATCGTTGGAAAGCTCTCGCCGAGCCCTCAAACAGGTATCTGTTAGTTTGTAGTGATTTGATACTTCACCAAGACACATTTTTCCGATGAAGTGCCACTTCACCCTTCCTCAAAATTGAATTTCTTCACTTGCAACAGTCGTACCTGGGGCACCATGTTGCCTCCTTACTTGTCCATGCTCGTGTTGACTTTCGTCATGAGTTACCATCTTGTACTCATGCCTTTATGGTCCCCATTGGACCCTTTTCATGTGTGGCAGCACTATCGAGTCACCCTTGTTTTGAGCATCCGAGTCAAGTCATCATTGCTTTCATGGAGTCTATCTCAAGTTCCTTCCCACCCCACTATATTCCTCCATCCTTCATTACTTGGTCTCTCATGTCAATCATTATGGCCTTCAGTCACACTGTCCCCTATCCCCCATGATATTGTGTCAGTCACTGCCAGGTCATCCATACTGTTTATGCTCTAACAAGGGAAGTTGTTCATTCGCTACTCATTTACCCCCATTTCATCATCATCATCGGTGTCAGTCTATCAGTCACTCTACTATTTTCTCTCGTGCCTTAGTTGAAGATCCCTTATTGCCTCACCTATGGAAAACCTCCTTCTGTCGACATCAACTCATTCATTCCAGAAGTTAGGTCTAGAGGGTAGTGTACCTTGGTTCCAGCTTCCACTCTTGTTCGATGCCTCGGATCAGGCAAAGGGGCTCCTCATATCGCTTTGACTTGATTGTTTCTCAACTTTAGCTCCTCTTCAGCATGATTGAGATCTATATACTCGATGGTATAGTGATGCAATAGATGACATCGGTGATTCCTAGGTGTGTGTGTGAGATGTATCAGACCTCATGAGGGGGTGGCCTTACAGGTATCCCCCCACACACTCGGATGGCCTCTTCATTACATCCTTTAATGTAGCTCCATGCATTTGATGATGTCGGCCTCAGCTGCTTGTAGTGCCTATTTGTTTTCATGTATCAGTCAAATTTTCAAAGCCCTTTCCTGTTTCCAGGGGCATATGGGTTGTATTTATATTTCATGTACTCATATATTATTGTACAAATCCTGGCTGTTATCCCAGGCACAATATGTATGTGGGATTCCTTATGTTGTTGTCTATCTGGCTCATTTTTATGCCAGCATTATGCCATCTCATGGTTTTCCAAATGCCTTATTGTTTGTACTATTGCCTTGGTGAGCATAGGTATGCCTCCCCCACTGCCTATAGTAGGTACTCACTTATCAAAAATACTTGTCACACCTACAAGTCACCTCCTCAAGGTCTAGTTCTTTTATCACTTTGGTCTACCTTACAATCCTCTCTCTTTGACTTCCCCGTTGTTGTCTAGTGATTAAGTTCTTACAACATACTTCGGTCATACGATTAGCTCCTAACGCTCGCACGCTGGGGGGAAATCTGTTACACCATTGTTTGGTCATCTAATCCATTGTTATTACATAGACCCAAGTACAATAAGTAAGACCAATTTTACCCCAAGTAAAATCACATTCACTATGAAAAATAACTTAGTAAACCACCTTTATTAAGTTGTTTATGGTCTAAATAAGAAAGCCCATGGGGAAACATTAAATAAATCCATATTTGTTTCATTTTTCCTCAGGGGATAATTATTTAAACAAAAATTTAATTAATATTCCTGGTTATATTTAACCCAAAACAAGGAATTTAATTAGATAAATCACTATTTATCTTATTATTTTCTAAGAATAATTATTTAAACATTAAATAATATTCTTTGTTAAATATGAGTAAATCTCCCTTAAATAATTAAATAAATCATTATTTATTTGATTATTACTCAACCATATCCTTAAAATGATAAATAAATCATTTATTTATTTATTATTTCTTAATCACATCCTTAAAATGATAAATAAATCATTTATTTATTTATTATTTCCTAATCACATCCTTAAAATGATAAATAAATCATTTCTTTATTTATTATTTACAGATAAGGTGATTTGACTCAAGTTAAATTCCTTTTCCCTCCAACAAATATAATAAAATGTTCCATAAAATTTGAATCTTGATTTGGTTAATAATATTTTAATTATGCACAAATATCTAGACCAAATCAATATTATGTTATAAATAGAAGGATTTTCCCATTCATTTGTCACCTTTTGTTGCCTAAAGATCACTCTGGATATCAACTCTTTGTCTGGCTATTGATCCATTATCATAGCCATATTTTTCCATTTTTTTCTGGATTTTCTACACCATCAAGAGAGAGGAATTCTAAATCTGAAGTGCTGAGGACTTACAAGAACCCATCCCATTGAGGAGAACAGGGAACACCCTCTTGTGTTTTCCTCCCAGGTGCCATTAATAAAAATTTAATTGGATATATTCTTGTCTTCTCTATTAGATCTATGGAGTAAATCTTATTTTTATACTGTTTAATGTCTTCTAATGCATAGATCTAGATTTTTGTAGCATTTTTCTTGATCATCTAACTGCAGATCTGAAGATATTAACAGTCATTTCTGTTGTTAGGGCTGTTTGTTATGCATAGCTAAAGTGGTATTTTTTCGTACACCTCGACTCAAGATTCATACTAACACCTGGGTCAGGACCCCCTGAGCCAAAAAATGGTTCCGTTGCTGGGACCTAGAGAATTTTGAGAGAGGGATCGGGTAATGCCAAGGCCGTATTGGAAACCTGGAAGAAAAGAAATTGATGAATGGTTTGAACAGCAAGTTCAGGAATCACAGTAAAAGAAAACAGTAGTAAGAGTTTGACCACTGAAGAGTGTAAGAATAAGTATATTTTCACAGAGATCTACAAGATATTATTTGTAACAATTGCGATCGAGCTCTAGGAGTGGCTCGCAAGCTTGGTCAAATTTCAGAAGTGTTGGAAGGACGAGCGGGTTACGCAGTGGACCCCTGAATTGATCCAGCAGTTAGAGAATACTAATAACACCATCACTCACATGGTGGACCACTGGGTGGTCAATGTACTAAGAGGGATCATAACAGAATTTTCCATCGATTAGTTCGTCTCCTACTTTGAAGCAGAGAAAAGATTATTCAAGGGCTTTTGGGGTAAGTTTCTGAGGACCTTACCACTACTAGTTAAGATATTACTGTGCGAAAACAGTATTCTGTGCAGCCACACCAAATGAATGACCTCTGGTCTATATGGAAGTTTGACATGAAGTGGAAAATATTATCAGACAAATGAAGAAGGAGACAGATCTGTCTACAGTTTGGAAAGAGAAGTAGTTGCACAGAGCCCTCCGGGCCCACCACTTTCCAATCAACATAGGGGTTAGAACTCACCGACACCTCTGCCACCACTAGAAGGTGACATGGGTGGGCACATGAAGTTTCCTACCTTTAAGGGTGTGGGGGATGAAGATATGGATCAATTATGGTTTGTCGCAGGATCGGTCTGGACTGCGCAGAATGTAGCTAGTGATATGGTGAAGAGGGCACAACTATCCCTTGCCTTTGAAGGAAGAGATTTGGAAAGGTACATGGGATACATCGGCCAGCATTAAAACACGACCATTGAAGAAATTAGGAACACCTTGAAGCAAAAATTCAAGAAACCTAAGGCCTACACTCAAATAGTATTTGATCTGAAAGACTTCAAGTAGGGGCTCTCTGAGTCTATGTGGGAGGCCGACCAGTGACTAAAGAAGGTAATCATAGAAGGAGGGTTCCAGTATGATGACAAAAAACACATGGAATGGTTCATTGCTATGCTATTGCCTCACCTATGTGTACTTATGGTTCATCAGACTTTTGAATCGCAAGAAAAAGCTTTGGAGGTTACTATGAAATTAGAAGTCGTGCCCAGAGATGATGCCCAGTTGGGTGTCCAACAGATCCAAGGACAATTGGAGGCAATGCACATCGGGATCTAGAACCTACAAAAGGAACAAGGAGCAGAAGCTAGCCCCAAATGATGGTGCATATGATGCAGGACGAATGGTCACACTAAGGATAACTGCCCTCTATTAGCAGACTATATGCAGGTCGGGGGACCTAGTCCGTTGCACCCTAGGGAAGTTATAGGATCAATGGGACTGGTGTTATGGTGCAAATATTATCGCATTACAGGGCTGAATGATACAAACCACTGTCCCCGCCTTGCTGCATATGTCCCAAAGGTAAAAAAGCAATGGTGCAGGTTCTGTCGTTCGGTAGGACATGATAAATAGAACTGCCAGACATATGATTTGATGATCAATAAAGGGAACCTTTATAGGGTACAGTCGGATCCATCCTTGCCAAGATCCCTATCGAGCGTAGGTAGCTCCCTAGCCAGGGGTAGGGGAGGTGGGAGAGGTGGAAGAGCAGGTCGGGGAGAAGGGAAACTAATCTGTTATAATTGTGGGGAAGTAGGACACTTTGCTAGGGACTGTCTCAATCCTACAAGGCAGTCCTACCGGTATTGCAGGCAGCTGGACCGTGCAATTAAGGATTGTCTGATCTTGATTGTAAAGATACAGGAGAAGAAGCCAACACCTATGCAGAATGTGCAGAGGGTTAAGGCTGAACTGCGAGACAAAGACCAAGCATGAATGTTGTAACACGCAGTGGGATGGCCACCACAGAGCTTGGAGAGAAGACTGTGACCAAACCTCTAATCCGGCAAGCAGCTATTAAGCAGGACGGTGTGAATCTAAGAAAGGAAAGATAAAAGTTGGTCGCAGCTCGCACAAACTCTGCTAAGGCAGAGGCATCTACTTCGCAACTGCCAGGAGGCCTCAAGGCAGGTGAGAAAGTCAAGACCTTTTTATAGGCATGTATGAAGCTACTGTGCAAACCAATGGCCATGGAAAATCTTCAAGAATTAATAGATAGTTGTGCAGCATGACCTAGCCTCCCTACAAAAATAAAGGACGTACACAAATTATATATATATAAGAAACACACTGGTAGGGTGATGCGGTTGACTGCGCAGATTGGTGATTATGAGATGGATCAGGTTATTTTGGACCTAGGGTCAGATGTGAATGTATTACCTAAATAGACTTGGCAACGAATGGGGGAACCTATGCTGGAATGGTCCACTATCCAGTTATGTATAGCCAATCATTAGAAGATCATACCCTTGGGGAGACTATAAAAAATCGTGGCAGATATCGCAGAGGTCAAGGTATGGGTTGATTTTAAAGTCATTCAAATTGTAGAAGATGCAAACCCCTAACCTGCACTTCTAGGGTTATATTGGGCCATAGAAATGGGAGGTATCATTAATTTGAAGAGGATAAGCATGGTATTTGAGAATAATGATACTAGAGTGATAGTACCATTAGATCCTGCAGAAGGCGAATGATACATAGAGTTGGTGCGTGATGAGGAAGAGGTAGATTACATCTATAAGGTGACTGCGTAGGATGAAGATTGGATCAACCCCACAGCGGAGGGAGTAATTTGCTGGGAAAAGGACAGTGAATGCTTCTCCGACTCCGACGAGGAGATGTAAAACTAGCACAATCGGTTACATAAGGTCTCTAAGCTGCGACGCCTTCGGGTCAGAAAGAACTTCTGCTGCATTTCATCAGAGGTAAGAGATATACCATATTTTCATGGTTCTAGTAACGTTAGGGACTTTTTTCAGGAATTTGAAGTAGAAGTTCCCAGAGAAAAAAGGTTATGGGCCCTTAACCTGGCTATGCGTGCTACCCATGTACAATGGTGGGATACGCATAAAGAAGCATTCTAGGAGTGGGAGGATTGTCGGGACATGATGCTCCTGTGATTTGAGACTCCGGAAAAAGTACGGATCAAGATGTTCCTTGGCCTAGGAAATACACGGGAACACGTGGTTGCATGGATAAAGGTATGGGGCGTCTGAACTACAGAAGAGAGGGTCATTTATTCATTCATGTGCTGGGTCTAATCCCTACTGCATGGTAACTGGATTCGGAGCTCCATCAGCGCACCTGCCATTGGGAAACCTTGACGAGTGACTTCGTAAAAACATTCAGACTGATAGGGGATTATGAGGCATTTGACGAATCTCTGTAGGACATAGATACATTTTTTTTTGGCCAATCCAGCTCCTCTGTAGCATCCAGTGCATCAAACTAGGAATCAAAGATGTAGGATATTATCAGCTATTGTAGCTTGGCAAGGGAGGATGGTGAAGATGATCCAAAGTCTGTCACTATCCCGGAGTTGGAAGTGGAGCGCGCCAATGAAGGACCTCCACTAAGAGAAGTCGACGTCACTAAGCCGCTCAAGTTGTGTAAGGTAAACATTGGAACAAAATAGCACCCTAAGCTGGCTAAGATTGGGGACTACTAGGATGAGGAGATAGTAGGCAAAGTGGTCGAGTTACTTACAGAATACCAATACTTGTTCCTGACAAAGTTCTCAGAGATGAAGGGGATCATGGGGGACTTGGGAATCATGTAGATCACTCTCAAACCCGATGCACGGATGGTAAAACAATGACCTTATAGGTTGAGCCCCATGTATAAGCAGAAGGTCAAGGATGAACTCGATAAAATGCTTGCTGTGGGTGTCACTGAACCTGTTGAACAATTTGACTGGGTCAGTTCACTGGTGGTTTAGGAGAAGAAAAATAAGGGGGAGATTCTAATATATGTGGACATGTGCAAAATTAATGATTCTTATGTTCATGATCCATTCCCAACACCATTCTCAGAAAAAAATTTAGACAGCATGGGAGGACAGGAAGCATACTCCTTCATGGATGGGTTCTCAGGATACCATCAAATCAGAATCGCACCTGACGACAGTAGCCAAACCACATTCGCCATTTAGTGGGGATAGTTTCAATATAATGTCATGCAGTTTGGACTCAAAAATGCCCCTGTTATCTTCTCAAGGGTTGTTGTCACAGTATTCAAAGAATTCATCCACAAATTCCTTGAGGTGTATTTTGATGATTGGATTGTTTTCGGCCTGGTAAAGGTACATGTATCAAACTTGTGCATGATGTTGAATGCCTGTTGAAAACACTAAATTTCCATAAATAGAAAGAAGTGTATATTCTATGTACCTTTCAAAATATTTCTCGGCCACATAGTCTGTCGGGAAGGACTGATGGTAGACCCTTCCAAAATTGCAGTTATTGTAAACTTTCCAGTACCAACCATAGAGAAACAGCTGCGCTCGATCCTTGGACACATAGGCTACTACAGGAAATTCATTCAAGGCTATGCACTGATTACTGCCCCCATGGAAAAATTGCTCGAGAAGGATGTGTCTTTCTTTTCGAATGACGAATTCCAAAAGCACTTCGAATTACTCAAGGAAAATATGGTCTCAGCACCTATTTTCATCTTTCCTGATTGGGAGAAGGTATTCCATGTTCATGTCGATGTGTCGGGCATTGCCCTTGGGGTTGTCCTTACACAGTCTAGGGAAGGAGATATTGACCATCCGATTGCCTTAGAAAGTAGGAAACTTTCTGGTGTAGAACACAACTACTCCACCACAGAACGGGAGGGGTTGGCCATGGTCTACACTTTGCGGAAATATCGACATTACTTGCTAGGAGGACACTTCAAAATGTTCACAGACCATTCAACTTTGAAGTACCTGGTAAATAAGGCTATGTTGGGGGGAAAAATATTCCAATGGCTACTGCTATTTTAGGAATATGACTTTGAAATCATCGTCAAGCCAGGAAAGTTGAATTTTGGGCTGGATCACTTGTCCCCAAAAGAGAGTGGCAAGGAACCAATCAACCTAGAAGCCGAATTGTCTGATGCGTAGCTATTTTATATTAAGATAGTAGATTCACACTTCGTAGATATCATTCAGTTCTTGACTACAGGGACGACACATCCAGAGTACTCTGTACAGCAGAATAAAGAGCTAGTCACCTAGGCAGCGGATTTTACTATCATCGCAGGTCACTTGTATAAGATGGGAGCAAATGAAGTATTGCGGCGGTATGTTTTGGAGCAAGAAAGGCACACTACCTTAGTAGAAGCTCATGACGGAGTAGTAGGAGGTCACTACATAGGGAAAGCAATGACACAAAAAGGTCTTGAGAGCTGGGTTATGGTGGCCAACCCTGCATAGTGACACACATGATTATTGTAAAGCATGCGATACATGCCAATGAACAGGGAGGCCATCTCGTAAATATGAAATTACCCTTCAACCACAAATGGCTCTACAAGCATTTGATAAGTGGGACATCGATTTCATTGGGCCTATTAACCCACCGGGGAAGAAGATGGGTGCACGCTACATTATTACCGCCATTAATTATGTAACCAAATGGGTTGAAGAACAAGTCGTAAAATATTTTACTACGGATATCGCTGCAAATTTCATCTTTGAACACATCCTGACCATATTTGGATGCTCGAAGATCCTCATGAGCGACAGAGGTATGCACTTTGTTAATGACACAATCTAGGCTTTGACCAAGGAGTTCCGGATCCATCATACAATGAGCACACCATATCACCCATAGGCCAACGGTTCAGTTGAAGCTTTTAATAAAATCTTGGAGCATGCACTGACAAAGGTATGCAATGCTGATCGCAACAATTGGGATGTGCACATCCCATAGGTCCTCTAGGCCTATTGAATGACCTGCAAGAAGCTAATAGGAAAAACCCCATTCAGGATGGTTTATGGTAAATAAGCCATCATGCCCATCAAATATATTACTCCTAGTCTACGTATTGTAGCATTTACAAACATGGTAGAACCTAACGTCATGGAGGAGTGATTGGCACAACTTATGGCTTTGGAGGAAAATCGGTTTCTTACGAATTTCCATTAGCAAGTCCAGAAGGCCCACAATAAATCCTGGCATGACCTAAATATTCACCAGAAGACATTCATGGAGGGAACATTGGTCCTCTTATATCATAGCCAGTTTGCAAAGCATCTCGGAGAGTTTCAAAAGCATTGGCTTGGTCCCTACACAGTTAAGGAGATCACGGATGGTAGAGTTGTTAGGCTAACTACCCTACGTGGTGATATGCTACCAGGCTATGTCAATGGTAGTCGAATCAAACAGTATTGGATCAAATGACTATATGACCAGAGTAGCCGTACAGGCACAGGGAGAGATCCTGCCACCACAGTGACTCGGGACGAGTCACAAGATTGTGTTGGGGGACTGTTGGAACGGGGTCCTCCAAAGGCTGCAAATTGGGACAGTTTTGAATATTTTTAAATAGTTTTTGCATATTTTAGTCTAGCACAGGGGTTTTGGGGTGGGAAAAAGCCCCAAATGCATTTTAATGGGTCAAGTGGTAGACCTAGAGTCCGCAAACCATGGTTTAAGAACCACAAGAAAGATTAGGCTAGATCATTATAAATAGAAGGGAATTTTGAGTCAATAAGGAGAGGAGCCATTAAGATTGATGTGAACTATGAATTGGTAGATCTATTTGGGTTATTGGGGAAAGGACTCCTACTGGCTGTGTGCACAAAGATCCTCAGTCCTGTTGTGTGCGGACCCTGCTGCTCTGTGTGCAAGTTGGGTTTTGGGTATTGTAAAATGGATCTAAAGGACTAATGAAAGAGGAAGGTTTTTGATATGAATCTCAGATAGCTATTATGTTATGCATGGTTTTGCGTTAATCTATGAACGTAACTATGTTATTTTCTTATGCTGCGTTGACATTTGCATGTTATATTTTATGCAAGAATATCTATGTTAGTTGCGTTATTGTTCTGTGGATTTGTGATCTATTGACTGCTGTGATTATAATTGGTATTGCGCACATGGATGTGAAGGGATCTTTAGTTCTGAGTTCTAGGATATATGATCTGGTAATTGTAACGTTGAACATAGCTTTACTTGACTTACCTACCCTCTCCCAGGGTGCGGAAACCTAGTTCCAGCACCCACCCATACTGCTTTGGGTGAGACTTTGGCCTCTGAAAGAAAGTCACTACTGAAAAGGCCAATAGCATAGGGGTTTGTTGGCAAAAATTAACCTCCAAACCTGGGTCAGGACCCCCTGAGCCAGCAGTAGGAAAAATAAAGCCACCTTTGGTGTGAAAGGAGGAAATGCATGACGAATAGATATTTGTTGACCAAATCAACAACACTACTAAAAGAGGAGGAAAACTAGTGGGGACAACGCAGTTTTGATAGAGGATTGTTTGCAACGAAGTAACCTCATGAATGTATGGGGTCCAGGGTGAGGAGGCTCACCAAGAATAAAGGGAAGGGATGGAAGCCATGAGCTTCATTCATAATCTTGTCTATTTTTTGGTCTTATGACTTCTTACATGCTTCAGTTGTTTAGTTGGGTTAGCTGCACTATTTAGTGCAAGGGATTCTCATGTGGGAGTTCCATACTCTTTCTTGGTTTAGCTTGTTGAAGTGATCTAAGAGGAGGATTCTGGGATACATTTCCATTATTTGACATTGGGTCAAGCAATCACCAACTTCTACAGTGTAGTCTCTTGCAGAAACTACGTCATTTCTCAAGGTGTTTCTATGGTGGGGTTAAACCCCTGTGTTTGGAGCTAGTTTCTCAGGAGAAGGGGCTCCCCCTCTCCCAAAAGGCTAGTAAGGAGGGTATTTCAGCTACCTTTTGTATTATTTAGCCATATTCATGCAGAGTTGCAGTATACTGCGTGATTTCTAGTTCTAGATATGCAGATCTACCATCTTGTACTTGTGTTTTCATGAAACCCTTACCAGGTTATCTCTACATTGAATAAAAGGGGCTAGATATCCATTTTCTTGGCTCATTGAATAATATAATATTTAGATCTGTTATTTTCCATATTTTACTGTAGAAACCCTCATGGAATAATTTTTTCATATGCTTCACTAATTCAATTTGGTATAAGTCATGGGGATTGGGTGTTTTTGAGCTATATTGGGCTGGGGAGATCTCTTTAACATAGCTAGAATGATTTTTTTCTGATCCCATTCTGTATGTAAGGGTTATAAAGCATAAAATAAAGGATCCAAGTCCTATTTCTCAATTCTGTAGCATAATTTTCTGAAAACAACGTTTTTACTGTCCATATTGCTGAAATTCCTAAGAAGGAATATTACATGTACCATCCAACTCTTTAAGAAAATAAGCATTGTTTCCCCTAAAAGCATCAATGATGTATGGCCCTTGCCAAAGGTTATCAAACTTTCCATGCTTTTATTTATCCTCTCTTCTAGAATCCCATTTCAGAACTTTTTCTCCTAAGTTGAAATCATTGGCCTTTGTTCTTTTGTCCAAGATATTTTTGATATCCTCTTGAATTACTTGAGTTATGTTGTAAACTTCCTCTCTATACTAATGCAACTAAATGGTCTCATTTATCCTTCTCTAAATGTCATTTGGTTCAGTTTGAATTTGTTGAATCATATTCATAACTGGAACTCCTAAGGAAAAAGGGAAAATTGCATTCATGCCATAAACCACTTGGTATGGAGACATGCCAATTGATTTCTTTGTATTAAGCCTATCAGCCCAAAGATAATTGATCGAATTATTGTACCATGACTTCTTATTCTCCTCCAAAATATTTTTAATGATGTTCACCGGGCTTTTATTTGAAGGTTCGACCAGTCCATTACCTTGAGGGTAATAGGCTATTGAATGCCCCAAATTTATATGATACAGGTTATAGAAATCAATCATATTTTTGGACTTAAAGGTTGCAGCATTATCTGTAATGATTTTTCTAGGGAAACCAAATCTAGAAAGGATATTGGTTTCTAGGAATTTTATTATTACAGAGTAAGTGGTATTTCTAGAAGGAGTGCCCTCTATCCATTTTGTGAAATAATCAGTGGCAGTGAGGATCCATTTATGTTGGGTGGATGATGGTGGATGAATTTCTCTAATGAAGTCTAATCCCCATTGTTGGAAAGGGCTCTCTACAGAAATAGGTTTCAAGAGTAAGGGCGATAGCTTTCTCTTTCCCTAAAAGATTTGACATTTATGACAAACAATAACCATTTTATGGGCATCAGGAAAAAGGGCAGGCCAATAAAAACTAGCTCTCATGATATTGTTAGCAGTGGTCTTCCAATAGAGATGGCCACCACAGTGACCTCCATGGAACTCCTGCATAACTTTATATGCATCATCCTTCAACAAAACATTAAGCAGAATACCTCCAATATCTTTCCAATACAAAACATTATCCAAAATGTATAATTTAACAGCTTTAAGTTTTAGAAATATAGATTTTGTTTTAGACAAACCAGGAGGAGCATTCAAATTTGATAATACATACAAAATATTAGCATACCAGGGAGAATTCAGGATTGCTTCATCAATCGGTGGATTCGTCAGTTCCTCTTGATCATCCAAAGAATGTACCATGTTGATGTCCAATGCATGAAAGTTGGATTCTTCCATCAATTTGGAAAATCCTTGGCCTTTAATCAACTTGGTAGGCTTGATTTCCAAATCATATTCTAAGATCACTAAAATCCATTTTCCTCTTTTTCCATCCAGACCATTCTGTGTTAATATATCTTTGAAAACTACATTTGGAACATAAGTAATGATATGTGAACGTATAATGTAGACTCTAAAATATTTTAATGCTTTAACCAAAGCAAAAGTTTGTTTTTCCATGATATTATACAATGATGCATCTCTTAATACCTTGCTAAAAAAATCAATTGGCTGCTCATGTCCTTCACTGTTTTTCTGTAATAAAACAACAACAATAGTATGTTTAGAAGCAAAAGAAAAAATCATGAAATCTTTAGTAAAATATGGGTTGATTAGGACTGGGGATTTTGTCAATGATAGCTGGACTAAATCAAAAGATTGTTTTGCTTCTATGGTCCATTTTATTTCTAATTCTTTCTTAAGCATATTGGTAATGTTCCTTAAACGTTCTGCTAGGTTTGGTATAAATCTCCTCAAAAATATGATTTTACCAATAAATGATTGGTAATGTTCCTTAAATTCTACTAGGGTCAATTCTAAATCCATCTTGTGTAATATCCCAAAATAGGGAAATTCTACACTATTGGGAATATCTTAAGATATTCCAAATGTGGAGATCCAACAATATGTAAACACAATATTGAAATAGCAGTGTTAAATCAACTCATAGAGTGAGAGAAGAACTCATATCCATATTATTAAGTTACAACAGCAAAACGTATACAAGATCTTGAGGAAATAGTTACTCAAGATAAGCAATAATCAGCCTCAAGAAACAAGTACATGAAATATGACAAACACTGCTACACAAATGTTCCCAAGACTATGACTGTGCAGTTTTATTAATAACAACTGCTGATAACATATGTCAACACATAGATATACAAGTGTATGTATCATACATCATTGGAAGAGAAGATTTAAGCTCCCAAAGACTACCTCAAGTCAATCCTGGAAGGATTGGCTGAAATATGCAAAACTGCAGAAATCCCGGAGTTGCAGGGTAGCAGTTGCAACTCAAGAATTAGAAATGGATGGAGAAAGATGAAGATGTTGCATCAGATAAAAGACCTCCTCCAATGGATCTTCCAAGTGAAAGTCTGATCCTAACACTGAATATCTCACCCTCCGACAATCACTGCAATCCCTCACTACAAATACCAACTGGAATTAACGCAGTCACTGAGTGATACTACGTTATACGTGCAAGAAAAAGAGTTGGCCAAGTTCTAATATCTACAATATGATCCAATGGATTTCAAACTGATCTCTCAAAGGAAAGAGAGCCTCCTCCTCTGAAAAACAAGTGATGGAAGTGGTGTTGTGAACCCTCACTGCAACACCCTGCAACACAACATTATTCTGCTGCAGAAATAACACTATAGCTAAAGGAGGATGCTTGGCCTCAAGCTTGGATGTGAGGAAAATCAATACAACTCCTTCAAGAGGCCACTCAAGAAAGGATAATAATTCCTAAACAGGAAATGCTTGTGCTAAGCAGCATTGCAACTCTACTAAACAACAGGAGAATGCACAAAGTCTAAACAGACAAAGAAATCAATAATCTGAATCCTGAACAACACTGGCTGCCTTCCCCTCATTTTAAACAAGTGAAAGCCCTCTCTCCATGGGTCCCATTCATTAGGTTTTCCTCCACCAAATAACCCTCTTCGCATTCATACTGCGCTGTCTATCAAAGTGTTCTCCACCTCCTATCCCAGCATTGTTGACTTGGTCAAACTTGACTTTGTCTCCATGCAAATGTCCTCTTTCACACATAAGGGTGTAAAATCCAGCTCTTATGACTATCCCCTTTCACATGTGAGGGATTTTATTCATTTTTTTAATATGCATGGGCTTCCTTACGCATTTATCTAGCTGTTAGGTGATAAAAGCAATATTTTAATATTCCAATTAGCTGTGTGCTAAAATGGGAATATTACAATCCTCCCCTCCCAAATGTTTCTTTTCCTCAAGCAACTACAAGGATAGAATTGGAAAGCCTCCTCCCAAGGCATGGGGTCTGAAATGTGTTTAGGAACATCTTTCCCATGTGGATCCTCCATCCCCCAAGCAATAATCCATACAAAATGAGTTACCTCCCAACATGTCAACTCTTGAAAATCCTCTTCCACCTTTGGCTCCTATAATGTAGGTGGGCTGAAAATCTGATCTTGGTAGACAACATAGTCTACCCCACGTTGTCCTCCTCTCCACTTAGGATAAGTGTAGAGTATATGTTGATCTTGGGCTGCAATAATATTGCCCTCAAGTGGCAAGATGAAGATTATACCTCCAAGGATCTCTTCTCCATCGTTATGAAACATGTTGGCCCAAATCATCTAATATGTGATGAGTTGGAAGTCACCATAATATGGCATCCAATCAATCATATGGATAACCTCAAATGGAAACAAGTGTTTTGTTGTACTGGCCACATACTCTCTCATGCTCCCATTAGAACATGCAATGCAAATAATGTGGGAGATCTCTCCCCCAAGGGACACATCCAACCAATGTGTCATTCCCCCAATCATCCTCCCAAAAAATATAAAACAACAACAACATAAGGAACCATAATGAAAATCATGCTTGCTACCATATGTAGCAAGGGAGAAGGGCAATGGTCCCTCAAACGTAACCAACGTAGTTTGACCCTCAACTGCAAGAGAGAGTGACAAGAGGTGTGGTTTCTCAACCACTTGCTTGTTGTCCCACTCTCCTCATATGTTTGCAGAAAGTGAGCATGTTATCCAAAATACATCTCCTCCCCAAGTCCTCCTAGCGAGTGGTCACCAATACTGTTCATGGCCTCAAGTAGAACATGAAGTCTAGAAAAAATAATGCTCCTCTTTGGAGCCAGATCCTGCACATGTATGGTTAAGGGATGCATATATACATTATATAAATCATTATGCAAACAAACAACACCCTCACCATATGTCTTGCTCATGCAAATGGAGTGGCTCATAGATGAGTCTCCTCTCATCCTCAAAGAGAAAAGAGGTGGTTGTGCTAATTCTTCCAAAGAGTTATGTATCTCCTCCATCTTCACATGACCCATGCATCTCCTCATATGCTAATCATCCAATATCATGCAAGCAAAATGATCCTTGGAATACCCCACCAACAGCCTGGAGCTCCAACATGGATCTATCCTCCATAGTGACAGCGCCTATGATATTTCATGAAGAACATCTTTCATATGGTTATCCTCTCCTTTGACATGTCCTATGCCAAAGATGCAATTTGGAAGGTTGCTATCCTTCCCCTGTTGCTCCTGCCATAGCGCAGAATCTGAAATGAGAGTGGGTAAAGATGATTTTGAGAGAATTCCTCTCTCCCCATTGAGTCTACCCAAGACTCTCAACACTGTAAAATGACCTCCCAAGGTCACCACTCTTTTGAAATCAATGAATGTTGCCTCAAAATGTGAAGCATCCCTCATCATATGCTGATCTGGTGGTCTCCTTGGTGAAATGTCTCCATGCAATGAGACATCATCATCAAGAGTAGACTGCATATATAAATGGACAAAATTTTCCCTACTTTCACTACGCAATCCATTCTCCCTCTTAGGTGCATCAACCTCATGAAATAGACAGGGATGTGTGCTCCTCATCACATGTTGTTGGTCATCCACCCTATCTCCTCCTTGTATCTCGATAGTTCCACACCTCATCATCAATGGCACATGTAAAACATGAGTTGTGTCTTGATCTCCGCATGTGAGATCCTAGGGAATTCCTTGCAATGATACAAGAATCCCTCTAGTTGGAGAAATATATCCTCCTTCCTCTACACGAAGTGCTAGATCAACTCTAGATACGGCAGTGTTGTTGCCCTCAACGTCCTTAACATGAATGGGAAACCTCCAAATATTGAATCCTCCTTTGAAAAAGGGGGCTCCATACCTTCTTATGCCAACATACAAGATAAAGGTCTTGCATCTAGCAAAGTATGATGCAATTTATTAGCCTCTTCCATGGTTTTCTAAAGTGGTTTTGGTTTTATGGTTTCCTCCATCATATGCAAGGTCTTTGTTTGTTTAGATTTGTTTTTCTTCACCTGATGTGTTTCATAAATTTTCTTATCAAACTTTCCCACCAATGTTTTAATGAACCTTGCACAGGAAGAAGAATTTTCATTCTCTAAAGAAAAATATTTAAATATCCACCATGCATAGGCCTTACCTCCAAAATGCAGCGCTGCTACTCTAATGGCTTCATCTTCAGAAATCTGATGCTGCTGCAAAAAAGTATCTAGTTATTCCACCCAAGCCCTGGCTGAACATGTAGGGGAACCATCAAAGGTATATAGAAGAAATATATCCACATCATGCTGCTTGTTCCTCCTCACCTTGATCTTGCAAAACTCTGGGAAAGTGATATGATGTCTAAACTTCTGAGTTTGAGATTCATATTCATGTAAGAAACCACTAAGAGTTCCCTTCATAGGCATTACTTCTTCCTCCCTCTCTCTCATGGAAAACCTGGGCATGTGACTACAATGTGAATCATAGGGTGTGGCTGCATGCTCACACTCTCCATAATAAAATCTAGAGTTTTACTCAGTTTCAAACCCTCTTGGAGATTCTATACACATCTCCCTCCTTATCTTCTTGAAATCTTCATGAATGCTCTCTACAAATATTGGAAGAAGCTTTGTAAGCCTATCTTCCTTTATTTATCCACACAATGGAGTCTTCATCTTCTCTTTTCTTGATAGAATCATGGATGAGATCCACATGCTGAGCCAATATTATGCTTTGATACCACTGTAATATCCCAAAATAGGGAAATTCTGCACTATTAGGAATATCTCAGGATATTCTAAATGTGGATATCCAGCAATATGTAAACACAATATTGAAAGAGCAGTGTTAAATCAACTCATAGAGTGAGAGAATAACTCATAGCCATATTATTAATTTACAGCAGCAAAATGTATACAAGATCTTGAGGAAAGAGCTACTCGAGATAGGCAATAATCAACTTCAAGAAACAAGTACATGAAATATGAAAAACACTGCTACACAAGTGTGCCCAAGGCTATGTCTGCACAATTTTATTAAGAAAAATTGTTGATAACATATTTAAACACATACATATAAAAGTGTATTTCTCATACATCATTGGGAGAGAAGATCTAAGCTCCCAAAGACTACCTCAAGTCAATCCTAGAAGGATTGGCTGAAATATGTAAAACTGTAGAATTGCCGGAGTTGCAAGGTAGCATCTGCAACTTAAGAACTGGAAATGGATGGAGAAAGCTTAAGATGCTGCATCAGATAAAATACCTCCTCGAATGGATCTTCCAAGTGAAAGGCTGATCCTAACACTGAAGATATCACCCTTCGACAATCACTGCAATCCCTCACTGCAAATACCAACTGGAAATAATGCAGTCATTGAGGGATACTGCACTCTAGGTGCAAGAAAAATATTTTGCCAAGTTCCAAGATATGCAATATGCTCCAAGGGCTTCCAAACTGATCTCTCAAAGGAAAGAGAGCCTCCTCTATTAAAAACAAGTGATGGAAGTGGTGTTGTGAACCCTCACTGCAACACCCTGCAACACAACATTATTCTGCTGCAGAAATAATGTTGTAGCTAAAGGAGGAAGCTTGGCCTCAAGCCTGGATGTGAGGAAAATTAGTACAACTCCTTCAAGAGGCCTCTCAAGAAAGGAGAAGGATTCCTAAACAGGAAATCCTTGTGCTAAGCAGCACTACAACTCTACTAAACAACAAGAGAATGTGCAAAGTCTAAACAGAGAAAAAAATCAATAATCTGAATCTTGAATAAAAATGGCTACCTTTCCCTCCTTTTAAACAAGTGAAAGCCCTCTCTCCATGGGTCCCACTCATTAGGGTTTCCTCCACCAGATAACTCTCTTCCCATTCATGTTGTTGTTGGTGAGGTAAATCCCCTCTCTGGATAGAGGCAATCCCACTAGCCCTAGAGTGGGTCTAGCCACAAAAGAGACAAGCTATAATATCGATTCCTAGTTAACGAATGGATATATATTTGATAGATGACTTATTGGAGATTCTACACTGTTGTTGTCGTCAAAAGAGTGGCTACCTCTCGCTCCTGGTTTGATAGATCACGATCCGCTCGCTTTCATGCTCGTACACCTGTACACACACAAGAAACAACGACGATATACAACATACTATTTTACATTCGTAACTATTAGTCAATTAAAGAAGACTAAATCAATTGCATTAAATAAACAAGACACAATGATGGAACCAACACCATATTAGAGTATATTAATGAAAGAAAGGAAGAGTACAACCAAGCTTCGATGTTGCAGTCTCCTCCAACAGGGTTCCAGTGGAGTGCGTCTCACAAAGGCTCATCAGGAATTCAGATAGGGCTCTCTCTATGGAATTATCCTTGGTTCTACCTTCTCTATAGAAATTACTCAGCTATAGTGTCTTTTCTCCAAGTTTAGCTTCTTGGCTATATGTTCTGCTAGCTTTCATAAAGGGATAAGGCCTGTTTATATAGAGGGAGAGGGAGAGGTTAGGATCCCTATAATCATGGAAGGGAGACCTATCTTCAAGGAGTGTCCCATGGGGGTTCGAAACCACTACCTAAAGAGGGAGATCTGTGGCTGATCAGCTTAACCACTTCCTGTGACTCGTCCCTGAGGTGGTTAGAAGGAAAGTTTTTCCTCTTTTTATTAAAAAAAATTCCTAAAATAGCTGGTGTGGGCACTAAATAGAGACAAAGTAGCATTTGGTGCGAGATCTAGTGTAAGTCCTCCATATTGGCATGAGGGGTGAACTGGCTACCCTCGCCAAGGCAAAAACATAGGTTTTTGTGTGCTTTTTGAGGAAATGTTCAATAGGAGAAATGATTTCCTTATGCAGAAGGATGCAAAGAAGGTGTTTGTAGAGTATGACACTGCTCACAAGTCATGGGAGAGACCCTCCAATATTCAGGGTTGTGGATTGCAAGGACGGTGACAAAATGCTGTGTAACAGATGCCCCCTAAAGCATGAGGTCTGAGAGAGAGGGAGGGGTGAAATGCTTTATGAGAACGCGTTCAACCCAAACACTGTTTTCATAAAACCTACAAGTACAAATACAAATAATATTTATAATAAATGACATGTGGCAGCCATCTATAATAGAGTACATAAATAGTAAGATCTGAGGTATGGACACAACCATCCAGCAGTAGGGATAATAAAGAAGACTCAGGTATGGTCGCAACCATCCAATCAGAAGAGCCATGTAATAAGTAATAGTAATCCACAACGAACCCGCAGCCTGGATTTCATCAAACAAAACCCAGGGTCTTATGCTCCATCTTGACCTAAAAAAAGTACAAATTCAAGCATGCGAAAATATGAGCTGAAGTCGAACATGCAAGAAAATCGTCTTATTACCAGCCAATGATGAAAGCCATTAACAGATGCGAGATAAACCACCAATAATGACAATGGCTCTCAAGGTACGAAATGTACAATCAACAGAGTGTGAAAAATGATCTGACGTCGAACACCTACAGAGTCGGTCGATCGAAGGCCAATGATGTGGAGCTTATGTCGAATGCGACGAACCTGCCATTGAGGCATGCAAGCTCCAAGGTACATGAAGGGAGAGTCTAGATCAACTTCCCGGATAATCATTGAGCTGGAGTCGACAGGAAGTGACCTAATCGAAGGTGGGCCATAATTTTTCCCACATCATCGACACGAGACGGAGGAATGTGATGTTTGTGAATCAAGACCAACAAAGAATCAGAGGGAGGTTGAAAACTTCAGAGGAAAACTTCTCTTGAACATATTGGCGGCACGACACTGGATTTGGCAGTATTTGACATCAAGGGATATGAGGTCACGACGATGTGGCAAAGAACAGATGAGTGGTCAAAAGAGATTACCCAAACCCATGGAGGCAAACAAATAACGAGATGAGATGTCCCCAACCCGACATGAATGTAGACAAGCACCATGTTCAAGAGCAACATACTGCAAACAAAACTACAATATGGTTCCATTTTCCCCCACCATTTCTGGTGAGTACCCAAATTATTTTTGAAAACAAGCTTGAAGGGGATAGCATGTTCTTGTGATGTAATTTTTTCCTTTAGATAAATCCAACCTAGTAAATTTTGCAAGCCCTAGGAAGGAGGAACTCGAGTAATGTAATAACAACGGAGTCCAATGTCATCAGTTTTAAACGAGTCTGACAAAGGGAGAACTTGACATATTTTCATATTTAAAGAGTTTGAAAAGAAATTAGAAAAGAAAACTCTAGCAAGGCCCTTTTCGTAAATAGTCTCATAGATCCAGAAAGGTAGAAAACTGTGTCTGAGAGAACCTCTTATTCGTGATAGGCTAAGGTATTCCTTTTTCGTAATTAATCTATCCCAGCCCAAAAAAGTGGTAAACTTATACTGGGTAGATATCGTTTCGCAGCCAATTTAACGAGTTCAAAACGACAAGTGTCTTGGCAATATTTTCAGTTTTAGAGAGTCAGAAAAGAGCTGAAAGGTGACTCCAGTAGTGACTGTTTCGTGTTTTTACCGAGTCCGAAAAAGTATAAAATACAAATCATTTCTTCGTCATAACCATGTGAAAACATGTCGCTGCACAAAAGACACGTGTAAAACGTATTCTTATAAAATATGATAAAATAATCAACAAATATGTTTTAAAACCTAATTTAAGATTTTTAAAAGTTATAAAATGCCATAAGTTGTAAAAATTATTTACTTTTCACTTTTACCTCTTTCTAGAGCAACAGTGACTCATTTTCCTTGTGATTTTCTAGCTACGATTGCGAGCGATCCAGTGAGCCAATCTTGATTCCGTCAGTTTTAGGTAAGAGCCGACAACATTTTCCATCTTTTGAGATAAATTTCATTACCTTGATTTTTCAGTTTGAATCCTATAGGGGAGGATTTTTCAAAACTAGGGCATCGCAGTTGGCGCGGGTTTCGAGCACGAACCCATGCCAATCACCCCTTTTTTACACAAGGGTCGCGCTAACTGTGCAACACAAAATCCGCATAAATTTAAACAAAATGCAACCATTTGCTTGCAAATTTCGATGCCTAAGGAGACTTACAATTATAATATGAAAAATGTGTGCAAGTACCAAGCAGAGAAGATGGTAATTGAGTAGAAAGAGAGAGAACACAATGAGGAGGATGAACTGGCCATGGAGAATGAACAATGCATGAACACCGTCAAAAACTGTGGGCTAAAGAAATTATTCCTGACACCGTGCCTCTGGGCTCAGCCCGAATTGCTTCAATATTTGGTAAGCATTTGGGACGAGGATCAAGAAAATTTTATGCTTCGGGATCAGGAACTTGAACTCGAAGTCTCTGATGTGTATTTTATCACAAGATTGTCACGTAGGGGTGCAGTCCTTATCTTGACAGGTACCCGTCCTTTTGGGGAAAGAATGGGAATGGTGATTGATAGGGTGTGCCGAGGGGCACAAAAAGGAACAGGGGGTGGAAAATTTGACATCCAAACCATCCCTGATCTGGCACTAAAAGTAGTGCTACACACTATCACGCGGGCTGCAGGACTGCAAGCACCGCATGAGGCCACAAAGACACAAATTATTCTTGCCTCAGAGTGCATGAACCCAACTCTCTTCAACTGGGTAGAGGCAATGACTATTAACATTAAGTGGTAGCTCATCAAGTGCAAGAAGACCAAACGGAAGAAATTTGGGTATGGATCTATTTTGGTATCGTTCTTCTTGGAATGATTACCCATATTCTAGCATCATGGGGTCATTGTCCCAATGCCACCATCTAGAGAACCACAGATGGCTCGATGGGCTGCACTGATGCCTAGACCAGGGGGTGGCCAATAGATGTCCTGGAGGCTAGAGTTTTTTGATTGGCTCCAACGATAATTGATTGTCATGGAGGATTGGCCCTATGCTGTTACAGACTTCACCAGTGACCCAGACCTGTCGGTCCTAGAGGGAGAGGATTGGGACGAAGAGTTAGGTGAGACTCATTTTTTATTTTCATGAGTTTATGATTTTTTGGTATATATGCATGTTCTAACAATTAATTTTACATGTATGCAGATGTTGGCCCAGAGAAACCTGCAGGTATGTTGCCGATAGCAAGGCGAACTCCTTGCAATTTCAATCCTCATAGTGAGGGAAGTGACGAGGAGATAGTATAGAACCTGGAGGGGATCACCCGTGGGATTCCAGACTATGCTCATTTTGATGATGTTCCTTGAGCCTATCAGAGGCACACTGTAGGGGTGCCGAGTCATATCCAATGATTTCTAAGGCGGTTGGTATGGGCGGTGATGTGCTATCATGAGCACCATGTTGATTAGGCACTTAGGCTTTTATTTCCGCACATCTTGAGAGAAATGTTGTCTCGTGATGTAACTGAAAAATACATATATATTTTTTTGGCTTTTTATGATGCACACATTGCAAACAGTAGTATATATATATATATATATATATATATATATATATATATATATATATATATATATATATATATATATATATATATATATATATATATATATATATATATATATTCTACATGGGTCTATTTACATATGATGATGTTTTATAAATTGCACAAATATCTATCTAGCACAATGTTAGCTATTGCATCAGTTAATGTATTCATTTGTCTTGTTATATGTTGATATGTAATGAAATAAAAATGTATTTCAAGTAAACGAATACGTAAATACAATCTCAAAATGCATGGGTTTTGAACCAAATAATGACTGTTAAGTTGAAGAAAAACAAGCTGTGAATCTAGATTCACAAGCAATGTGCATATGTCGAGGTTAACTGCCTCGGTTAATAGTTCCAAAACAACACTATATTCAACGACATTGTTTGTGGTTGGTCCTAGACAAATACCTTGTAGGTTAATCAACTCACCAACAAGATTATAAATTACCCAGGCTACCAAAGACAAGTTCCTAGTATTGCGGGAAGCACCATCCACGAAACCGACATAAGGGGAAATAGACATCTGCATAACAAACAAGACCCAATAAGCAGAAAAAAGCTCACAAAGAACATCAAACCAAAGCATGCACAAAAATGAAAAAATCACCTATGCACACATATCATGCATGAATGACTCAAGCATAATACGTTTTGAGGTACAACCCATTTCTGGGCTGTGCTAAGGGATAATATTCATAATCAATAAGCTCATAAGCCCCATTTTGTAACACACGTTTGATGAGGTAGGGCCCATGCCACATGGTTTGGAATTTACCTTCCCCCATCTTATCATGAGCTTGGTCATACAAGAGAACAAGGTCGCCTTCGATAAAAGAATGAGTGGAAACTATTTGGCCAAATGAGCTTTGACTCACTTCTTCTGTGCTTCGATGACCAAGACAGCTAAGCGACGAGTGTCATCTAATCTCTCTTAGTAGAGGAGATTCTCTTCTTCAGGCAAAGTATTAGGCAATAATTCCAAAGCTAGTTTGAGTGAAGGGATTTCACATTCAATCGGAAGAGTAGCTTCCAGACTGTACACCAACTGAAACGGGGTAAATATGGTTGCACTCTTAATCGACGTTCAGTAAGCCCAAAGATTTGAAAACAACATGAGATGCCAATTGGATTTATGGATCCCAATTGTTCGTTGAAGCATTGTAACAAGGACTTTGTTTACGGCTTAAAATTGGCCATTAGCTTGAGGGTAATAAGGCGTTGAGCTATTGTGACGTCGACCCAACTTAGAAGTCATCTCCGCCATAATATAGTCTCGAAAATGAGAACCATGATCAATAACAATGGCCTGAGGGATGAATATGAACTGCACTGTTGTCTTACCATCCGCACCCAGTGTAGGCATTGCTTCGGCCCATTTTGTCAAATAATCGACGACGACGATAATATGGGCATGCCCCCCAGCTGAACAAGGGTTACACGTCATAAAATTTATGCCCCATTTGGCAAAAGGACCAACAGTAATGACATGGTGTAAAGGAATAGGTGGCGCACACATCTTGCATTGATATATCTGGCACGCATGACATTTGTGTACTGCAACAATGCAATCTTTAAAAATGGACGGCCAGAAATAGCCAGCACGAAGGATCTTCTGTGCGGTGGCATAACCATACATGTGACCACCACAGGTGCCACTGTGGTAGTCATTTAAAACTTTCTCATCTTCGTCGAGGGTCAGACATAGGTAGAGTATAGAATCGAATCCAACATGATAGAGGGTATCTCCAATAATATGATAAGGTTGCAAATTTTTCCGAATGTGGCATCGAGTATCTTTTGTTAACTCAGAACTAAAATTAGAAGTTTGGAGATACACGATGATATCACCGTACCACGGATAGAGGGTGTTAATCAAGAAAATATTTTCATCCGGAATGTTAGGTCCCTGTATCACTAGTATAGCCCCTTATTATTGTTAGTGTAAACCCCTTATTGTTATTTTTGTACCCTTGTAACCCCCATTTTTTTTATTATTGTGCCCTTAAATTATTATTGTTAGGTCGGCTAGGATTACATTGTGGCCCACTAGGATTACATTATGGCCCCATGGACTCCTATATATAGAAAGGAGGTTTTGTAAATTGTATCATCCAAGAATTGTTCATTCATGTAATGTAATGGAGGTTGCCCCCTCGAAGTGGCTTATTTCTAAGGCGTTGATATCTCTTTTCTTCTCTTTTTGGAGTTGGTTACACAACATTTGGTATCAGAGGCTTGGGATTCTAGAGTTTCGCTGCTCCAAACAGGTCATCGTGGCATTTGCGCTATAACGTTTTTTCTACGAATTTTTAGAAGCTGAAATTTTTAGGGTACGAAGCTGAAATCCTGAGGAAGATTTTCTAAAAATTTCAGAGCTTGGTTCGCAATATTGTCGGAGCTATCATCTGTGGAAGTTAGGCCTTTTTTCAAGCTCCTAAACAGGTCATCGTGGCATTTTCACTATAAAAAATTTTCTACGAAGTTTCAGGATCTGAAATTCATATGGTGCGAAGCTGAAAGCCTGAGGAAATTCGTAAAAAAATTTCAGATCTTGGTTCGCAATATTTTTGGAGATATGATCTGTGGAAGGTAGTGCTTTTTCAGGCTCCTGAATTTCATCTCAAAGAGGTGATCGTGGGAAAATTTCAATAAATCTCTCTCTTCGGAGATTGGATTGGAGTGCCGTCAAAAGTGGTCACAAGTACATGGCCTTTGGTTTCTTGGATATCAATTTCAGAGACAAAGAACAAAACAGTGACACGTGGCAAGTCGTACAAGTTTGCTCTACTGAACCAATCCAAAATTAGGTCATTGTGGGAGATTGGACACAAATTTGTCTTGGAGAATCCAAATCAGGTCAGACCTATGGCATTTGAAAGAAGCTTCAGAGGGCTACTACAGGGCTGAATTTGAGATATCGAAGATTTTCAATTACAGAGATAATTCAATTTCAATATCGAGCTCCTAAAAGCTAGTAAAAGGTGTGTATTTTTTTTTTCCGAATTACATAAGTTTTGAAGAATCAAGTTGAATTGATTCCAAGGGAAACTTGTAGAATAGATATCAATATTGGATTTTAAAATGGCCCCTAAAAAGAATTCAACACCCATTAAGCCTTCAGAAGGCTCTACTATGACTCATGAAGATGAAATGGAAGTTTTGAAGAAATGCATGGAAGTGAAGATGGACGGTTTGAAGAAAGGCATGGAAGCTAAAATGGATGGCGTGGAAGCTAAGATGGATGGCGTGGAAGCTAAGATGGATGACATGAAAGACAACATGGAAAACATGAAGAGTGATCTAAAATCATACATGGAAGGCTTGATGACAAGCTTAAAACCAGAAATGATTCCTAATGGCAGAAATATAGGAGAAGAACCTCATGATGAGAACAAAATAAATGTTAATCATGATTTCATAAACTCGAATGTTGGCGGGAAGAACCACCATATTCCAAAAATGGATATGAATAATTTTTATGGAAAGGATCCGGTAACATGGATACTACAGATGGAGCAATATTTTGATCTCCATAACGTGCAAAACACACAAAAGGTACGCATTGCAACTTTACATTTAGAACAAAATACATTTGTATGGTATCAATGGCTTTGCTCCCGTAAAAAAATTGTCACTTGGTCAATTTTTACGTAGGAAATGATAGCACATTATGAGGATACAAAGAGCAACACCTTCTTTACCCAATTGATAAATCTCAAACAAAAGGGTTTAGTGGGGCAGCACATTGAGGACTTCCAAAAATTGAATATAAGGGTAACTGATATTCCAGAGGGACACAGGATTGATCTCTTCCTAAGCACTTTAAAGGATAACATCCAACATGAAGTTCGCGTTTTGGAACCTGATTCCTTGGAGAAGGCATTCAGGTTGGCAAGAAAAGTTGAATGTAAAATTATGGCGACAAGGAAGCCTACCACTCAATTCTATAAAGAAGGAAGTGTTGCTACGCCTAGATTTCCACAACCTACAAGGTTGACACCACAACAATTGGAAGAAAAAAGAGCAAAAGGGCTTTACTACAGTTGTGATAGAAAATACACTAAAGGTCATAAGTGTGCTGAGAAGAAATTATTTTACATAGATTGTGAAGAGGAAGAAGAAAATGAACAAGAAGAGGATATACACCAGGAACCAGCCCTAGAAGAGGAAGAAATGAATCCCACCATATCGTGTAATGCACTGGCAGGAATTACCACTCCTCAAACTCTCAAGATAGAAGGAAAAATCAAGAAGAAAAAGGTAATAGTGTTGATTGATTCATGTAGCACCCATAATTTTATTCATTGTAAGGTAGCCAAGGAATTAAATTGTTTCCTATACCCAGCACCAGAATGTCAAGTGATGGTTGCAAATGGAGGAACTATAAATTGCTCTGGAAAATGCCATAATATCAAGCTAACCATGGGGGAATATGTGTTGACTAGTCCAATGCTTTCCATTGCTATGGGAGGTGCTGATGTTGTACTAGGAGTACAATGGTTACAATCTTTGGGGACGGTAGCTTTTAATTTTCAAGAACTTTTCTTGAAATTCTTTTCAGAAGGAAAGGAAGTCGGACTACGGGGTATTGAAGGGAAGCCAGGAAGGATAATAAGCTCTAATGGCATGACAAAGCTTCTAAAGAAAGAACAACGAGGCGTAATTGCACAATTATGCTCACTAGAAGTTCCAACATCAAAATCATCTATTTCTGCAGATCTCCAACAAGTCCTGGACAATCATTCCAAGGTGTTTGAAACTCCCAAAGGACTCCCACCTATTCGTGATCATGATCATGCTATTCATTTGATTCCAGGAAGTGTTCCTCCAAACATCAGGCCTTATAGATATCCTTACTTCCAAAAGAGCGAAATTGAACGTATGATTGCAGAAATGTTAGAGGCGGGTATAATTCAAACTAGTCAAATTTCTTTCTCTGCTCCTGTAGTATTGGTACACAAGAAGGATGGATCATGGCGAATGTGTCCGGATTATAGGGAGCTCAATAAGCTCACCATTAAAGACAAATTTCCTATTCCTGTGATTGATGAATTATTGGATGAATTACATGGAGCAATTTATTTTACCAAGTTGGATCTTCATTCAGGATATCATCAAATTAGAATGAAGACTGAAGATATTCCGAAAACAACATTTCGAACTCATGAGGGTCATTATGAATTTTTGGTCATGACTTTTGGCCTTACCAATGCACCTTCTACATTTCAAGGGTTGATGAATTCCATTTTCAAACCCTTCCTTGGAAAATTTGTGCTAGTATTTTTTGATGATATACTAATCTACAGCAGGTCTTGGAAGGATCATGTTGAACATGTTGACATGGTGCTCAAACTATTGCAGGAGAAACAATTATATGCAAAAAATTCCAAATGTTTCTTTGGAGTACAAGAGGTGGAATATCTGGGTCATATTGTATCTCACGAGGTTGTTAAAGTGGACCCTAACAAAATTAAAGCCATTAAGGAATGGAAAGTTCCCACAACCATAAAGCAGTTGCGAGGATTTCTCGGGTTAACAGGGTATTATCGCAAGTTTGTTAAGAATTATGAGAATAGCAGCACCTCTAACAACATTATTGAAGAAAGATGCATTTTCATGGACTCCTGAAGCAACTAAGGCCTTTGAACGTCTTAAAGAGGCAATGTGCCTAGCACCGGCCTTAGCTACACCAGACTTCACAAAAACCTTTATTGTGGAATGTGATGCCTCAGGAAATGGAATTGGTGCAGTTTTAATGCAGGAAGGAAGACCCATTGATTTTGAAAGTCGTCCAATCAAAGGAAAGTATTTACAGAAACCTATTTATGAGAAGGAAATGTTAGAAATACTGCATGCACTAAAGAAATGGAGAACTTACCTAATGGGAAGACACTTCAAGGTGAAAACTGATCATGATAGTCTTAAACACTTTTTGGAACAAAGACTATCTTCAGAAGAGCAGCAAAAATGGGTCACAAAGATGTTGGGTTATGAATTTGAAATAATATACAAAAAAGGGAAGCTAAATGTTGTTGCATATGCACTCTCAAGAAAGAATTAAGAGGTGGAAGCATTGCTTTGTGCCATTTCTATTATCCAACCAGATTGGATAACCGAAGCAAGAGATGAATGGAAGAAGGACGAAGAAGTGTGGACACTCATTCAAAAGTTGCAGCAAGATCCTAGTACATCTGATACATTTAGTTGGAGAAATGATTCCTTATGGTACAAAGATCGCTTATATCTTTGTAAGAATTCCCAACTAAAACAAAAGATTATTTTGGAATTGCACACTTCTCCTTTAGGAGGACACTCAGGATTTTTAAAAACTTACCACATGGTGAAGAAAGAATTTTTTTGGGATGGCCTTAAATCTAATATTCAAAAGTTTGTGGCGGAATTTTTGGTTTTCCAGCAGAATAAAGTTGAGACAATTAAGACCTCGAGTCTTCTACAACCTTTATCCATTCCAAGTCAACATTGGGAGGAGATTTCAATGGATTTTATCACAGGTTTACTTAAGTCCGAAGGAAAGAGTGTCATCATGGTGGTAGTTGATAGACTTACCAAGTATGCACACTTTTGTGCATTATCTCATCCATTTAAAGCAAGTACAGTTGCTACTACATTTATTGACAGAATTCAAAAGCTACATGGAATCCCAAGGGTCATTGTGAGCGACAGAGATCCTATTTTTACTGGAAATTTTTGGACGGAGTTATTTTCTTGTTTGGGTACTCAATTAGCTCATAGCTCATCTTATCATCCTCAATCTGATGGTCAAACTGACATAGTAAATAAATGTTTGGAAGGATATCTTCGTTGTTTTGTATCTGATAAACAAACACAATGGGTCAAGTGGTTACCTCTCGCTGAATGGTGGTATAACACTTCCTTCCATACTGCAGCAAAAATGACCCCATCTATGGCACTTTATGGATATCATCCACCATCCATCACATCATATTTAAGAGAAAATTCGAAGGTTCAAGCAGTGGAAGATCACATCGAGCATCAACAAGAAGTTCTCCAACTCTTAAAGGATAACCCGAATTTGGCACAAAATCGAATGAAACAACAGGCAGATCAACATCGTAGCGAGAGAAGTTTTGATGTAGGAGATTGGGTATTTTTACGGCTACAACCATACAAACAAATGTCCCTCAAGCAAGCAAAGAAGGATAATGAATTATCGCCAAAGTACTATGGTCCTTACAAGGTGTTGCAAAAGATTGGTACTATGGCATACAAATTGGAGCTTCCTGCTTCTTCGCGAGTACATCCAGTTTTCCATGTTTCATGCTTAAAGAAGGTTATAGGTGAAAATCTTCCAGTTCAAACAGTATTGCCATAACTTGATGGGGAAGGGAAGATCATATTGGAACCTGAAGCAGTCATAGAAAAAAGAACTCGACAACTACGGAATCGATCAATTTCAGAGTATCTCATCAAGTGGAAGAACTTACCCACCGAAGATTCTACATGGGAGGATGAGAATTTTATACAGAAGCACCCGGAGCTACTCAAGTGTTGAGGACAACACTTTTTTGAAGGAGAGGGGCATGTTAGGTCCCTATATCACTAGTATAGCCCCTTATTATTGTTAGTGTAAACCCCTTATTGTTATTATTGTACCCTTGTAACCCCATTTTGTTATTATTGTGCCCTTAAATTATTATTGTTAGGTCGGCTAGGATTACATTGTGGCCCACTAGGATTACATTATGGCCCCATGGACTCCTATATATAGAAATGAGGTTTTGTGAATTGTATCATCCAAGAATTGTTCATTCATGTAATGTATTGGAGGTTTCCCCCTCGAAGTGGCTTATTTCTAAGGCGTTGATATCTGTTTTCTTCTCTTTTTGGAGTTGGTTACACAACATGGAATATGATCCTCGAAGTGAGAAGGAACAGAGTTGGCAGGGAGAGAACAAATCAAATCAACGAAAACAAGTGATTTCTTTGATTTGGTTGTAGTAAACTCCAAATCAAACTCTTGGAGGATAAAAATCCACTTTGAGTATTTCCCCCCCAGCAACTGCCGAGATAGAATATAGGTCATGGGGTTACAATCAGAAATCACAGTCACCGTGCGTAAAAGGATATAATGACGAAAATGTTGAACATCTTGGACTGCAGCCAACACTAACTTCTCTACATGTGCGTAACGCGTTTTAGGGTCGAGAAGGTTTCGAGACAAGTAATAAACGACATGCTCGTTACTGTCATTATCATCTTGAACCAAAACCATGGCAATTTTACTGAAGGCGGCAGCTATATAGAGGGTGAAATCTCGATGATAATTTAGAGAACATAATAGAGGAGTGTTTACAAGCAACGTCTTAAGTGTATCAAAATATTTTTGAGAAATCTCATCCCAATAGAAAGGGAAATCCTGCTTTAAAAGTCGTGTGAATCCCTTGGCTACTTCAGCATAGTTCGGGATAAAATGACGTAAGAAATTTTCTTTCCCTTGGAGACTCTAGATCTGGTGTAACGAGGATGGAGAGGGGATATTAACAATAGCCTGAACCTTAAGCAGATCAAGGCGAATTCCATATTTAGTTACGATAAACCCTAAAATTATACTGGAATCGACGCAGAATATGCATTTATGCAGATTGAGCCAGATGTTGTAGTGTCTAAAATGAAGAAAGATCTGGTGGAGATGGTCAGGGTGGTCTTTTCGTGCATCTGAATGAGCCAGAAGGTCATCCAGGTATGGTTGAAAAATATGAAGAATATCGTGAAAGGCATAATACATCGTGCACTGGAACGTAGCCCCAACATTCTTCAAGCCGAAAGGGAGTTTTTTCTACGTGAATGTTCCCCAGGGACAGATAAAAGAGATCCTCTGTTGATCGGAAGAGAGAATGATGATTTGATTATAGCCAGAAAAACCGTCCATAAGGGAAAAAATCTCACTCCCTGCACAATCATCAATGATTTGATCGATGAAAGGGGTGGGATAGTTATCCTTAGGGCAGGCTCGATTAATATCGCGATAGTCAACACAGACACAAATTTCTCCCTGCTTCTTATCCACATGAACAATGTTAGAAACCCACTCTATCAAAGGAATTGGATGAATGAAACCCACTTTAAGAAGTTTTTCAACTTCAGCTTTTATGGCAACGAATTTCCGAGGATGCACTGGATGTAGACGCTGGCAAACAGGCTTCACACCTGGGTAGGTGGGAATCCTGTGCACCATAATACTGGGATCAATTCCAGGCGTCTCTTCATAAGGCCAGGCGAAAACATCACAAAATTCACAAAAGAGGCTAGTATACAATTGGACTTCATCAGAAGAGCAAGTGACTCCCACATGGATGTTCTTGACAATTCCTGGTTTCACGGAAATTTCGAGAGGCATCGTCTGAGTGATGTTACCCAATTTACCTTCAACGAAGACTTCATGAGTTAAGATAGGCGTTTTAAGTGGCGGAGAAGGAACTTGAGATGAAAAACACTCAAGAAAATTATACATTTCCCCCAGGCCAGGCATAAACGAGGAACGGTGATGCCCATCGCTCCATGATAGATCTTCGAGAGACATGGTTTCCATTATAGCCTCATTAGATGGAAACACTTATTTCAAAGGATCAGGTGAATCTACATCGTCGAGCTAGGGGGATTGAGAATAAGCGTTGAGAGCCATGCTCAAAGGAGCACCTTCAGAAGGGGGAGAATCAGATGCAACTGTAAGCTCAAAATAATTGATTTCAATTAGACTAAGCGGCATTGAATCCCCAAATGAATCAACCTGTTTAGGTAAAGGGACGATCCATGGGTCATTCGACCGAGAGATCATATTAACTTGAATGGTATTTGGTGGTGGAAGGGGAAATATACCCATGAGAGCGAGATCTTTGAAAAGAATCACCCCTACACTGTCGGGGGGAGAAGGAATCTGATCCACGTATGGAATTTTGTTCTCAGAAGATGAGGTAAAGAATGACAACTGATCGACAGTAATGATTTTTCCCTCCTGTGGAAACTTTATAAGATGGAAGAAGGTGGACGGAATGCATAGCATAGCGTGAGTCCAACTGCGACTGAGTAGAATATTGTAATTGATTTTAGCATCAATGACTTCTACTTCAACATTGACTATCTTTCCTTGCAACGTGATCAGTAAGATAGCGAGAACACCCAAGGGTTTCGATTCCCTTCCATCAAATGCCTCAAGGGAATTGGGTGACAAAGTGAGAGATGGAGATCCAATAGCTTTCTAACAAGCTGACAACATGACATAAGTGGATGCACCTTTGTCCACAATGGCTCTATGGATGTTGAGACCGTTAATGCTGACTAGTATGACAAGCACAATCTGGTGAGGTTGTCGAAGGAAGAAATTCTCTAAATCGAAAAAGAGAAGGCTAGAAACAACAGGATCAAATCCGTCGATTGCGGATAACAATGATTTCCGTTGAAATGGACAACTCTGAAGCACTTCTAACATAGACATCGCAGATGGCGCCTGTGCTATATCCTCAACAATACTGTAATGCTGAGCAGCATGAGCATTAGGATTATAAGAATATTTTCAGAGAACACCTTTAGAAGGTGGCCGTACAACGGGTTCAGCACTGGGCCTTTCAATCTCAAGAGGACCAGAGGTAGGTGGGGGAGGAGGAACATCAACGATCTCTTTCCCAGTTTCCTGGCATGATCCAACATAATCTTTCGATCAAGCAGCAATGGAAATGGGTGCAAAATCGTTTACCATAAACACTTGAGAGCCAAATAGTGCAGATGGCGTAGGTTGATCGACCATTTGAGTTTTTTGAGATGGGAAAGGTTCTTTAAGGACCGCCAAAGTTCCCTTAGCACCTTTGAGTAGTTGACTAACCTCAGATTGTCTAGGACAATCCTTAGTGTAGTGTTCCTCATCACAAATCAGATAGGGATACTTCGGCTTTCGTTGTGAACCAACATCAACATGAGGTTTAGATGATTCTAGTTTTGGGGCATCGGCTTTGGCCTTGAATTTTCTCTTATTTCTCCTCTTGGAAGTCTTGTTTGCAAGATTAGCCTGATGGAGTTGACCTCCGAGGTTTTACCAGAATCTGGGGTAGGATGAGGAGCAGAAGCATTCGAAGAATTTGATTTATGCTTCCCATTGGAAGACTTGCGTGAAGTCTGAGACACGGAACCAATAACGTCGTTGATCAATGGGGTAGTCGGCGCTTTAGAGGTCCCAGGTCCTGGAGCCTCAATGAAGATGTCATACAATATGCCCGATTGAGAGTACACTAAATCAAGGCACTGGGCATGAGCAATGGCTTGTTCCTTGGTTACACGTGCCCCCATGGTGATGACATTCACAATCTGATTGACAAAAGAGGTAGTGAACCAATGAGTAAGAAGCTGATCAGGAATTTCTAACTTGATCAAGCGACGACGCCATCTCCATTCATGAATGTGGTCCGAGATATGGGTAGCCCAGTCATGTCTCAAGGATGTTAGGAGATGTGTCCCGACTTCATAACGAACTGGAAAATAGAAATGAGTAAGGAATGCCATAGCAAGAGTGTTGAAATCTTGAAAGATACCATGAGGCAGTTCGATATACCACTTAGCAGAAACCCCAGTGAGAGTGTCCTGGAAAATATGGAGTCGAACAGAGTCATCCACCCAAGAATTGGAAGAACACCATAAATGTTATGTCATGACGTGTGCTTGGGGGTCTTCTCCATATTTTCCCTCAAACTTGGGAAAATCACTAGGAACCTTCGTTGGAACCGAACGCCAATATGGATTTTAAAGAATTGGATCATTTTTCCATTTGGACACATCCACTAACTCCAATGTGGTGAGAAAGGGTAATTGAGGGTTGAAAGGCATAGCAGGTCCCCGATAAGGACCCATACCCATATTCCATCCTGGTTGAGTTTAACCCTTCCCCCATTAGTTTTGTCTCGTGGGGTTCAGACCATAAAGGGTATAAGCTGGATAATTCGGTTGATATGGCGGCTGACGACCAGGATACGGGGGCTGAAAACCAGGATACTGATTCTGAGTATACGAGGGTCCCGATTGAGCAGCATAAGGATTTTTCTGCGGAATATAAGTATGGCCTGGCGGTTGGGGTTAATAAGCAGGACTTTGAGGCACATTGTATACCGGTCGATATTGACCTTGAGGGTAATAACCTCCTTGGGGTTGAACGGGCTGCTGATAAGTAGGGCCCTACTGAGCTAGATAGGTCAGGCGCAGAGATTGATTCGACTGCGATATAGAGTAGAGCGGTGGCTGAGTAGGGCGAATTGTTTGTGCAGGTTGTCCCAGCTGAATAGGTTTACCTAACTGATGAGGGCTACCAGGTTGCCCCTGCTGATCAGGTTGGCCTCATGGTTGCGGTGGGCTAGGTTAGGCCTGATAACTAGGTTGACCGGGGGCAAGACCATAAGATGGCCCTAGCTATGCAACATTTGGACCAATTGGAAAATATGGCTGTTGTGGTTGTACCAAAGGTTGATATGGATGTACTTTCCCCCCAGGACCATATAAAGGTCCAGGTTGATATACCAGTTGCCCATCTGGTCCTTGAGGTTGCCTTGGTTGGACCACAAGCTGAGCTTGTAAAGGTTGACCTTAAGGATTGTAAGGTTGCCCTTGCGGGCAATAAAATGATCCCTGCTGGACTGAAGGTTGTCCCTGTAAGGGTTGCCCTTGTGGGTCATACACATACCCTTGCTGCACCGAAGTTTGTCCCTGAAAGGGTTGTCCTTGTGGGTCAAAAGCATACCTTTGCTGAACCAAAGGTTGTCCCTGAAAAGGTTGTCCTTTTTGGTTAGAAGGTTGCACAGGAAAGGTAGGTCTAAAACTAGAAATGAACTGAGAAGCCTCAAGAGAAGGAAAATAGATAGGGTTGTCGTGCTCATCATATTGAAATGGAAGTGAATAAATCGGGGTACCATCCGCACCATAATGAGAAAAATAAGGACGATTAGGATCCTGAGGGGTTTGATTAGTCTGTGAGATCTGCTGCTGAACAAACAGCTAATACTCCTCAAAAGAAAGGCCATCAGGGATTACCATGGCAATCAAAGTCTCTACCGAAGTTGAAACTCTTGATGACTAAGAGGTGAAGACTGGTGCCGATGTAGCCACACAGATAGTAGGCCTAGTGGGGACAGACGTAAAAAAAGGTGTCGACGAGATAGGTGTCATCGGCGACATCATTAATGATGGGAGAACCGCCCCCCTCGACGGAGTTGATGTTGCCATGGAGGAAATACCGACTACAGTCTGACCCAAAGACCTATATATGGCTGGAAGCGACACCGATGGTGAAGATTGAGCAGGCTCTTGATGGATGTCTTCCGAGAAGAGTTGGTATTCTTCATTAGAAACTAGAATTCCCTCACTACCATTAGGACTAAATGAGTCCATGTCTGAATCCACCGTGAGATCTTGTAAAAGACTACAGGGGATAGGAGGTATGATAGAAGCCAAAAATGGTGATCCTGATGTGAGAGGGGGGAAATTTTCCCAGACCCCAAACCCAAACCAAGAGTTTGAAAGAGGCCAATGGAACTCAACTGGTTCTCCAAAGGGGTACTTTGACGGGATGATAGGCTGCTGAAGCTTGGCAAACCTAGAGGTTTGTGAAGTTTCAGATGAATTGTCCGAGAAATGACTACCAGTATATGAAACCGATGGTTCCACCACTGTGACTGTAGCACACCAGAAAAGGGAAAAAGATCAGAAAAGAAGACTCTTGCATCAAAACCAAGGCAAAAAAATACAGGCCAGGTAATCAAACTTTAAATGGCGTGTAATCATAGGTAGTTTATTTTACCACATTGAAACCAAAAATTTGATGTTTCATGTTTTAAGAGTCAAGAAAGAGTCAAAGATAACTCTAGTCTCTTTCAGTTTTAAGCGATCGCGAAACGACAAGTTCTCGATGATATTTTCAAATTTATGGAGTCAGTAAAGATCGAAAATGACTGCTTAGGTAGTCTAGGTAAAAGGGTGTACCAGGTTCCCGTGAACTGCCATATACACCTTGGTAATAAAATGAAAGAATAATTAACCAAGGAATTGACGTACGTGTAGGTAGTCTCCCCAAATGATGTGTTTGGTGTATCACGGTTACAAGGTGGCAGACTCGGCTTCCTATGGATAAAAGGATTGCAACCTAGATGGGTCTCCCTTTATATACTTGACGGTACAGGGAGTGCAAGTTCGTACTAGTGTTGTCTAAAGCTAGATGGCAAGCAGCAGCTACTAGGTTTAAAGATGCTGGAACACGTCTCTAACTTATACCACTAAATGTTTTGTTAGGTTTCAATGTTGCCTTAGGTTAATTGAATAAATTTTAATTTGATCTTGTATTTATGTTTCAATTCCAAGGTCCTACCGAATGTTGAATCTCATGAATCCTTAAATGCAAGCTACATGCCATAAAATACCATTTCGTTCGATGAAAAGCTATCTAGAAGAAAGTTTAGGAGTTTTCAAGCGATAGAAAATAATGAGAATACATAGAAGCATCCACTACAGTATCTGATGCAAGATAATGAAAATGAGAAATCTTTCCTAGAATTTCCAATGCTAGTTATATGAAAGATTTTCAATTCCACAATGCAAACAAGAATGCAAGCACAAAATTATTTTGATTTTTCAATGTAATAGGGAAAACAGTGCACTAAATGACATGAAAAAAAAACCAACACACTACTTCGAGAGTCGAAGTGAAACAATTCAATCAAATCAAAATAAAACAAAACAAATCTCAAACCAATGTTGCAATCTCTCAAATCGAAGAAAGATGTCGAAACAGACCCATACAAGCAGTGTAATCTATTCTTGGAGTGACAAGAATAACAACTGAATGAAAGAGGCAAGAACCATTCAACCAATGCAATCACTCAAATGAATCAAGGGAGCCGAATGAAATCAAGCAAGGAATGAAGTTGACCATGAAACAAGAGACCTAGACTCCTACAGGAGGCTCAACATACCAAAGCACTAGAAAACCCTAAGGCTATGATGCTGACAGGAAACAGACAAACAAATGAAGGAAAGAGGTTGTTCACAATCACAAAAAATACCAAAGCACTCAAAAAATGTCAAGAAATCACACAAAAACACAAGTACTACCCAAAAAACTCCAAAACAAGGAAAACCCTAATACCTACAGGAATTGGAGCGATTGTTTCGTTGTAATCAGCACCAAACAGGGGATGGCACAGGTGCCAACAAGTGATAGTGGGTGCGACTATCAAACCAAAAAACGTGCCAATCAAGTCAATCTTGGTAAAAGGAAAAGTTTGGAAAATCAAAGGTCAGATCTGATCCTCTAGGGCTGAATAGGGGTCTTATACTCAGCAACAATACTCAGAAAAGGCAAGCTAAGAAAGAAAATACCAAGAATAAGACCTAATGGATGAAAGAAAAACTTGCACTGATCCCCAGTGGAGTCACCAATTTGTTGGTGAGGTAAATCCCCTCTGCGAACAGAGGCAATCCCACTAGCCCTAGAGTGGGTCTAGCCACAAATGAGACAAGCTATAATATTGATTCCTAGTTAACGAATGGATGAAGATTTGATAGATGACTTAACGGAGGTCCTACGTTTTTGTTGTCTTCAAAAGAGTGGCTGCCTCTCGCTCCTAGTTTGACAGATCACAATCTGCTCACTTCTACGCTCGAACACCTGCACACATACAAGAAACAACGACGATATACAACATACTATTTCACATTCATAACTATCAGTCAATCGAAGAATACTAAATCAATTGCATTAAATAAACATAGCAAAATGATGGAACCAACACCATAGTTGAGTATATTAATGAAAGAAATTAAAATTACAACCAAGCTTCGACATTGCGGTCTCCTCCAACAGGGTTCTAGTGGAGCGTGTCTCACAAAGGCTCGTTGGGAATTTGGACGGGGCTCTATCTACGGAATTCTCCTTGGTTCTACCTTCTCTATAGCAATTACTTAGCTATAGTATCTCTTCTCCAAGTTTAGCTTCTTGGCTATATGTTCAGCTAGCTTTCATAAAGGGAGAAGGCCTGTTTATATAGAGGGAGAGGGAGAGGTTAGGATCCTTATAATCATGGAAGGGAGACCTATCTTCAAGGAGTCTCCCACGGGGGTTGGAAACCACTACCTAAATAGGGAAATCCATCGCTGATCAACTTAAGCACTTCCTGTGACTCATCCCTGAGGTGGTTAGAAGGAAACTTCTGACTCTTTTTGTTAAAAAACATTCCTAAAACAGCTGGCATGGGCACTACACGGAGACAAAGCGCCAAGTGGTGCGGGCTCTAGTGTAAATCCTCCATATTGGTGTTACACCATTTTTTGGTCATCTAACCTATTATCATTAGATGGACCCAAGTACACCATGTAAGACCAATTTTACCCTAAGTAAAATTGCTTTCACTATGTAAAATAACTTAATAAACCACATTTATTAGGTTGTTTATGGTCTAAACAGGAAACCCCAAAGGAAATATTAAACAAACCTATTTTGTTTAATTTTCCTCATGGAATAATTAATTAAACCATAATTTAATTATTATTCCTAGTCATGTTTAACCCAAAAACAAAGAAATTAATTAGATAAACCTTTATTTATCTTATTATTTTCTAGGGATAATTATTTAAATCTTATTTAGATAATATTTCTTGTTAAATATGACCAAATCACCCACAAATAATTAAATAAATCATTATTTATTTAATTATCCTTCAACCACTTCCTTAAAAAGATAAATAAATCATTTATTTATTTATTATTAACAAATAAAGGGATTTGACCCAAGTCAAATATTTTTTCCCTCCAACAAATATAATAAAATATTCCATAAAAGGTGGATCTAGATTCGGTTAACATTATTTTAATCATGCACCAAGTTCTAGAATGACCCAATATTTTGTTATAAATCAGAGGGTTTTTCCTACCATTCTTCACCTTTTGTTGCCTATTAGATAACTCTGGATCTAAACTCTTGGTCTGTCTTTGAGCCATTGTCATTGTCATATTTTCCATTATTTGCTGTGTGAGCTCCCTTTGAGTTCTATCTTTGTCTAGGTTTTCTACACCAACAGGAGAGAGAAATGCTAGATCTGAAGTGCTGAGGACTTCCAAGAACCCATCCCATTGAGGAGAATTGGAAACATCTTCTTGTTTTCCTCCCAGGTGCCCTTAATACAAAATTCTTTCAAAAATTGTTCTTGTCTTGTCTATTGGATATATGGAGCAAACCCTTCTTTTTACTGCTTAATGTCTTTCTATGCATAGATCTGGTTTTTTGCAGCTCTTGTCTTGATCAACTAACCGCAGATCTGAAGATATTGGCAGCCACTTTTGATGTTAGGGCTATTAGTTATGCATAGCTAAAGTGGTCTTTTTTCGTACACATCGACAAAGGATTCATACTAACAAATGGCGACTCCACACGGGTTTTAAATTACGACCGCTGTCGTTTTTCATATTCCTGCATATCCAGCTACTTCAGACCCTAGGGTTTCTTTTCAGCTGAATATTTTCCCTATTTTTATGTTGTTTTTCTCACATAAAACCTTAAAACATTAAAATTTCTAACTTCCGTGTGTTTCTGGCCCTATTGCGCAGGTAAGCGACACCAGCCGCAACTGAGACGGCAACTTTTCTGAAAATCTCGCCACAAGACACCGAGCTTCAGTCGCACTTTCTTCAGCCCATAACCGTGACTTGACCTCCAGTTAAATTCTTCAAAAATTCTTTTTCGTGATTCGCACCGAAAACAGGTCAAAATCTCACCCGCCAATTTTTCACTGCTTTTTCTCGCAATTTTTCGGTTTTTCCCGTTTCCGTCGTGGTTTTGCCGTCTCAACCCGTTTTGACCTGGTTCTAATTTGTTTTTTCTCATCTAAGTGGGAAGATATCCCCCTAGGGCTTCAGTACCCTCCACTTTTTGTGGAAGAGTTTTTATTTATTTCAGGTCTGTTTTTTCAGAGTTTCAGTCCCCCTTTTTCCAGATCTAATACCTCCTTTTTAGACCTCTTTTAATCAACTCTTCTCCCTTTCAAATCACCTCCTAAAGTTTTGTTTGGATCTACTTTTAGTGCCTCCTCCTTTCCCCTCCTGGTTTTTGCTAATTTCCTCCCTTTTTCCAGCCACCTTGCCTATGCCTCTTGGCTGTGATCTGCACCTGTTTCCAGCATCTTTTCCCTTTAGATCCCTGTCCCTTTCGACCCTAGATATATTGGCCTCTTTTTAATGCGTTTTGACTAGATTTTTTCCCTCTTTTAGATTAGTTTTGAGAGACCCGCCTTTTTGGGTTAAATCGATGAAATAGTAGCTGTTAATTTTCTGTTATTTCAGCATTATATATTGTTCTCTGCAGATTTATTTTCAGTTACGCAGCACACTTTTTCTCTTGCTCTCAAAACAAAAAGGGTTTAAAAATTAAAATTAACGCACGCCACACACTCACTCTAAGCGAAGAAGAGCCTGGTTTACACTGCCAGGAAAAGACTTTAAAATCAATTGACACTGCACCTATCTGCCCTTGTTTCGACATTGTAATCACTTGATTCTGCACCTCCTTGCCCTTATGGTCGTTCTTCTTCCCCTTGTGCCATGTTTGTGTTGTCATCATTGCGCCCCCAAGGCGCACTTCCCAGAGACTTCTTGGTCTTCACCCTCAGTTTCCGGTCGATCGACCTGCTCCATCCCGCCATCGTCGAGCCAATCCTCCTTCGAGTCCGCACTCCGACTCCTCTTCTGATTCCTTGGGTTCTCCTTTTCTTTCTGGGTCTCCCCCTGTCACCTTCACTATGTCTAGTCCAGGGCCTAATTCTAGCGAAGCCCCCGGCCCTAATGCCAGAACTACTACTAGCGGAACCACCACAGGAACTACCTCGGCCGCACCCTTGCTGTCATACATCGCAGGCCTCAGCCTCCCCGATTTCAATCAGTTGATCGATGACCCTATCCGCCACAATGTTGGTTGGCCTGCTATGCCAACCAAGCTCCCCTCCGACATCCCTAAGTTTGAAGGCCTTGCTGGAGAAGATCCAACCAATCATGTCCGATCTTTCCACATGTGGTGTTCTTCCAATTCCATTACCGATGATTCCATCCGTCTTCGGTTGTTCCAATGCACGCTTACCGACGAAGCTTCTAAATGGTATGTTGACCAAGCCACCTCCTCCCATACCACCTTTGCGACCATTGCCCAAGCCTTTTTATCTTACTTCCAGCTCCCTCTCCGATACGATACTGGTACGGAGCTTTTGACCTCTTTCAAGCAAACCTCTTCAACCCGCCTTTCCTCTCATGTCTAGGAATGGCGACGAAGATGAAGCTTATGTCGAGCTCCCCCTTTCGAAGATCAGGTCTATATGGACTGGTTCCTTCGCTCTCTCTTAGCTCCCATTGGCAAAGATGTCGCCTCCCATTTCCCTCAGACCGAAGAAGCTTCCCTCCAAATAGCCTTGAAATATGACCTGACCTATGCTCAGTCTGGTTATGTTTATACCGTCCTCCCTGACCTCCCCAGGCCCGGTGGCGCTAACGCCCCAGGGGCATCTCATTCCGCCGATGGTATCGTTGGAGCCCTTTCTCATCCGTATGCTCAACCTCCTATGGGCTATGGTCTCCCTCAGGGAGGGGCCAGCACCTCTAGCACTCTTCCCCCTCTCGGTAGCATGTATCCAGGATATGGCATGCCTCCTCCTTTTTCCCAACCTCCTACTTACCTCAATGTTGCCTAACCTAAACATTACCTTTATCCGCAGCCTGGTGCGCCAGCTCCTCCAGCATATGCGCTTCCATCTCCCTTGCCTCCTCCAAACCTGCAACAGCACCTACAGCCCCCTCCAGGGCAAGTATTTGCATAGTAGGGTGCGACTAATCCTCCTTCTTCTCAAAGAAGGTGGAGAGGAAATCCAAACCCATATACCCCTGGTACTCGTGGGCCCAATCCTCAAGGTATTGACCCTAACACTGCTAACCAGCAACAGGGCACTCAGCCCAAGCCAGACAAGCCTATTCGCACAAATAAGCCTTGTTCATGTTGCGGTGTTTATGGTCATTACACCCACGATTGTCCTCTCTTACCACAGATGCGGCAGATGTGGGAGTCTCAAGCCACATTGCACGGACAACATGCCTCCCCTAATGCTCCCCCTAATTTGGCCACTACTCAACTAGCTGTGTTTACTGATCCTTTCCCTCAGCAAGGCTTCGTGGCTACCCAACCACCTGACGGACAGGTCGCCACTCCACCTTCCATCTCTGGTTCCTCCGATTACCAGATCCTCATGATGAACTCTGATCCCTCCCCAACCGTCGACCTTCACCTTCAAACTCAGTCTCACCAATACCCCAAGCCTCCTGCTCAGTCTGCCCCCGAGTCCCCTTCTTCTGGTTCTATAGAGCCTCTTTCAACATCCACTGGTCCCTTACATATCCCTCAACCCAAAGTTGAGGTCCATACCAAGATTCCTAAAGGACCGTTACGTCGAAATGCTGCTTCTGGTTGAGCTGCTCATTCGTATAGCATAGTAGATGATTTGGCGCAATCTCCTGCTGCCATTTCCACACTGGAACTCCTCCAGGCATGCCCTTCCCAAAAGAAAGCTCTACTATCTGTCGTGGGCGCTGTAGATCCTGCTGATGATCAAATGATTGTTTTCGACGCCCATCAATCAGAGCATCCTCCCCTTCCTGCTTCCGTCGCCTTCCAAATCCCAGTCAAAATCTGAAACGCCAACGTTTCTTGGTGTATAATTGATGAGGGGGCATCCACTTGTGTGATGTCCGCTTCGGTTTGGAAGCAACTCGGATCTCCCGAGTTGGCCCCTTCCACGATCACCCTTCGAGCATGGGACGGCCACGCCTCCTAGCCCATTGGCCTTTTTTGTAATTGTCCTATCACCCTTGCCGATAAGACTGTTTGCCTTGACGTTGAAGTCATCGACGCCCCTCTAGACTACAACATTCTATTGGGGCGAAGCTACACCTATGCCATGTTTTCTGTCCCATCCACGGTTTTTCACAAGATGTCTTTTCCTCACAATGGGAAGATAGTCACCATCGACCAGTTGACCTATCATGAGCCAAAGTCTCAGACCTCCCCTGAGACGACCATCTCTTCTGTAGCCAATAAGAAAACCGTCGATTCCTTGACCAGTGTCTCCCCCGACATCTACAAATATTCCTCCCTACTTGGAACTTTCCCTGGTCTCCCACCTCCTTACATCTCTGATCCCAGCTTATCGAATGTTTGCATGATGCAATCGTCTTGGGCTGCCCTTAAGCGACCTGGTTCGGCTAGCCAGCCACCTCAGACTCAACCTCACCCACCGCAACCCACTCCTAGTCCTTGATCTCTGCCAGCCGGACCTCCTCCTTCTGGCCCTTCTCCTACAGCTGGTATCCCTGAACCCCTTTATCCTCCTAGATCGGTTCCCATAGGCCTTAACCATCTCAGAGCCATCCCTCTTGGTCATTATCCCACTGGTCAGATATTGTTCCTAGCTCCCCCTCTCGAAGTCTATTCGGTCCCCGTCATGGCCACCCTCTCTCTCCCTAACCTAACCCTGGGTATACCCGGCTGGTACCTTGACCCTCCAGCAGCTACCCCTCTTGGTCACCCGAAACCCTATCTTGCTTTGACACCGGTTCAACCGGTCCCCCTTGCTTCCTCTGTTGCTACCATGCCCCCTGCACCTCCCCAGGACCATACCCCTGTGGTGACAGCTCCAGGAAAGAAAGGCAAAGCTCGCAAGGGGGCATCCAAAGACAAGGCCACCCCGACTGACCCTGCTCCTCCCCTGCCCGCAAAGCCTTGTGCCTTGTGTGATGTCGTCGGTCACGCCACTCATACTTGTCCTGAGTTTCCCCGCATTCAACCCATGGTTAAAGTCGCATTCCCTGAGTCTACGGTCTCCGACCCTTCTCTTCTGTCCTCGTCCATAACCAAGAACCCAAAAACTATTCGCAGTAGAAAACCCTGCGCTTTGTGCGGTATCCATGGCCATTACTCCCACCATTGTCCTCACCTGATGCATTACCACGCCTCTTTAGAAGTAGTCCGAGAGTATGAGGTTGAAAAAAATCAATCCACGTCTCCCATACTCGCGCAGTATGCTTCGGGCCAGCTTGAGGATCCCCCCACTCCCATCGACATTCCCACCCCTGATGTTCAGATGACGGAGTCTACTACGACCATTATTTACCTATCCTCCTCTGTGAGACCTTTGGAGCCCAGTCCCTTTTCATCCTCCCCTGTTGTTTCGCCTGACCCCCCTTCAGCGACCACCCTTGACCCCCTCTTTTCTACCCATACACGAGATCACTCCACCCGTATCTTTGTTGACCCCTGCAGCCCGAGTCCCCGCCATACCTCCTATAGCCCTCATATACCACCCTCTAGTCTGTATCTGAGCCATAGCCATCCTGCTCATTGCACTCCCTCCCGCAGTTGCCGCTCGATGTCTTCTATACACTCACGCTGCCGTCATTTTATCTCCTCCCCCCATTTATTGTCTTGTAACACCATTCCACAGGACCTCCTATCCCCACCCTTTATCGGTTACGCCGACAGTGCAAGTCGTTACTCCCGAAATCTAGCCTCGGCAGGTTGGGCCATTTTCACCCCCTTGCATGCCCTTGTTCTCTCAAACGGGGTCTGCATTGGTACTGCCACCAACAATCAGGCCAAATATGATGTAGTGCGTGGTCTCTTAATCGATGCACTCTTTCATCGCATCCTCCATCTACATGTTCGTTTGGATTCCCTACTTCTTGTCATGCAACTAAATGGTGTTTATCATGTGCATAACCATGTGCTGTTTAGACGATATTTACGAGTGAAACTCTTGATACGTGAATTTGAAACCATAACTTTCAACCATGTACCTCGAGAACAAAATCACTATGTAGATAGTATTGCAAACCATGTTCTAGATTGGCATTATCACACGCATTTCATACAAGACAATAACATTCATAATCATTAAAAACGATGCATATCCATAATATGTGTCGCAAAACATGTGTTTAGAGTCCATCTACTCTGATACATATGACATGCCCATAGCATGTTACAAAAAATCAAAACTGGGGGCACCACCTGCCCCTACATACACACTAGGGGGCACCACATGCCCCCCACCTACTCACTATCTGGCAGATCACGAGCCAATGGCTCTGCCCCTGCATCCCGTAGATCACATATGCCTTGACCGGCCATCGCCATGCGCCGCATGACACCTCGCCATTCCGAGGGAAGACCAATGCATGGCTCCACGTACTGGTCATCTAAGTCTTGCCACCTGTGCTCTGAAACTCCGGTCAACAACCTCTCGCATCTACGGCAGATGCCCTCTAGAAGGGCGGCCGCATCCTCATTGCGCGCTGCTCTCGACCCACTCGACCCTGCAGCTCCAAAGGCTGTCGGGCGTCCCATATGTCTGGCCGGTTTTACCGGAGCTATATCTTCATACCAAAAGTACATGAATCAGTACCATATCTACTATTCAATAACTTTAACATGCCCATACAATAATATTAATCTGTCACTTACCATCAGGCCCCCATACTCGACCAGGCGGAAGTGGCAGGTCCGGATCTCCACAATAACTCATCCCACTATAGGGATAGTCATCAATGTATAACGGCATCTGATCCCAATGGGCAAAGAACTCAGGTCGAAAGACTCATCCGACCGCCCCTCCTCCTCCTTTGCACAGTAGCCGCCCCCACCGGCGCATCCTGGGCTCTCTCAAGCCCCCATCTGGGAGTTGTATACGAGGTCGTAGGGTCGGAATCTTCTCAAAGAAGAAGGCGCACAATAAAGTCCCATACAAGAAATCGTGGTTCACTTGCCACTTACAGAGTGAAAACTGTCATTTTAGCGACACCAGCATCATTTGGGCCCACCCATAGTAGGTCCCACTCAACACACTCTCCACAATCATCATCTGCCCCCCAGTGATGTGATGGAGCGCCTGGTTGCCCAAGATACGCAGCACCGCTGCAGCCACTACACAGGTCTCTAATCTCTCTAGATCCATGATTGGTATCCGAGTCCCCTTGGCTTGGAGACCCGGTCGAAAATGTCACTCCACAAACTCCATGATATGCCACCCCCGCGGTAATACTGGCTGCGTGTTTCCCACCATCCCCAGTGGCGGGAGACTCGTCAGGAAATACACATCCTGGACTGACAGTTCGATCCTGTGCCCCTGCACTACAAAGACCTCATGCTCTGGATCCCAGTAACTGATAATTCGGGCCAACAAAGGCTCTCCCGCTCTCATCAAAGGGTTCTCCAAAAACTTTAGAACCCCAAACCTGGCCAACACACGACGGACACCCTGATCTGCCTGGATCTCTACCCGTAATGTACCCAGGTCTCTCTCTCCAGTTAACTCGTATATCTGCCATATCTACACAAAAGCATCATCTTTGTCAGCATACAGATAGGGAATACCATAACCAAACACAAAAACCCAACTCTCAGCCATAAAATAACACTAAAACCCCCTCATCTTCCAAGTCGCACTTTTCTGCCCAATTCTGGGATAGGTCGCAGTTTTTGCCCTGAAACCTGCTTCCTAGGTCGCACTTTTTGGCCCAAAAAGTGCGACCCGACCGTAGAGATGAAGGAGGGTCTGTTACTGAGATTTTGGGCCCTAAACTAAACTTTCAATCCATCAAAATGAAAGAGTAAGGTTAGGCCTCTTACCTGCCACTAATGGATCTCAATTCCAATGGTCTTTTTTTCCACTACGCTCGCCGCAAGATTTAGGGCCTTCTCTCCTCTCTACATTCACCACATCAACACTAGCAAATGAGTGAATTTGGAGGGAAACTTGCCTTATTAAAAGAGAACCCTTGTTTCTTCTTTCGCCTGCTGCGACCATACCGTAGCCCCGTTTGACAAACCATCTGCACTGTTGGAAAGCTTTCACTGAGCCCTCAAATGGGTATTTGTTAGTTTTTTGTGATTTAATACTTCACCAGGACACATTTTTTCCAAGAAGGGTCACTTCACCTCTCCTTAAAATCGCATTTCTTCACTTACGACACTTGTACTTGGGGCACCATTTTGCCTCCTTACTTGTCTTTGTTCGTGTCAATTTTCGTCATGAGTTACCATCTTGTACTTATGTTTTCATGGTCCCCCATTGGGCCTTTACTATGTGGCAGCACCATCGAGTCGCCCTTGTTTAGAGCGTCCGAGTTGAGTCATCATTGCATTCATGGAGTCTATCCCGAGTCCCTTTGTACCCCGCTATAGCCCTCCATCCTTCATTGCTTGGTCTCTCTCTTGTGTCGCACATTATGGCCTTCAGTCCCATTGTCCCCTATCCCTTATGATATTGCATCAGTCGCTGCCATGTCATTCATGCCCTTTATGCTCTAGCAAGGGAAGTCGTCCATTCGCTACTCAGTCCCCTCCATTCCACCACCATCATCGGTATTAGTCTGTCCGTCGCTCTACTATTTTCTCTCGTGCCTTAGTTGAGGATCTCTCATTGCCTCATCTATGGCGGACCTCCTTCTATCGACATCAACTCCTTCATTCCAAAAGACAGGTCTAGAGGGCGGTGTACCTTGGTTCCAGCTTCCACTCTTGTTCGGTGCCTCAGATCAGGCAAAGGGATCTCTCATTTCCCTTTGACTTGATTGTTTCTCCACTCCAACTCCTTTCTGCATGATCGAGATCCCTATACTTGATGGTTCAGTGATGCAGCAACAACTCTTGGTGATTCCTGGGTGTGTGTGAGATGTCTCAGCCCTCATGAGGGGGTGGCCCTGCAGGTAGCCCCCCACATGCCCGGATGACCTCTTCATTGCAGCCCATGATGTAGCTCCATATATTTGATGATGTCAGCCTTAGCCGCTTGCAGCGCCTCTTTGATTTGCATGTACCAGTCAGATTTTGTGAGCCCTTCCCCGCTTATAGGGGGCATTTGGGTTGTATTTGTATCTCATGTACTCATATATTATTGTATAAGTCCTGGCTGTTATCCCAGGAACCACATGTATGTGGGATTCCTCATTGTACTCTTATCTGGCTCATGTTTATGCCGGTTGTACTTTATGGTTCGATCCCTTGTTTAATGGACACACTATTCTTTTGTACTTTGTCTCGGCGGGCATAGGTATGCCTCCCCCGCCGCCTTTAGCACAGGTACCCTCTCATAAAAGGAGACTTGTTGCACCTGCGAGTCTCGTCTCCTCAAGGTCTAGTTCTTCAGCACACTAGTCTACCTTACATTTCTCTCTATGACTTCCCTCTTGATGTCTGGTGATTGAGTTCTTACAACGTACTTCGGTCATATGATTTGCTCCTAACACTCGCACGCTGGGGGGTAATCTGTTACACCATTTTTTGGTCATCTAACCTATTATCATTAGATGGACCCAAGTACACCATGTAAGACCAATTTTACTCTAAGTAAAATTGCTTTCACTATGAAAAATAACTTAATAAACCACATTTATTAGGTTGTTTATGGTCTAAACAGGAAACCCCAAAAGGAAATATTAAACAAACCTATTTTGTTTGATTTTCCTCATGGAATAATTAATTAAACCATAATTTAATTATTATTCCTAGTCATGTTTAACCTAAAACAAAGAAATTAATTAGATAAACCTTTATTTATCTTATTATTTTCTAGGAATAATTATTTAAATCTTATTTAGATAATATTCCTTGTTAAATATGACCAAATCACCCACAAAAAATTAAATAATTCATTATTTATTTAATTATCCTTCAACCACTTCCTTAAAAAGATAAATAAATCATTTATTTATTTATTATTAACAAATAAAGGGATTTGACCCAAGTCAAATACTTTTTCCCTTCAACAAATATAATAAAATATTCCATAAAAGGTGGATCTAGATTTGGTTAACATTATTTTAATCATGCACCAAGATCTAGAATGACCCAATATTTTGTTATAAATAGGAGGGTTTTTTCCTACCATTCTTCACCTTTTGTTGCCTATTAGATCACTCTGGATCTAAACTCTTGGTCTGACTTTGAGCCATTATCATTGTCATATTTTCCATTATTTTCTGTGTGAGCTCCCTTTGAGTTCTATCTTTGTCTGGGTTTTCTACACCAACAGGAGAGAGAAATGCTAGATCTAAAGTGCTGAGGACTTCCAAGAACCCATCCCATTGAGGAGAATTGGAAATATCTTCTTGTTTTTCTCCTAGGTGCCCTTAATACAAAAATTCTTTCAAAAATTGTTCTTGTCTTGTCTATTGGATATATGGAGCAAACCCTTCTTTTTACTGCTTAATGTCTTTCTATGCATAGATCTGGTTTTTTTCAGCTCTTGTCTTGATCAAATAACTGCAGATCTAAAGATATTGGCAGCCACTTTTGATGTTAGGGCTATTAGTTATGCGTAGCTAAAGTGGTCTTTTTTCGTACACATCGACAAAGGATTCATACTAACAATTGGCATGAGGGGTGAATTGGCTACTCACGCCAAGGCCAAAACATAGGTTTTTGTTTGCTTTTTTAGGAAATGTTCAATAGGAGAAATGATTTCCTTATGCATAAGGATGCAAAGAAGGTGTTCATAGAGTATGGCACTGCTCACAGGTCATGGGAAAGACCCTCCAATATGCGGGGCGAGGGATTGTAGGGACGGTGAAAATTTTTTTTGTAACAACTACGTTGTCTATCAAAGTGTTCTCCACCTCCTATCCCAGTGCTATTAACTTGGTCAAACTTGACTTTTTCTCCATGCAAATGTCCTCTTTCACACATAAGGGTGTGAAATCCAGCTCGTATAACTATCCCCTTTCACATGTGAAGGATTTTATTCATGTTTTTAATATTCATGGGTTTCCTTACCCATTTATTTAGCTGCTAGGTGATAAAAGAAAAATTTTAATATTCCAATTAGCAGTGTGCTAAAATGGGAATATTACATCTTGAGAAATAATGTGACCTAACAATTTTCCTTCTTCTATTCCAAATTATGTCTTTTTAGGATTCAAGGAAATTCCAAATTTTCTGCATTTTTCAAAAAATCTTCTCAAGTGTGCTAAATGTTCTTCATTAGTTTTATAATACACAGTGATGTCATCCAAATAAATTACAATAAAGTGGCCTATTTCATCAACAAATGCAATGTCCATAGCCCTTTGAAAGGTAGCTCCTGCATTCATTAATCCAAAGGGAATTTTCAGCTACATTAAATTCCCCCGAGGAGTTGTAAAATTTGTCTTATCTTGATCATCAAGGTGTACTAAAACTTGATTATAACCCAAAAAGACATCTAAAAAAGATATCCTACTATAACGTACTACCCTTTGCAATATGTGATCCATTTTTGGTAAAGGGTAACTATCCTTAAGATATAATTTGTTAAGATTTATAAAATCAATACAGAGCCTAATTTCACCTGTTTTCTTTCTAGTTGGCACAATATTTTACACCCATTTGGAATATCTAAGTGGTACTATGATTTTTGATTTATACATCTTTTTAATTTATTTCTCAACTAAAAGCATCAAAACATGATTTATTCTGTGCAAATTTTTGTTTGAAAGGTTTTTGATCCACTTTAATTGGAATCTTACGTTGAATGATGCTTGTATCATAATACTTTAAATCCTCATAGCTCCATGCAAACACATCAATGAATTATTTGAACAGCGCTATATATCTTCTTTTTGTAATGATAGGTAGTTATTTTGACAGTTTGATGATTTTGGGGTTCTGTTCAGTGCCTATATTACATTCTTCATTATTTTTTCCAGTTGGTTCTATTTTGGGTTTCTTGGCCACATCATTAAATTCAAATAATTCCTCTAAAGGGACCATCCCTATAGGAAAAGTATTGTCTTTGAGTTGGATTATTTTGAATTCTTCTATTTCCAGGTCTTTTTGTTTTTCTGTGCTATGTACAGTTTTTTTCACTGGAATATTTACATCTGTATTTACATCAAAAACAATAGTTTGTTTTTCTACATTTTTCTATACATCAGTAAGACTATCTTCCTCACAATCCAAGTCTATATTGCTGTCTTCCAATTCATCTTTAGACTGTAGGAAACTTTAATTTTTTTTCACTGCCAAAAACTTGACAGTACCTCATGTTATCTGGCACAGAAGGATGATGTTTGACCTCAATTGTGTAGTGTTTTTTTGGGTGAGGCAGTTTACAAGTACTTGTTGAAAAAGCTAGGCCATTTGCTAAGACATTTTGATTTCTGGAAATTACTGCTAAATCATATTCATCAAATTTTCTCAAGAAATCAAGTAAAACATTCCTATAAGATCTTAATCTGGGATTTTTTGATGAGTATTGTCCTTTTATTTGTTTTATGACCGACTCATAATCACCATGTACAAAGATATTTTTTGCTCCTAATCTTTTCAACATCTGTAATCCTAGGAGTAGGGCTTCATATTCTGCAATGTTATTTGTGCATTGAAAATTTAACTTGTATGAATGACCTTGTGCACTATTGTTTCCTGCATTATACACCCAAATGCCTACCCCTGAGCCAGCTTTTCAAGATGAGCCATCAAAAATCATGTTGCCAAGAGGTTCATTTACAGGATCTAGTTGTTCTGTTTGTATTTGATTGTCAGTTTCTCTCAGCTAATTTTCTGTATGGGAAACTTGTGAATCAATGGCTCCATCATTATACAAAATGAAAGAGTCAAGGTCAGTGTGAATAGAGTACATAGGGTAATTGTGAGGTTTTTCTTCACTACTTACCATGTACTTCATTAATTTTTCCCTATATAGTATTCTTGATTGACCAAACACCAGTATTGTAGTGTATGGCATGCCCATTTGTAGGGACCCTTGCAATTTTTCTCCCCATGAGTGAGATAAAAGAATTCCATACTTAGGGGGTATGTCACCTACAACTATATCCATCACTAGAACCTTGGTGGGTATCTGGGCTAGAGTGACACAAAGATCTTTGATAAGACCTAGACAGCTAACTTTACTAGAGTCAAAAAGATTATATCTTTATAAGGTCTAGTGATTTCAAGGCCAAGCTTCTCCATGATAGCCTTTGGAATAAGGTTGTGTGATGCACCAAAATCCAACATGGCATTATGAAGAATCTTATCATGAACATTTTAACTAACAAAAAAATGAGGAATACCTCCTTCCTGGGGTTTTCCATCAACCTCTGGACCAAACAAAACTTCAGGTTGATCATCACTTAAATTGGCAGTATCTGTAACCTCCCCTATATTTAACACTTTTAGGACCTGAGACCTGTAGACATTTTTGTTGATCAATTTAGTGAGAGGGATAGATATCTTTAATTTTGCAAGTTCACTCTCGATACTGAATGGTGTTTGAGTTTTTTGTAGAGTTGAAAAATCAGTCCTTTTAGCCACTATCTTATGGGTAATTTCAGTTTGTTTTCTTATACTAGGAATGTATGTCTGAGAATTTATGGCAGGAATATATACTGTGTTTTTGGTACTATTTTCTGTGCTTTTATTTTCTGAATTATTTACATTTTTCTTTGTGTTTTCTGTTGTTTTCATAATCTAAGATTCAGATAATTTCTTGGTAGAATTTTTTGAATTCTTTTTATTTGAACTGTCTAAATTTTTCTTGCATCTTAAATTGTATTGTATGTGAACCTCCATAATGGCATTCTCAAAACCCAGTTTGTAATCATCAGATTCTTTGGATTCAAGATCTGTTTGGGTTAGTGAAAACAATTCTTGTTCTTCTTCTGTGAGAAAAATAGAATCATCTTCGTTAATCCACATAAAAATAATATGATTTTCCTCAACTTCCTCCACTATTCCTTCATCTTCATCAGCATAGTTTTCTTGAAAACGAGGCCTAATCTATTGATCGACGCCTCTTTGGTCTCTTTTTCTAACCCGAGGAGGATTTCTTCTTGGGTTCTGATTTCCATTTTGCGGAGCTGGTTGATTTTCTCTAGGTATAAATCTTTCATTCAGACTAATTCTCTCCATCATCCTTTCTATAGTCCTCACCAAGTTGTCAATTTTGGCATCAGATGTAGAGGCTACATGCTCTTATCTTATTGTAACTCTCCTCTTATTCTTCATCCTACCCCTTTTTGCTAATAAATTAGCTTCTACACTCACAACATCTCTTTTCATTTCCTCTAAAGTTGATGAATCTCTTTCCCTAAGCCGATAGACCATGTCTGGGTCAAAACCATCTCGGAATTTAACTAGGACTAACCCTTGAGGTGGGTTCATGTGGGCAGGGAGTGTTTTGTATATGCTGTCAAATCTAGTGCAGTAATCTTGGACATTCTCTACTGGAGACCTCTTAATAATCTCATATTTTGATAAAATCTGCAATGGTTTTTTCTTGATTTCCCATCTATTAATAAATGTTTGGTGAAAATTAGGGAGATCATTAATAATATTAGCAGTTAAACCCTTAAACCATTTTCTGACTTCACCTCCTTAAATCTAATAAAACATTCTAAATTTGACATTTTCATCATCAATTTCTTGTAGATCAAAGCAATAATTCATTTTACAATATGTTTTTGGGCAGTCATAGGACCAGTCCCATCAAATTGTGGAATATTAGATTGGTGACCCTAGGGCATATGAGGTAAAGGCATTGGCAGCACCAAAGGGGCATATCTCACTGCCGTGATTGATGGAGGTGGCAGAGGGAGGTGAACAATGGATGAAGTAGGATGGGTAGAGGTAGTGGGAGAAGATGTTTGGGCAACAGTTTGAGTCTAAGGATGAACAAGAGTAGTTGTAGGGATTTTGGAGGCAATAGGACTAACTGACCTAAGATGGATTGTTGGAGATGTAATTGAAGAAGCTGCTATGGTTAAGGCAGTTAATTCTATATATTGATGGAGGTAGGAATCATCAATAATGGAGGTAAAATCAGTCACCAGATCTTGGAGAGTATCAAAATCTTGGAGAAGTTGGATATCAAATTGAAGTTGGGAGTAGGTTTCTCTTACTAAACTTTGATGTAGGATGGATGGATCAAAAGCTATATGGCCAGTCCAATTCTAAAATTTGGTTCTGAATAGACCTTGTTGAAAATGAAAATTAAATTGAATGCCTTGCAAAGTGAAAAATCTTTCAAGTAGGGAGTTAGATATGTGGAGATCTCTACTATTGGTTTGACTTTTATTTCTGGGAGTTTTCCTCATGATCTTCTCAAGATTTTCTGCAATGGGAGGAGTATTTGGATCTGGATGGGATTTGGTGGATATTCTTTTGGGAGCTAGAATTTATATCATAATCACAGACAAAATGATTATTTCAAAACCAAAAGAAACCAATCTTAAAAGAAAATTATATCATACAGTGCTTTTAACTGCGGTTTCTAAATTTAGATGAAAATTGAAAATTTTCACTTAATGTAGTTCCCCAGTATGGTTGCCACTATGTTATTTCTCTATAATTTATAAGATTGGTAAAACTAAATTATAAAGAACAACATAAAACCACTTTAGAGCCTAGGATCTAGCCCTCCTAGAATCAGAGAGGGACTGCTCTATAAGATTTGCATTTTTTTTAAGCTTTATGATATTAGGGTAATTAAATTAAATGTGAAAGTTGTTTTTGATTGATTTTTTTTGGTTGGATTTAAGGAATTTCTTTAAAAAAATTCCATTGGACTATGGAGTCAACACAGGCTGGGTGTATGCATCAATTTCTAGAGAAAATGCAAGGCAAGCTAGCTGTATATACTGGTGTTTTATAATAAAGTGGATTTATGAAATGGACAAAAGTCATTTCAGTAGTGGTTTAAAAGTAATTAAGAATTATTAAACCATAAATCAGAAGGAAACATTAAAATTATAAAAGCAGTCAGAATTACGGTGCTTTAAGCAGCAAATCTTAATCCAAATATCTTGTTCTACAATTAGAATTTTAAATGATACATATGAAGAGATGAAAATGGAAAAAATTAAACAAGATAAAGGGAAAAACATCACCAGAATAACACATCACATGAATCTTGAAAATTGGCCTTTTTATTGATGCTCCAGCTCCAAAATTACAAATACTCCAATTAAAAAAACTTACAATCTAGGTTCCAACCCCTAATACTGAATAAAATGATATATTTAAACTACTTGCTACTGATTTCCATATCAAAAGAGGAAACCTACTCATTTATTACAAAATAACTGAATTTTGACATTTGTGACCAATGCATGGACACATTGTAATGGTTTTTGACAGATGTCTAAAGTTTCCATAAAGTCGTTACTGAGTTTTGTAGTGGTTTTCTGTGATGAAAAATTCAATGCTATTGTGTTGTAATGATACATTGGATCTACTAATGTTGATAATTTGCCGAGCTGGATGTTCTGTCATCATACTGAGCTATCATCATTCTTATAAATCACACAATTTCTCCCAATCTTCTGGACTCAGAATTTTGATCCTGATTAATCTTCTGTATATCTCATCAGTGTATGTGTATTTCATAAATGTTGGCTTCACCTGAAAAATGTGTTTGATTTTGTGTTGTATGAAGAATACTGAGAACTTCATAAAAATACCTCCCTGTCATTGTGTTCTTCATGTTAGCATGTTTGGATGCATCCTTTGAGATATCAACCAACTTCTTTACATAGTCTATTTTTGCCATTAGTTTGTCATTAATCAAAAATAATGAAGGAAATCCTTTCTTGTTCAGAGGTTACATCCTGTTGAAGAACCTGCTTACTCCAATCTGAAGCTGATTACACCTCTCTTCAACTTGTGCAACTAAATTCTTCTTGTTCAACACTTTTTTAACTTCAAGTATAGTTGTTGTATCGTCTTCTACTCCCAGGGGTTCCAATTCATAATTTCTTTTGGAATTGAGAAATTTAATAATGTTATTAGCAGTTGCAAACTTTTCCCCAATTTCTTCATTTACCTTTTTTATTGCAATACTTAATTGATGAATCAGATCTCTCTACTCGAAAATTATCTATATTGATGGCCAAATCTCATTCATTGAGTCAATTATACTCAACCAGATAATTTATTTCACTCTTCCTACCATGTTTCCAATTGAATATTTCTGAAGAGAATTTTGCAAACTTTCATTTAACTTTTTACCAATTTGCAACTCAGTAGCATGTGTTGAATATTTCTGTTTTAATTGATCTTGCAGGTCACTGAATTGATCTTGCAATTTTTTAATTTTTGATGTCTGTAAGGACATGTTTTCCATTTCCTTAGCTAACTAATTAGTGAATTCTCCTAGTGTATCTGTAGTTGTAGAATTTTCTGAATGAATAATAGCATGAGGGAATTATTACAGTGGAATCATGGGTTTGGCTGCTTCTTTTTTTGCTTCCTTCACTGCACCTCTCACTTCTTTTTGTCTCTCTTTTACCATTTTCTCCATCTCATTCTCCATTTTCTTGATTTTATTAGCTTGTTCAATGATCAATTGCATCATTTCTACCTTCTGCATATCGTTTTCCTCTATCTCCTTTATTAGAGTATCTTCTATTACTGGCATCTTGAGTTACCTTCTCAAAGCAGCTATATTTTCTTTCTTCTTCTTCACAAATTCTTCTACCACTGCTAGGTTTGATAGATTGTAACCAATTTTCATCACTAAATCCTCCAGGGATTTAATCCTTTAGAATTTTTCCATGGAGGAAATCTTTTCCAATTCAGCTGTGACTGTGTGTTGGACAATGTAACCTGCAACTTTGAGAGACTCATGGCTATACTGGTTAATGTGGAGGAGATCATTTCTCATGTCTATTTATGCATCTCCATTTGGTCTACTGGATGAATATTATTTACATAAAATTCAAAAGAAGTTTTCTTGTAGTCTGCTATAGTTTTGGGCTGAGGGATTTGTGCTTCTAAGAAGGCCATATTCATTCTTCCCTTTTCAGAGTCAAAAGCTAATAGAAGTCTTCTTTCAGAACTACTTGTTTTTTTCCCAAGCTGATTATAAGTGTCAGTCTTGAGAATCTCATTCCTTCTTTTGATTTCCTTAAATGTATCATATATATCATCCTCCTTTTGGCTTGTATTGGTAGTAGATGTTGGAGTCTGCACATTTTGTTGTTGGAAAGGAATAATGGAAGAAGATGTTGAGAAAATTGTTTGACCACCTACTAGAGAGGAGCTTGGTAAATCTCTGATAGTGATAACTATTTGTTGATATTTCTCACTGCTTTGATCAATGTCCATGTGGACTTTGGATCTCTTCATGTATTTGATCTTGAACTCCTTGGTGGATGTATTAATACCCATATCAATTTGGTCATCCATTTTCCTTTTTCTTCTTGTTTCCTTCTCTAGTTTATTTCCTTTATCATCTTTTTCTCCTGCAACTTTCCTTTATTGTGGAGTTGGTGTTTGTATTACTGAAGTGGAAATGACCTGCTCTTTTTCCTCCTAGAGTGTGTTGGCTACCCATTCCTCTTTATTCATATGCTTTTCTATCTCCAATATATGGGTATGAATGTATGGTGTGTATTTATTCTCCACCATCTTCTTAGAAATGATTCCCATGGGATCATATGACCAAGTGAAGCTATGAGTGAACTTCATTTCATTTAATATTCTATTTGACTCCTCCCCTACAGCTCTGCTGTCTCAAATGAATGGGCCAATCTGTGATTTGATCCTAAATTGATACTTTTTCTTTGTAGATACAAAATTCACCTCATCTGCATTTATCATTTGTCCAATATATTCAATTGAAAATATTCTCATAGAGAGGTACTTGGGAAAATTTTTATGGGGCCAATTCACTGCCATATACTCTGATCTATGTGTATTTTTTGTAGAGGTACCAATATATTGTTCTAATATGATCTATCAACTGTATCACCTTCTTGATTTCCTCACTAACCCTTGGTTCTATTGCACTTCTGAGTGCACTGATTGCTGGATGTATAAATAAGTCTACAAATCTCTTGTAGGAATAATTTTTCTTCTCCTTCATCAATAAAGAAGTCCAGAAAATCACTGATTGGGGTTGAGAAACATCATTTAGCCTCATCATATCAAACTAAAGCCTACTAGATTGAAAATAGAAAAACATGTACACTGACACAGAGGTGTACTTGAAAACTTCTTCTACTTGAAACTTTAGGAGCTGTTCATGAATAGCATCAGCAAGAAACTGGGCATAGTTGAACATGAATGTGGGTTTGGCATCTGAGGAAATAATAGACAAGAAACCAATCATGGATTCATCAACCCACTGATCAGTGTGATACCCTAATAGATATGATAAAACAGTAACAATGTATTGGGTCCTATCAGGAAAGATAGATGAAGGATAGGGTGGATTCTTGGTTAGCATTGGGGAATTAGTGGCCATGAAAAACTCTAAGGTTTTAGCCCTGCTGGTAAAATCCAACTTCTGGTACTACGCTCTGAGGGCATCATATTAAAAAGTAATGGTATTCTCAACAATGGAGGCTTGCATCATCTTTTGGATAGATTGGGCATCAATAAAGAGCAATATTTCTCCTGTTGGATTAACTATGGCTCTCTGGTTAATGTCATAACAAGACTAAAATTTTATAATGAAATCTGAGAAACTATGGGTTTTAGGAAAGATGTAAAAAGGAAATTTGGTCTCCCAAAGGCCTATACCATCATCGTCTTCAAGGAAATTTTCCTCGAGCCAGTAGTAGACATCAAATAAATTGAAGTATGACTCTGTCTCGTGGATTTTATAATCTATGACTACTAGGGCTATATGATCTAATTCTACCCGAGGGTAGATCTTAGGGTTGAAAGGCTCCTGGTATTTCTTAGGAGGCGTGATTTTTCTTTTGTAGCTTATTTCTCTCTATGAAATGAGTAATAGGATGAAATAAGAAAGGAGCAAAGAAGGGGAATTGTTACAAATCAACACTCGGGAAGGGAGATAATAGAAAGGGGATCACGATTAGAATTGAACAATTTTGAGAAAACTATAATCCGAGTTGTAGAGAGCTAATATTTCCTTTGATGAATAATGGATTCTCTACAATAGTGGCTGACTTTGATTTCTCTGCAAATCCAATATCTGCAATAATTTAACAGAATAAGCAAAGTAAACTTTGCTTTAGGCATGAATTCAATCTTTAAATTGTGATCGGTGGACCATTGGGTTGGCACAAGTCTGTTGGATAATGACCTGACCATTTATGGTGCAATGGGTTTTTGGCGGGAATGGATGTGATAGGGTGGAGTGGACAGGTGGTTGTGGAAGTGGCACAACGACATTCACAATGATTTCTTGAACGATCAAAATCACGACGGTTTTAATAAATAGTGGAAACCGCTTTAGGAGGGGGGGTGATGGCGGTGAATGGTGTCAGAAGGGGGGGGGGTGTGAATTACTCTGGGACTGACACGTTGCAGGTTCAACGGTATCAGATACTTCCCATTTTATACCCCCTCCAACGTTGTTAAAGTTAGGAGGTTGGGGGGGGGGACATTATAGACCATCATATGTGGAGCAATGTGTGGGGATGAAGGATAAGGTGGAGGACAGTTAGTGCTGATGGGATGTGTGAAGTGATGGTGGGGTTAGGGAATAAATGAATGTCGGGGGGTAGTATAAAACTTTAGGATAAAAGAAAATGTGAGTGTTTATAGGGTTGGGATAAATGGAATAATAATATCTTCAGAATTACGTTAAAATGGAGACATAAAGTATGTCAAAATGATTTTAGAATAAAATTTAGCTCCCAAACTTTAGAACATAATCCATTTTTTGACTTGTTAGCCACCTATAAAAATTTGTCATATCAAATGGTGGCTAGATCATTTTTCAAGCCTTTATGAAACAATTTTATGCCAAATTGTTAGTTCTTAAAATATTATGAAGATAACTAATCCTTTAGTTAATCTTCACTATTTTTTCCCTCATAATCCTGAAAAATATGCTGTTTGCAAGGAGAAAGACTGCTTAAAAACCCCACTTTTCCCTTCATTTTACCCCTCCTTTCACTTATGAATAACCCCATTTTCATCCCCTGTTTCTTCATAAAATCCTTCCATAAGCCTCATTCAACCTTCAAAATCACTCCAAAATCCTTTGAAACCTTATATTTCTCTATTATTTGGTTTTAAAATGCCTTATTTCCTCTACCGGAACCCCAATTCTGGCTTAAAAACTCTGTTTTTTTTGGCCTAAAATCACTCTTTAAACATTATGTAAGACTTAAGCCCCCTAGGGCTTATTTCCTTCAAACCGCTGCTTCATAAGACCCTAGCCCTGCAATCAGGCACTTAAAGAGCCTAAACCCCTTTCCAAACCCCGTCAAAACCTTATTTTCCTTTGTTATTTCATAAAACCTGATAGTTAAAAGTTGTAGTGAATATCAGCCGTAGATCTAAACTGATCAATGGCCAGAGGCTCATCGCATTACAATTTTCCCTTTGTTCTTTCTCTTTTCCTCCTCTAATGCCATTCTTCCTGATTAAATCTTAGCCGTCGAATCCAAAAGAACTGACGACTAAGATCTCGTCGCAACTCCGCCCATAATTATTCACGTTTTTCCCTCCGATTAACTCTTAGTCATCGATCTGACTCCCAGATCCGACGAAAAACATAATCACATCGAAAATTCCCTTTGTGTCTTCCCCTTTCCTCCTTCGATTTGCGATCCTACGATCAAATCTGGGCCGTCCATTCCAAAAATCTAACGGTCCAAATCAAGCCCGACCTTTCTTTGTTATTCCACAAAGCCCGACAGTGTAACTCTTCGGTGAAGATCCACCACTGATATTTGCAGATCAACAGTCCTTATTGCATCTAATCTCCACCTAACCCCCATTTCACATTTCTTTTGTTTCCCTGAGAACTAATATGGGCCGTTCATTCCTAAGATCTAACGGTCCAGATATAATCCGATAGGACCAACTCCTTTGGGACCTACCTTCCCCGTCGACAGATCTCCACCATCCATTCCCGAGAGCCGACGGTCCAGATCTAAATTTCCCTTGACCCTGCCCACCATTTCCACTCGTGCATCTTACTCCATCCCACTCTCATTCCCACTGTCGGATCTCTCTGCCTTTCATCTAACGGCTAAAACTCCATATTGCATGATTTTGAGCCTGAAAGTTAATACCAAAAAATTACGTGATATTGGCGGTTTTAAAAGGACATGTGTCAAGCGCAGACCCATATCGCGTTGTTTTGGCAAAATTCTAAAACCACTTTGGAGCAGCGCGAAACCAGCGGTTTTTTCAGCTGAAACCACCTTTCCCCACCGCATTAACTTTTTCACCTTTTAATCTCTGTCGTCCATTATTTCCATCCAACAGATTTGATTATGTTTTACCTCCAAGTCTTCACCCTTTGATTTTTCTCTGCGAACAAGTCACCAATCCTTCTCCACCGTCGATCTCTGAAGATTGACAGTTCTGATTAAATCCTTCCCCCCATTCATTTTCCCATCATCCAAACCCCCAAGAACTTTGTTCAAGGAATCCCGACCATTGATCATCCTAGATTAATGGCTCTTATTCTCTCTGCGACCCTAAACGTCATTTAGCCCCATTTTTCACTTCTGCAAAGACTTTTTCCCTTTTTCCTATGTTTTCCTCGTTTCTGCTATAACTTTTCCCCTCCACATTATAAAACTCCCAATTGATCTCCGTCGTTGATCAACCTAGATCAACAGCCCAGACTTAATCCGACCCCCATTCATCCAACCTCCTCCCCTTTTGACCCCAGTAAGTAATCTCGACCGTTGGTTGATTTCATCCAACGGTCGTGATTCAATCTCGTGCCCAGAAGCTGCTTAAACCTATTTTCTCCGAATTTTTCATAACTTTGTTTATTTTTTTCAGGTTTTTAAGGCTTTTCCATTATTTTTAAAAAGAAATGAATGGCCATGGATGAAGATCGCTGAGCCAGTTATTCACATAAAAAGAAATTTACAGGGTTCCAACGATGATTTCTCCATGCCTCATGAGAATTTGTGAAGTCGTAAAGCCCTCTGTGTGCCTGCAATAACAACAAAAACACAGTGAAACTTAATTATACAAACAGTATCAGTGTCAAAGTATGGAATCACAATAGAGATGAAGAATTAAAGGTTTTAACATAGTTTTGAGGGATTAAGGCATGAATTTGACTATCAAAGGCCTAATCTGCACAGTTAAATACAATATGAAGACCTGAAGACAAAGATTAAACTTAATCAGGCCTAAAACATAGATCGAAATCAAATTAACAATGTTTTAAGGAAAAATAATGAGATCTATCAGTTCGAGAAGCCTCCACTGCCACATCAGAGGCTAATTGAATCCTCTCCAGCTATCAAAAGCCACCTGCAACCTCAAAGAAATCAACAGAAGGCATATTTAATGCCTATTTCAAATATATTTGTTTAAAGACAACTGAACATTTAATACAACCAAAGAAACTTATTACAACTGTCAGCAAAGTTATTATAAAGATTAAAAAACAGCTCTGAAGTCAATCTTCTCATCCATTAAGTCTTAAAAATTAGAAACAGAGTTATTGAACAGAGTTATAGGTCGAATGCATTCTTGCCTTATGCCTTGCATGGTTTTCAAGGCTGAGGATTGCATTTACTATGGAATTAATGATACTTAAACCCTAGAAATTCTTCCACCTCCTCAATTCTTCTATAAATACTTCAGTAGAAGATGAGATATAGGTTGGTTGCTGAACTTTTATGTAATACTTGTGCTCGAAACTTTCTACATGTAAATAGTTTTTAGAGGTTCTTGAAGCTCTGTTTGTGATCAAAGAAGTTAGGCTGAGAAGAAAAGATGATTGTTGTACTGAAAAATTGGACTTGAAGTATGTAACTGGATTGACATCAATATACAAGCTGATTTTTTGGATTCTGGTCTATATCATTGGTGAAGTACTTCTTACTGTGTTATTGTTTTCCTTTCATGTATGCCATTTTGTTCATTTTTCTCTAATAAAGAACAACAATTATAGAGCTAGGATTTACTGTTAAAGGTACCCTACTCTGACTGATAAGCTTTATCTATCTGTTTTCTTCCAATTGTTTGTTTAAGAATTACTTAAGTTAAGTGTAAAAATTATCAAGGAATGTTGGTTTGTCCCTGTCTTGATGTGCCAAACTTGAAAGGAAGTTCTTGAATGATATTTTCATTATATGTTGAGTAGAGTTAGACTGGAAAAGCTTATGGTTTTCCCTATCTTCTAGTTTCTTTCTCCAAAGTTTGTTTTCAAGGTTTCCCTAAGAGTATGCTGAAGCAGGCTTAGATTTTAATGTATCTTTCTTGATCTCAAGTTGCACTTTGTTTTATTATCTGTTTTCATCCCTTCTGAAAGTAGTCATGTGGATTGCTGGATTGTTTTTCTGATAAGTTAGCTTTAGTACAAGCTTGTCCAAGGAAGTTTATGGTTAGCCCTGTCCTTTGGTTGGTTTCAAACAGTTGCTTAAAAGAATTTTCTTGTATGGAAAGATGATAAATCCTTTTTGAAATTATTGGATTTTTCCACCTTCTCAACACTTTTAATGTTCCAACCATCATTTAATCTAAATGATATTTGATATAGATGAATAGCCCCTTGGACCACTCTTGAAATTTTTGCACAATTAAACCCTTTTATGACTCCATAGCCCAATGGATTAAGTGTTGTGTCATATCTATCCTATAAGCTAAATCTTGTTATGATTGTTCACACCTTCACCCCTTTGAAACTCTTTCATTTTTAGGACTTTACACTCAATTAAAGATCATGCCCAACCATCCAAACAAACAAAAAACCCTCGTTCTTAATAACTAGCCTAATATCATACTAAAAGCCTTAAAGATAAATCAATATTTACACTTATTAGAGAGATCCCTCTCTAGATTTAGGAGGGCTAGATCCTAGCATACCAAAATGGTTCATAATGTTGTCTCTGCAGCTTTATTCTTACCATTCTACTAAAATTACAGAGGCCTAACATTTATGGCAACTCCGATGGGGACTTCTGAGTGAATTTCATCTTAGATACCCTTAATACCTCAAGAAAAACCCTTGATTAAAGAACATTGTTCAGTGAATTATAAGTAGCCCTCTTCGAGCACTACCAAGAAAATGGTAATCATGATAAAACTTATTTGAATTAGTGACAAACTAAGGAACCCTTAGGATTCTCATAAGAGCTTATCAAACCTTGTAGGAATCAACTAGCTAAGGCATAAGAGTAAACTCTGTTTGTCTCGTCACCCTAGCTAAGTGTTGAAATAGATTTAGGACACTCTCATAACCCATAGGATTGAAAGGAACTCAGAAAAGCAAAAAAACATTTCAGATTGGTATTCAAATAAACATGGTGGTGGAACCATAAATTTTTTTACCTCTTTAAGAGATAAAAACTTTCCACCTGGCGACTCCACACTCTACAAATATCAAAAGACCAAATGAATCCACTGGTAGAAGACTCTGAACTGATTGAATAGACATAGTGACCTCTTTCTTGATTTATAAACATGGTTCCAGGGATACAACGAAGATATGCCCCAATGAGTAGAGATCATATCCCTGGGTTTCCACATAAGATTCCCCTGGTGAATTGGGATGATGACCTTCCTATTTTTCAGGGTGAAAAGTTTGATAACCCATTGTTACATCTTATCAAATTTCACATACATGTATGGAGGTTGAAAGTTTAATGGCATGAAGATTTCCAATGAAAATGTTCATGTTAACATTATAAGGAAAAGCTAGGGATTGGTATGAATGGTTGAGGTCTGGTAGTTTGTTTTCTTTAAAGGACCTTGAACAATTGTTTTATGAGAACTACAAAGGAAACACTACATCATTATCATGGGGTGAATTACGTTATGATCCATCACAAAATATCACCCAAAACATTATAGACAATGATGAAGATTTGGAACAAATACATCCTGAAGATATTTTAATAGCCATTCATGAGTTAAATATCTTATTGAAGAATTATAAGAATATAGATGAATCCGTTGAGGGAGAAATAAACGTAGAAATAAAGGACATTCCTCAAGATCTCCATGAAAACATAAATAAATATTCATCATCCCTTTTAGCTGAGGCTGATGTAAATATTGATGATCTAGAGCAGCCCATTATTTTTTCAAGACAAGAACAAACTCAACCTTTAAAAGACCTAGATAATGAGCTCAACATGTGTGATGATCAAGACTTTATAGAAGATAATGAGGAAGGTTGCCAAGAATTTCCTAGTTGTCTACCTATAAGTTGTGTTTTATTGTTAATATATATTTACAGACAAAATCAAAATTCTAATAGTGAGCAGTGCTTTGAGGAAACAAATGGCCACTTAGAAAATGAAGAATCTGATGTGCAAGGAGAATTAGAATATATAGGGACTCTCCCTCTATGTTATAACTCATTAAGAATTGCACAAGAATAATGGCATCCTGATAATGTAGAAGAAACAACTCGTGAACCTTGTATTCCAACTAAGTATCCTAATAACCCTGGAGAGTTGTTTAAAACAGAAGAAGATTAGGAAATACTAGAAAACACTCAAATTTTCCCTGCAAGCACAAGAAAAGATACCTTATAAGAGGCCCAAAAATAAATCCAGCCTCAAAACCAATTTACACAAGAGAAAGGAGACAATTGTATTTCTGTTTATGCTGAAAGAGAAATTGCCCCTTTGACAGAAGAAGAAATTGATCAAATACTAAACAAGAAGCTACCCTCCAAACCTTCATTTGAACAATACAATCATCAACATAGTGCTTACTCCATAGAACAAACCTATGGCACTCAAGAAAAGAGGATAGTAAGGAAATTAACAATAATATTGGAACTATTTCTCTTTGGAGTATGAATTTTAATGGATCATGTACTAAAACTAGTGCAGGTGCAGGAATATGGCTTTACAAAACAAGAAACAATCATTCTGAAGCCCATTCATATAAATTAAGTTTTCAATTCACAACTGACATAGTAGAGTATGAGGCACTTCTTTTAGGGCTGCACTTTTTGAAGAAATCAGGAGCCCAGAAGATAATAGTTCATGGAAATGAAGAATTGGTAATTGGGCAAGTGAAAGAAAAATGCATGGTTAAACATCCTAGACTCAGAACTTATAAGGATGATGCCATGGATTTGTTAAAATATTTTAAATAATTCCAACTCATCCTTGTTCCTAAAGATCAAAACATTTTTGCTAGTGGATTACCCTTTGTTGCTAGTACATGTCTGAGACCTTGGGAGAGCAAACAATATACAATTCAAGAAAAATTCAGACTAGCTGTCCTAAACAATAAAAATATTGGCAAGCTTTTGAGGGAGAAAAAAAATAGAAGACTATCCTACTAAGGATACACCATATTTTCAAGAAGAAAATTCTCCCATTACTGATATCAATCCGTCATTCAAAAAACCTGAATTTATATCAGAAGTAAGCATAGATCTAGAGAAAGAAGAAATTTCACTGCTTGTTGATTTGCAGGTGAAGGATGATGATGCTTCCAAGCAACATACTGAAGATATAATCCTCAAAGCTGATGTCTTAGAAGCAAACAATCTACCCACCATGGAGGGCCAAAAAGAAGAGAATTCTCATCTTTTCTTTGTTGATCCTATGGAAGAGTGTGTGGAAGTCCCAACTGGCTCAAATTATCAAGCATGGATCTTTTGCAAGAGCCAAATGCATGAAAATCTGTCACCTTCTGTGATAGCCTTGGTTTTGAAGATTAATCTTCAAAATATACTATGGTTACCCCTGACAAGCAACCATAATTTCTTTTCCTTTTTGTATCATATGAAAAGTGTAAATTTTCCAAGTTAGAATAGGTTACATAGGAATCTCAGTAAAGCTCAGTTTTGAGCATTTAGTTTGTTGTTGATTTATTTCTTGAAGAAAAAATAAAAATACATAAACAATACAAAAGAAAAGAGGGTAGATTGTAAAAGCAAGAAAGGTACAACCCCATACCAAAAAACAGAAACAAAGTATGAAAGTGTGCAAGCTCAAATGCCACTCCTAAGAAACATACTCCTAGTTAGTCATATAGCCTAATCATGACTAATTGGCTTTCAATTTACTGCTGATAGGTTAGTGAAATATATTTTCCAAATAGTTTAATCTTGGCTTATCAGTTAAGTAGATTAGGATAGAAGAAAAAAGGTTCAAACAAGCTCAAAATATGAACCTTTGAACTTCAAAAGATGAATGGCTCAAATTAGATCAGATCTTGAGCCAAAGACAAAAGCAAACTAGTTCTAATATGCCCAAAACTTGAACTAGAGAACAAAGAGAGAACAACTCAAACAAATCCAAAACAAAGCTGAAAAATAATGAAGGATGTTTTGATTTTTCAGATCTTAAGCCTTCACCATTCTGCTTTAATTTTTTGAAAATAGCAGTCTATGTGAAACTTGTTTTTATGCCATAGACCAACAGCAAGTTAGACTAATTAATCCTAGCTTGGCTGTTTTTAAATTTCTGTGTTAGAATTTAGAGAATAAAAATCTGTCAGACAATGTAATCCTAATAGAGTGTAGTTAGGTAGAGAAGCTTATGAACTCAACTGCTTAATTTGAGTTCATGGAGAAATAAGGGTAGAAATAGACTAGTTTTATGCTTTCAAAAGAATAAAATGTTTGTAAAAAGATTTTTCCAATCCAAATGCACTCTGAAAGAAGAAAAAATGTTAGATCATTAGGATTGGGTAGGTAGAAAGCTTGTTTTGAATGAATTCCATTGTTTTCAATAGCTGCTAACAATGTCAGAGCAAAAGAATATCAACAAAGGAAAGCAAGTTGTAGCCCAATGGATGAGGCATTGATCAGCTTCTAGAGAAGATAGGTTTGAAGTTCTTGATGCCTTCAAGAAGGTGCCATTCCCATGTGGAGCCACTGTTAGCCACCTATAAAAATTTGTCATATCAAATGGTGGCTAGATCATTTTTCAAGCCTTTAAGAAACAATTTTATGCCAAATTGTTAGTTCTTAAAGTATTATGAAGATAACTAATCCTTTATTTAATATTCACTGCTGTTTCCCTCATAATCCTAAAAAATCTGTTGTTTGCAAGGAGAAAGACTGCTTAAAAACCCCACTTTTCCCTTCATTTTACCCCTCCTTTCACTCATGAATAACCCCATTTTCATCCCCTGTTTCTTCATAAAATCCTTCTATAAGCCTCATTCAACCTTCAAATCACTAAAAAATCCTTTTAAACCTTATATTTCTCCATTATTTGGTTTTAAAATGCCTTATTTCCTCTACCGGAACCCCAATTCTGGCTTTAAAACTCTGTTTTTTTGGGCCTAAAATCACCCTTTAAACATTATGTAAGACTTAAGCCCCTGAGGGCTTATTTACTTCAGACCTCTGCTTCATAAGACCCTAGCCCCGCAATCAGGCACTTAAAGAGCCCAAACCCCGTCAAAACCTTATTTTCCTTTGTTATTTCGTAAAACCTGACTTACCTTATGTTTGAAATAAAAATCGACAGTTCAAAGTTGCAGCGAATATTAGCCGTAGATCTAAACTGATCAATGGCCAGAGGCTCATCGCATTACAATCTTCCCTTTGTTATTTCTCTTTTCCTCCTCCAATGCCATTCTTCCTGATTAAATATTAGCCGTCAAATCCACAAGAATCGATGACTAAGATCTCGTCGCAACTCCGCCCATAATTCTTCGTATTTGTCCCTCTGATTAACTCTCAGCCATTGATCTGACTCCCAAATCCGACGGAAAACATAATCGCATCGCAAATTCCCTTTGTGTCTTCCCCTTTCCTCCTCTGATTTGCGATCCTACGATCATATCTGGGCCGTCCATTCCAAAAATCTAACGGTCCAGATCAAGCCCGACCTTTATTTGTTATTCCAAAAAGCTCGATAGTGTAAATCTTCGGTAAACATCCACCGTTAATATTTGCAGATCAATGGTCCTTATTGCATCCGATCTCTGCCTGACCCCCATTTCACATTGCTTTCGTTTCCCTGACAAGTAATCTGGGTCGTTCATTCCTAAGATCTAACAGTCCAGATATAATCCGATAGGCCCAACTCCTTTGGGACCTACCTTCCCCGTCGACAGATCTCCACCATCCATTCCCGAGATCCAACGGTACAGATCTAAACTGCCCTTGACCCTACCCACCATTTCCGCTCGTGCATCTTACTCCATCCCTCTCTCATTCCAACTGTCGGATCTCTCTGCCTTTCATCCGATGGCTAAAACTCCATATCGTGTGATTTCGAGCCTGAAAGTTATTGCCAAAACATTACGTGATATGGGCGGTTTTAAAAGGACACATGTCAATCGCAGACCCATATCGCCTTGTTTTGGAAAAATTCTAAAACCACTTTGGAGCAGTGTGAAACCAGTGGTTTTTTCAGCTGAACCCACCTTTCCCCACCGCATTAACTTTTTCACCTTTTAATCTCTGTTGTCCATTGTTTCCATCCAACAGCTCTAATTATGTTTTACCTCCAAGTCTTCACACTTTGATTTTTCTCCGCGAACAAGTCACCAATCCTTCTCCACCATCGATCTCTAAAGATCGACGGTTTTGATTAAATCCTTTCCCCCATTCATTTGCCCATGATCCAAACCCCCAAGCACTTCCTTCAGGGAATCCCGACCGTTTATCATCCTAGATTAACGAATCTTATTCTCTCTACGACCCAAAATTTCATTTAGCCCCATTTTTTTCTTCCACAAAGACTTTTTCCCTTTTTCCTATGTTTTCCTCCTTTCCGCTATAACTTTTCCCCTCCGCATTATAAAAATCCTGATTGATCTCAGCAGTTGATCAACCCAGATCAACGACGCAGACTTAATCTTACCCCCATACATCCAACCGCCTCCCCTTTTCACCCCAACAAGCAATCTTGACCATTGGTTGATTTCATCCAATGGTCATGATTCAATCTCCTACCCAGAAGCTGTCTAAACCTATTTTCACCAAATCTTTCATAACTTTGTTTGTTTTTTGCAGGTTTTTAAGGTTTTTCTATTATTTTTAAAAATAAATGAATGGCCAGGGATGACGATCCCTAATCCAATTATTCACATAAAAATAAGTTTACAGGGTTCCAACGATGATTTCTCCATGCCTCATGAGCATTTGTGAAGTCGTAAAGCCCTCTGCGCACCTGCAAAAACAACAAAAACATAGTGAAACTTAATTATACAAAGATTATCAGTGTCAGAGTATGGAATCACAATATAGATGAAGAATTAAAGGTTTTAACACAGTTCTGAGGTATTAAGGCATGAATTCGACTATCAAAGGCGTAATCCACACAGTTAAAGATAGTGTGAAGACCTGAAGACAAATATTAAACTTAATCATGCCTAAAACACAGATCAAAAGAAAATTAATAGTGTTTTAAGGAAAAATAATGAGATCTATCAGTTCGGGAAGCCTCCACTGCCACATCAGAGGCTAATTTAATCCTCTCCAGCTATCAAAAGCCACCTGTAGCCTCAAATAAATCAACATAAGGCATAGTTAATGCTTATTTCAAAGATATTTGTTTAAAGACAACTGAACAATTAATACAACCAAAGAAACTTATTACAAATATCAGCAAAGTTATTATAAAGATAAAAAAACAGCCCTGAAGTCAATCTTCTCATCCATTAAATATTAAAAAGTAGAAACAGAGTTATTGAACGGAGTTATAGGTTGAATGCATCCTTGCCTTACGCCTTGGATGGTTTTCAAGGCTGAGGATTGCATTTACTATGGAATTATTGATACTTAAACCCTAGAAATTCTTCCACCTCCTCAATTCTTATATAAATACTTCAGTAGAAGATGAAATATAGGTTGGTTGTTGAACTTTGATGTAATACTTGTGCTTGAAACTTTATAAATGTAAGTAGTTTTCAAAGGTTATTGAAGCTCTGTTTGTGATCAAAGAAGTTAGGATGAGAAGAAAAGATGATTGTTGTACTTAAGCATTGGACTTGAAGTATGTAACTGGATTGACATCAATATACAAGCTGATTTTTGGGATCCTGGTCTGTATCATTAGTGAAGTACTTCTTACTGTGTTATTATTTTCCTTTCATGTATGCCATTTTGTTCATTTTTCTCTGATAAAGAACAACAATTATAGAGCTAGGATTTATTGTTAAAGGTACCCTACTCTGACTGATAAGCTTTATCTATATGTTTTCTTCCAATTGTTTGTTTAAGAATGACTTAAGTTAAGTGTAAACATTATCAAGAATGTTGGTTTGTCCTTGTCTTGATGTGCCAAACTTGAAAGGAAGTTCTTGAATGATATTTTCATTATATGTTGAGTAGAGTTGGACTGGAAAAGTTTATGGTTTTCCCTATATTCTAGTTTCTTTCTCCAAAGGTTGTTTTCAAGGTTTCCCTAAGAGTATGCCGAAGCAGGCTTAGATTTTAATGTATCTTTCTTGATCTCAAGTTGCACTTTGTTTTCTTTTCTGTTTTCATCCCTTCTGAAAGTAGTCATGTGGATTTCTGGATTGTTTTTCTGATAAGTTAGCTTTAATACAAGCTTGTCCAAGGAATTTTATGGTTAACTCTGTCCTTTGTTTGGTTTCAAACAATTGCTTAAAAGGCTTTTCTTGTATGGAAAGTTGATAAATCCTTGTTGAAATTATTGGCTTTTTCCACCTTCTCAACACTTTTAATGTTCCAAACATCATTTAATCTAAAGGATCTTTTGATATAGATGACTTTCCCCTTGGACCACTCTTGAAATTTTTGCACAATTAAACCCTTTTATGACTCCATAGCCCAATGGATTAAGTGTTGTGTCATATCTATCCTATTAGCTAAATCTTGTTCTGATTGTTCATGCCTTCACCCCTTTGAAACTCTTTCATTTTTGGGACTTTCCGCTCAATTAAAAATCATGCTCAACCATCCAAACAAACAAAAAACAATCATTCTTAATAACTAGCCAAATATCATACTAAAAGCCTTAAAGATAAATCAATATTTACACTTATTAGAGAGATCCCTCTCTAGATTTAGGAGGGCTAGATCCTAGAATCCCAAAGTGGTTCATAATGTTGTCTCTGCAGCTTTAGCCTTACTAATCTGCTAAAATTACAGAGGCCTAACATTTCTGGCGACTCTGCTTGGGACTGCAGATAGAATTTCATCTTAGATACCCTCAAGACCTAAAGAAAAACCCTTGATTCAATAACATTGTTCAGTGCATTATAAGTAGCCTTCTTCAAGCACTACCAAGAAAATTGTAATCATGATAAAACTTATTTGAATCAATGACAAACTAAGGAACCCTTAGGATTCTCATAAGAGCTTATCAAAACTTGAAGGAATCAACTAGCTAAGACATAAGAGTAAACTCTGTTTGTCTCATCACCCTAGCTAAGTGTTGAAACAGATTTAGGACACTCTCATAACCCATAGGACTGAAAGGAACTCAGAAAACCAAAAAAAAATTTCAGGTTGGTATTCAAATAAACATGGTGGTGGAACCATAAAATTGTTTACCTCTTTAAGAGCTAAAAACTTTCCACCTGGTGACTCCACATTCTACAACTCTCAGAAGACCAAATGACTCCACTGGTAGAAGACTCTGAACTGGTTGAATAGACATAACCTCTTTCTTGATTTATAAACATGGTTCCAAGGATACAACGAAGATATGCCCCAATGAGTAGAGATCATATCCCTAGGTTTCCACATAAGATGCCCCAGGTGAATTGGGATGATAACCTTCCTATTTTTCAAGGTGAAAATTTTGATAACCCATTGTTACATCTTATCAAATTTCACATACATGTATGGAGGTTGAAAGTTGAATGGCATGAATATTGCATAGTGAAAATGTTCATGTTAACATTAGAAGGACAATCTAGGGATTGGTATGAATGGTTGAGGTCTGGTAGTTTGTTTTCTTTAAAGGACCTTGAACATGTGTTTTATGAGAACTGCAAAGGAAACACTACATCATTATCATGGGGTGAATTACATTATGATCCATCACAAAATATCACCCAACACATTATAGATAATGATGAAGATTTGGAACAAATACATCCTGAAGATCTTTTAATAGCCATTCATGAGTTTAATATCTTATTGAAGAATTATAAGAACATAGATGAATCCATTCAGGAAGAAATCAACGTAGAAATAAAAGACATTCCTCAAGATATCCATGACAACATAAATAAAGATGCATCATCCCTTCTAGCTGAGGCTGATGTAGATATTGATGATCTAGAGCAGCCCATGATTTTTTTAAGACAAGAACAAACTCAACCTTTACAAGACCTAGATAATGAGCTAAACATGTGTGATGAACAAGAATTTATAGAAGATAATGAGGAAGGTTTCCCAGAATTTCCTAGTTGTCTACCTATAACTTGTGTTTTGTTGTTAAGAGATCTTTACAAACAAAATCAAAATTCTAATAGTGAGCAGTGCTTTGCGGAAACAAATGGCCACTTAGAAAATGCATAATCTAATGTGCAAGGAGAATTAGCATATCTAGGGACTCTCCCTCTATGTTATAACTCATCTAGAATTGCACAAGAAGAATGGCATCCTGGTAATGTAGAAGAAACAACTCATGAACCTTGTATTCCAACTAAGTATCCTAATAACCATGGAGAGTTGTTTAAAACAAAAGAAGATCAGGAAATACTAGAAAACCCTCAAAGTTTCCCTGTAAGCACAAGAAAAGATCCCTTAGAAGAGGCTCAAAAAGACATCCAGCCTCAAAACCAGTTTACAAAAGAGAAAGGAGACAACTATATTTATGTTTATGCTAAAAGAGAAATCGCCCCTTTGACAGAAGAAGAAATTGATCAAATAATAAACAAGAAGGTACCCTCAAAACCTTAATTTGAACAAGACAATCATCAACATAGTTCTTAGTCCATAGAATAAACCTATGGTACTGAAGACAAAGAGGATAGTAAGGAAATTAATGATAATATTGGAACTAGTCCTCTTTGGAGTATGAATTTTAATGGATCATGTACTAAAACTAGTGCAGGTGAAGCAATATGGCTTTACAATATAGGAAACAATCATGCTGATGCCCATTCATATAAATTAAGTTTTAAATTCAAAACTGACATAGTAGAGTATGAGGCACTTCTTTTAGGGTTGCACTTATTGAAGAAATTAGGAGCCCAGAAGATAATAGTTCATTGAAATGCAGAATTGTTAATTGGGAAAGTGAAAGAAGAATGCATGGTTAAACATCCCAGACTCAGAGATTATAAGGATGATGCCATGGATTTGTTAAAAAATTTAAGAATTCCAGCTCATCCTTGTTCCTAAAGATCAAAACAGTTTTGCTAGTGGATTAGCCCTTGTTGCTAGTACATTTATGAGACCTTGGGAGAGCAAACAATATACAATTCAAGAAAAATTTAGACCAGCTGTCCCAAACAATAAAAATACTAGCAAGATTTTGAGGGAGAAAAACAAATAGAAGAATATCCTACTAAGGATACACCATATTTTCAAGAAGAAACTTCTCCCGTTACTGATGTCAATCTGTCATTCAAAAAACCTGAATTTATATCAGAAGCAAGCAGAGATCTAGAGAAAGAAGAAATTTCATTGCTTGTTTATTTGTAGGTGAAGGAAGATGATGCTTCCAAGAAACATACTAAAGATATAGTCCTCAAAGATGATGTCTTAGAAGTAAACAATCTACCAACCATGGAGGGCCAAAAAGAAGAGAATTCTCATCTTTTCTTTGTTGATCCTATGGAAGAGTGTGTGGAAGTCCCAATTGGCTCAAATTATCAAGCATGGATCTTTTGCAATAGCCAAATGCATGAAAATATATCACCTTCTGTGATAGCCTTGGTTTTGAATATTAATCTTCAAAATATACTATGGTTACCCCTGACAGGTAGCCATAATTTATTTTCTTTTTTGTCACTACTCAACTGGCTACATTGGAACTTTTGTATCATATGAAAAGTGTAAATATTCCAAGTTAGAATAGGTTAGATAGGAATCTCAATAAAACTTACTTTTGAGCATTTAGTTTTTTGTTGATTTTTTTCTTGAAAAAAAAATAAAAATACAAAAACAATACAAAAGAAAAGAGGGCAGATTGTAAAAACAAGAAAGGTACAAACCCATACCAAAAAAGAGAAACAAAGTCTGAAAGTGTGCAAGCTCAAATGCCACTCCTAGTTAGTCATACAGCCTAATCATGACTAATTAGTTTTCAATTTACTGTTGATATGTTAGTGAAATAGATTTTCCAAACAGTTTAATCTTGGCTTATCAATTAGGTAGATTAGGATAGAAGAAAAAAGGTTCAAACGAGCTCAAAATATGAACCTATGAAATTCAAAAGATGAATGGCTCAAATTATATCAGATCTTTAGCCAAAGACAGAAGAAAACTGGTTATAATATGCCCACAACTTGAACTAGAGAACAAAGAGAGAACAACTCAAACAAATCCAAAACAGAGCTGAAAAATAATGAAGGATGTTTTGATTTTCAGATATTAAGCCTTCACCATTCTGCTTTAATTTTCTGCAAATAACAGTCTATGTGCAGCTTCTTTTTATGCCATAGACCAAAATCAAGTTAGACTGCTTAATCCTAGCTTCGCTGTTTTTAAATTTCTGTGTTAGAATTTGGAGAATAAAAATTTGTCAGACAGTCTAATCCTGATAAAGTGTAGTTAGGTAGAGAAGCTTATGAACTCAACTGCTTAATCTAAGCTCATGGAGAAATAAGAGTAGAAATAGACTATTTTTATGCTTTCAAAAGAATAAAATGTTTGTAAAAAGATATTTCCAATCCAAATGAACTCTGAAAGAAGAAAAAATGTTAGATCATTAGGATTGGGTAGGTAGAAAGCTTGTTTTGAATGAATTCCATTGTTTTTAATAGCTACTAACATTGTCAGAGCAAAAGAATATTAGCAAAGGAAAGAAAGTTGCAGCCCAATGGATGAGGAATTGATCAGCTTGCAGAGAAGACAGGTCTGAAGTTCTTGACACCTTCAAGAAGGTGCCATCCCCATGTGGAGCCACTGTTAGCCACCTATAAAAAATTGTCATATCAAATGGTGGCTAGATCATTTTTCAAGCCTTTAAGAAACAATTTTATGCCAAATAGTTAGTTCTTAAAGTCTTATGAAGATAACTAATCCTTTAGTTAATATTCACTACTGTTTCCCTCATAATCCTGAAAAATCTGCTGTTTGCAAGGAGAAAGATTGCTTAAAAAACCCACTTTTCCCTTCATTTTACCCCTCCTTTCACTCATGAATAAACCCATTTTCATCCCCTGTTTCTTCATAAAATCCTTCCATAAGCCTCATTCAACTTTTAAAATCAATCCAAAATCCTTTGAAACCTTATATTTCTCCATTATTTGGTTTAAAAATGCCTTATTTCCTCTATCGAAACCCCAATTCTGGCTTAAAAACTCTGTTTTTTTGGCCTAAAATCACCCTTTAAACATTATGTAAGACTTAAGCGCCTGAGGGATTATTTCCTTCAGAACTCCACTTCATAAGACCCTAGCCCCGCAATCGGGCGCCTAAAAGGCCTAAACCCCTTTCCAAACCCCGTCAAAACCTTATTTTCCTTTGTTATTTCGTAAAACCTGACTTACCTTATGTTTCAAATAAAACCTGACAGTTCAAAGTTGCATCGAATATCAGCCATAGATCTAAACTGATCAATGTGCAGAGGCTCATCGCATCGCAATATTCCCTTTGTTCTTTCACTTTTCCTCCTCCGATGCCATTCTTCCCGATTAAATCTTAGCTGTCGAATCCACAAGAACCGACGGCTAAGATCTCGTCGCAACTCTGCCCATAATTCTTCGCGTTTGTCCCTTTGATTAACTCTCAGCCATCGATCTGACTCCCAGATCCGATGGAAAATGTAATTGCATCGCAAATTCCCTTTGTGTCTTCCCCTTTCCTCCTCCGATTTGCGATCCTGTGATCAAATCTGGGCCGTCCATTCCAAAAATCTAATGGTCCAGATCAAGCCCGACCTTTCTTTGTTATTCCACAAATCCCGACAGTGTAACTCTTTGGTGAAGATCCACCATTGATCTTTGCAGATCAATGGTCCTTATTGCATCCGATCTTCGCCCTACCCCCATTTCACATTGCTTTCGTTTCCCCAAGAAGTAATATGGGCCGTTCATTCCTAAGATCGTACGGTCCAGATATAATTCGATAGGCCCAACTCCATGGGACCTACCTTCCCCATCGATAGATCTCCACCGTCCATTCCTAAGATCTGACGGTCCAGATCTAAACCACACTTGACCCTACCCACCATTTCTGCCCATGCATCTTAATCCATCATGCTCTCATTCACACCGTCGAATCTCTCTGCCTTTCATCTGACGGTTGAAACTCCATATCGCGTGATTTCGAGCCTGAAAGTTAATGCCAAAAAATTACGTGATATGGGCAATTTTAAAAGGACACATGTCAAGCGCAGACCCATATATCGTTGTTTTGGAAAAATTCTAAAACCACTTTGGAGCAGTGCGAAAGCAATGGTTTTTAAGCTGAAACCACCTTTCCCCACCACATTAAATTTTTCACCTTTTAATCTCTGTCATCCATTGCTTCCATCCAATGGCTTTGATTATGTTTTACCCCCAAGTCTTTGCCCTTTGATTTTTCTCCCCGAACAATTCACCAATCCTTCTCCACCATTGATATCTAAAGATCGACGATTCTGATTAAATCCTTCCCCCCATTCATTTGCTCATCATCCAAACCCCCAAGCACTTCATTCAAGGAATCCCGACCGTTGATCATCCTAGATTAATGAATCTTATTCTCTCTATGACCCCAAACTTCATTTAGCCCCATTTTTTCGCTTCCACAAAGACGTTTTTCCCTTTTTCCTATGTTTTCCTCCTTTCCAATATAACTTTTCCCCTCCGAATTATAAAACTCTCGATTGATCTCAGCCGTTGATCAACCCAGATCAATCGCCCAGACTTAATCCGACCCCCATTCATCCAATCGCCTCCCCTTTTGACCCTAGCAAGCAATCCCGACCATTGGTTGATTTCATCTAATGGTCACGATTCAATCTCGTGCCCAGAAGCTGTCTAAACCTATTTTCACCGATTTCTTCATAACTTTGTTTGTTTTTTGCAGGTTTTTAAGGTTTTTCAACTATTTTTAAAAGGAAATGAATGGCCAGGGATGACGATCCCTAAGCCAATTATTCACATAAAAATAAATTTACAGGGTTCCAACGATGATTTCTCCATGCCTATGAGCATTTGTGAAGTTGTAAAGCCCTCTACGCGCCTGCAAAAACAACAAAAACACAATGAAACTTAATTATACAAAGAGTATCAGTGTCAAAGTATAGAATCACAACATAGATGAAGAATTAAAGGTTTTAACATAGTTCTGAGGGATTAAGGCATGAATTCGACTATCAAAGGCCTAATCCATAGAGTTAAAGATAGTATGAAGACCTAAAGACAAAGATTGAACTTAATCAGGCCTAAAACACAGATCAAAAGCTAATTAACAGTGTTTTAAGAAAACATAATGATCTCTATCAGTACAAGAAGCCTCCATTGCCACATCAGAGGTTAATTTAATCCTCTCCAGCTATCAAAATCCACCTACAGCCTCAAAGAAATCAATAGAAAGCATAGTTAATGCCTATTTCAAAGATATTTGTTTAAAGACATTTGAATAGTTAATACAACCAAAGAAACTTGGTACAATTGTCAATAAAGTTATTATAAAGATAAAAGATAGCCCTTAAGTCAATCCTCTCGTCCATTAAGTCTTAGAAAGCAAAAACAGAGTTATTGAACAGAATTATAGGTTGAATGCATCCCTTCCTTATGCCTTGCATTGCTTTCAAGGCTGAGGATTGCATTTACTATGGAATTAATGATACTTAAACTCTAGAAATTCTTCCAGCTCCTCAATTCTTCTATAAATACTTCAGTAGAAGATGAGATATAGGTTGGTTGCTGAACATTGATGTAATACTTGTGCTCAAAAATTTCTACATGTAAATAGTTTTCAGAGGTTCTTGAAGCTCTATTTGTGATCAAAGAATTTAGGCTGAGAAGAAAAGATGATTGTTGTATTGAAACATTGGACTTGAAGCATGTAACTGGATTGACATCAATATACAAGCTGATTTTTGGGATCCTGGTCTATATCTTTGGTGAAGTACTTCTTATTATGTTATTGATTATCTTTCATGTAAGCCATTTTTTTCATTTTTCTCTAATAAAGAACAACAATTATAGAGATAGGATTTACTGTTAGATGTACCCTACTCTGACTGATAAGCTTTATCTATATGTTTTCTTCCAATTGTTTGTTTAAGAATGACTTAAGTTAAGTGTAAACATTATCAAGGAATGTTGGTTTGTCCCTGTCTTGATGTGCCAAACTTGAAAGGAAGTTATTGAATGATATTTTAATTATATGCTGAGTAGAGTTAGACTGGAAAAGTTTATGGTTTTCCTTGTCTTCTAGTTTCTTTCTCCAAAGGTTGTTTTGAAGGTTTCCCTAAGAGTATGTTGAAGCATGCTTAGATTTTAATGTATCTTGCTTGATCTCAAGTTACACTTTGTTTTCTTATCTGTTTTCATCCCTTCTGAAAGTAGTCATGTGGATTGCTGGATTGTTTGTCTGATAAGATAGCTTTAATACAAGCTTGTCCAAGGAAGTTTATGGTTAGCCCTGTCCTTTGGTTGGTTTCAAACAGTTGCTTAAAAGGCTTTTCTTGTATGGAAATTTGATAAATCCTTGTTGAAATTATTGGCTTTTTCCACCTTCTCAACACTTTTAATGTTCCATCCATCATTTAATCTAAAGGATCTTTTGATGTAGATGACTTGCCCCTTGGATCACTCTTGAAATTGTTGCACAATTAAACCCTTTTATGACTCCATAGCCCAATGGATTAAGTGTTGTGTCATATCTATCCTATCAGCTAAATATTGTTTTGATTGTTCACACCTTCACCCCTTTGAAACTCTTTCATTTTTATGACTTTCCACTCAATTAAAAATCACGCTCAACCATCCAAACAAACAAAAAACCCTCGTTCTTAATAACTAGCCTAATATCATACTAAAAGCCTTAAATATAAATCAATCTTTACACTTATTAGAGAGATCCCTCTTTGGATTTAGGAGGGCTAGATCCCAGAATCCCAAAGTGGTTCATAATGTTGTCTCTGCAGCTTTAGTCTTACAAATATTCTAAAATTACATAGGCCTAACATGTCCTTTTGAGTGTAAACACCCTTTGTTTTGATCTGCTTCTTGCACCATGAGAAAAATGAAACTTTGATGGTGTACCTTGTAAGATAGATTTCATTTTTTCCTTCTATTATTCCTCTTCAACATCTCTACCTACCCAAACTACTCATATAAAATTTTTTCTTCTTCTTGCAGGGTGCATTTTGACTAGCAAACCATTAAATAATTTTTCTTTCTAAAGTTATACCCTAACACCTATCCTTATTTCAACCATTGACTCAGTTTAAACCGTTGAGCCAATTTCATTCTCTACCTATCTACTGATATGCCAAGATTAAAAAATTTGGCAGATCATTATTTTAGGGCCTATCAACAGAAATTGAAAATTGTCCAGTCATGTTTAAACTGTATGATTGAACAAACCTATCTATTGAGTAGTGGCATCTGAATTTGCGACACTTTCATTTATTATTTCTTTTTGGGGTTTTTTCTTTCTTTTTTCCTTTTTTTCTCTTTTTCTTTTCTTTCTCATATTTTTTTGTTGGAAATCATTTGAATATTGAAAAAAAAATCAATATGAAATTGCAGAGAAGATGAAATATCCAATCACCTTGAGATCCTATGATTTATAGGATACTAATAGAAGAATTTACCACAAATTCCTAGAGAAAGGATTTATCTATATTCCTCTAAAGTGTAGATCTGATAGTGACCATGAAAGAGAAACTAGTAGCTCTAGTGAATCTGCACACTCTGAAGAAGAAGAAGTTTCTTGAGAAAATTTTTCATCAAACCAGAATGATCAGAGAGCCTTGATCCTATTTCAGATCCCATCGACTCCACTTCCAAACTCATCTCACAAAGCGCCCACTCCACCGCGCAGTTCATCTCCACCTCCACCTCCACCTCCCTGAGGCGTAGATATGGCCATGTTGATGAAGCTACCTACTTTCATAGGTATTGGAAATGAATATATTGAGAAATTTTGGTTTGTGACTAATTTTGCATGGAAGGCTCAACAAGTTAATAATGATGATATTAAGAAAGCATAGTTAGCCATTTCTTTCTAAGATCATACATTAGATTGTTATATCAAATATGTCCAATAAAACCATAATGCCACTATGGATGAAGTGAAAGATTCCCTAAAAGAACAATTCAAGAAACCTAAATCATATACGTAGTTGGTTATAGAAATGAAAGAGATTCATTACGAGGTTAATGAATCTGTGTGGGAGGAAGATCAAAGGTTGAAGCACACTATTAGAGATGGTGGATTCACTATTGATGATATCCAACACAAGGAGAGGTTTATTGTTATGTTGATCCCACATCTGCGCCAACCATTGGGTCAATAGAATATTGCCACATAGGTAGAGGTTGTGGAGATTGCGATGAAACTAGAAGCTACTCCAACACGTTTTGCACTTGGAACTCAATAGATTTAGAATCAGTTGGAAGCAATGCATTTATAGATTCAAAATCTGCACAAAGATAAGGGCAAGGAGGTATGCATAGAGCTCTCGTGCATAAAATGTAAATATGATGGGCACCATAAGGATAAATGTCCTGTATTCACTAATTATCTGAAATATGGATAACCTAGCCCACTGAAGAACGCAGTATGGTGCACAATATGTCAAGTGGGGAGATTGCATGAAACATATTTCTACCCAAGGGTCAGAAAATATCAGCTTGAGCTAAAGTAGTTGTTTTGCAGATTTTTTTGTCACTGGGACATGATGAGAAGCATTGTCGCACTTATGATATGATGTTAGAAAAAGTTGAAATATATAGAATGCAGGTTGAACCTACCTTACCAGCATCCCTCTCTAAGCATGGTGGATTTCAGGGAAGAGGAAGAGGATGAGGAGGTGGATCAGTTAGTGAAGAAAGGGGGCAGGTTATTTTCTACTACTGTGGAGATGTTGGTCACTATGCGTGCAACTGTCCAAATCCAACGCGACAATCATGCAAGTATTGTAGAAAGTCTAACCATGTGATAGAATATTTCCTTGTTTTTATTACTAAAATGAAGGAGAAAAAGACACAAGCTCCAACACAACATCTTTATATGGTTAAAGAAGAAACCCGTGAGGAAGATCCTAGTGTGAATGTGTTAACTAGGAGTGGTGCAACTGCAAATGAATATAAGGGAAAGCAGAAATATACTAGCCTTTGGATTCTTAAGGCACCTGAGAACAAAGATGGATTTGATTTACAACGTGCAAAGGAGACTTTTGTTGAAGCACAAAAGGAGTTTGCAGAAGGAAGTGTGTCAACATCAGGTCTACCCATGAAGGAGGAAGGGGTAGATGAATAAATTAAATCATTTTTACAAGCTTGCATTAAGTTACTACCCAAAAAAGGGTAGTTGAGAACCTTCAGGATCTAATAGATAACTGTGTAGAGAAGGAACAACCGTTGATATAACAGAATTTTTTTAGAAAAATATATAAGAATAAGAAGAGGACTGGTCGAGAGATGTGTATGAACGCACAGATCGATACTTATGAGATGGATCAGGTTATTCTCGATCTGAGGTCTGATGCAAATTTCCTACCTAAATAAACTTCGTAGTGTATGGGAGAACCCAAGATGGAATGGTCTACCATTCAACTGTGCATGGAAAATCAATAGAAAATCATTCCATTAGGAAGGATGTTGCAGGTTGTAGTTAGTATTGAAGGTGTTAAGGTACTTGAAAACTTCAAGGTTATCCAAATTGTAGATGATACCGATCCTTATATTGCGTTGTTGGGATTAGATTGGGCTATTGATATGGATGGTGTCATAAATCTGAAGAAGCGAAGAATGGAATTTGAAAGTAATGGAACCAGAGTCATAATTCCCCTAGACCCTGTAGAAGGAAAAATATACACAAAACCTGTGCGTGCTGATGATGATATTGATCATATCTATAAGCTAACTTTGTGCGAGGAAGATCTGATCAATCCAACGCCTGATGGAAATATTAATTGGGAAAATGAAATTTCTTCTTTCTCAGATTCTGATGAATAATTAGAAAATTGGTAGAACCAATTGCATGAAGTATCTGCGCTGCGTTGTAATTGGGTGACCAGATCTCTTTGATGTATAACATCTAAGGTACGCAAATTACCGCATTATGATGGTTTAACTGATGTAAACATGTTTTTAGGAAATCTTGAAATAACTGTATCAAAAGTACAAATATTCCATGCTTTGGATCTCAGAATGCGTGCTACTCCTACATGATGGTGGGAGAATCATAAAGAAAACATGGGTAATTGGCATGAATGTGCGCACATGAAGAGGTTACACTTTGAATGTCCAACTATCAAAATGGAAGAAGTCTACTCTATAAAGGATGATCCGCAAAGACGTTTGGCTATATGGAATTAGGTATGAGGCGTAGAACCAAGACTTGAATGGGTCCACACGTTTATTCATACATTGGGGAAGGTACCTACTAATTGGTATCTAGAGATAGAGTTGCGCCAAGGTACTAGCGAATGGTCTATGCTGAGGGAGATTTTTGTTCTAACATTCAACTTTTAGAGTGGATTTGATAATATTGGTAAATAATTTCTTAACATTCAAGAATTTATCTTTGATACAACAAAGCCAACAATCGAGTGCGCTCCACCAACATGGGACGCGCAGATGAAGGATATTGTGAATTGCAGAAATATGACAGTTAAAGAAAACGAAGAAGATCCAAGGAATATCATGATCCCAAAATCTGAGGGACGACACGTAGTTGCTGGACCCTCAATCACTTTTCTAGATGTGACCCAACCTCTAAAGATTCGGTAGGTGAATATTGGATCTGAAGAGAAACCAAAATTGGAAAATATTTGAAACTATTGGGATGATGACGTGGTAGGAAAAGTTGGTGAGTTGTTGACAGAGTATCGGGAATTGTTCCCTACAAAGTTATCAGAGTTCAAAGGAATCACTGGATAACTTGGATTTATGAATATCACTTTGAAACCTAATGTGCACCCAGTGAAGAAGCACCCATACATACTAAACCAAAGATATAAGAAGAAGGTTAAGGAAGAGTTGGTTAAGATGGCTATTGCAGGCATCATAGAACCTATAGAAGATTTTGATTGGGTAAGTCCCATGGTAGTACAAGATAAGAAGACAAATGGAGAAATAAGAATCTATGTAGATCTGCACAAATTGAATGATGTGCATGTGCATGATCCATTCCCAACTCCATTCTCTGATGAAATCCTAGATAATGTTGGAGGACAAAAAGCTTATTCATTCACAGATGGGTTTTCTGGGTATCATCAGATTAGGATTGCGCTAGAAGATCGCAGTAAGACTACCTTTGAAACTGAATGGGAGTATTTCCAATATACATTCATGCCCTTTGTCTTAAATAATGCGGCTGGCATATTTTCGCGCGTAGTAGTAGCTGCTTTCAAAGATTTTATCCACAAGCTCCTGGAGGTATACTTTGATGATTGGACTATTTTGGGGTTATTGAAAATGCATGTTTTGAACCTGCAGTTAATTTCGAATACCTGTAGAAAGTATCATATTTCATTGAACTTGAATAAATGTATATTCTGTGTGCCAATTCAGATACTTCTAGGACACATTGTCTGCCAGCAATGGTTCACAGTAGACCCTGTGAAGATCGCAGTGATTGTTAATTTGGTGATACCTGAGAATGTCAAACAATTGTGCTCAATAATGGGGCACATTAGCTACTATATAACTTTCATTAAGGGTTATGCGTTGATAACTGCACCCATGGAGAAGCTTCTCAAGAAGGATGCGACATTCTGCTGGGATGATGAATGTCAGAAGAGTTTTTAATTGTTGAAGGAAAAGATTGTCACTCCGCCCATAATTTTCTTTCCAAATTGGTCAAAGGTGTTTCATGTGCATGTTTATGCCTCCTGTATTGCGCTCAGTGGTATTTTAGCACAACTAGGAGCTGGAGATATTTATCACCCTATTTATTATTCTAGTAAAAAACCCTCAAGCGGAGAATGAAATTAATCAACCACAGAAGAGAAGGATTAGCAATGGTGTATGTGCTATAGAAATTTCACCACTACCTGTTAGGAGGACATTTCAAGATGTTTATTGATAATTATACTTTAAAATACCTGGTTAATAAGTTTGTGTTGGGGGTGAAGATATGCAGGTGGTTGTTTCTATTCCAGGAGTATGAATTTTAGATCATTGTGAAACCAAGAAGACTAAATGTTGTGCCAGACCATCTGTTGCGCATTGAGACTGGTGAAGAACCTACGAACTTGGAGGATGGATTACCAGATGCACAGTTGTTTGCAATCAAGGTATTTGATGAGAATTTCCCTGATATTATTCATTTTTTGACTACTAGACGCACGATTGACGAATATACAGTTCATCAGAAGAAAGATCTCATGGCGCATGCATCAGACTTCACTATTATTGTTGGACAATTGTACAATATGGGTGCAGATGAAGTTATGCAAAGATATGTTTTGGAGTATTAAAGGCATGCAATATTAGATGAAGCTCATGGAGGGGTTGCTGGTGGTCACTATGCAGGGAAGGAAACCGCGAAAAATATTTTTCAAGTTGGGTTATGGTGGCTCACATTGGACAATTATTCCTATGCACATTACCACACATATCATGTATGCCAGAGGAACGGAAAGTCGTCGTGAAGATATGAGATGCCCTTGCATCCACAAATGGCACTAAAATAATTTAATAAATGGGCTATAGACTTTTTTTGAGCTACTGACCCTCCAAGGAAGAAGAGTGTTGCTAGTTACATAATCACTACGATGGAATATATAACCAGATAGGCTAAAACTAAACCTATGAAGGATTGTACTGCAGATACAACTGCATATTTCATATTTGACAATATTGTGACTCACTTTGCATGTGCTAAGTGTTATAGGTCAATTTTTTTATCATTCCTAATGACCTGGTTAACTGGACATCAACTCCAGGACCAATGAATAGGGTCTATCATCCCCTATCATTTCAGTTGCTACATACCCTAAGACAAAGAACAAGACAAATCATTCATGATTTTCATCTGCAAAGGTTTCCAAGATTTGAAGTTTATAATATATCATATGAGATCTCATCAACGATGCCTCTAAAGGGACTAAGTGTGCTGAATATGTAGGTAGCCCCATTCAAGGATGCTCTACAAAGCACTTCCCGACACTCATAGGTGTGTTGGTCACATTGGGAGAGAAATCCTCATTGTTCTAGAATCTCCACTTGGCTAGTGCCGTCTAGAAGAGTTAACATGTGTCAAACTTCAAATCCATGTGCCCTTTTGACTTCTAAAATATTGGGAACATTTATTTCCTATTATTGGAAAGTCATTGATTGTAAATATACCTTCAACTCCTCTATAAATTGAGCACATATCTTAGTGTTTGAGAAGGAATAATTTGAGTAGAGAAATGTTGGTGGAATTTCAATTGAGGAGTTGATTTGAGTGACATATTGCTGGAGATATTTTCATTGTGATGAGGCTATATGCTGCTGGAGATGGTGACACTAAATCAATCACTGGGTTGTAACCTCCCCTTCTCTCATTAATAAAGTTTAGTTCTTATCTTTCCCTATATGCATCTGTATAAGCTTTGATTCTCCATATCATGATTTCGTATTAGATGTATAAGGTTTATGCTTTATCAATTTAGCTAAATATCTTGAATATACATATGTATTATTTTTATCTCTTGTTGTTTATTGTTCATTCTTGCAGGAAATATTTTGCACAACCGACTGGAATTTGAAGCTACAAAAAAAGCGACTGAAGGAGACTTTGGAAGCGCTTGGACTCCAGGTAAGATTTTTATTTCATTCTGTGTGTCTGTTTACAGTTAGGAAAGGTAGTCATAAAGTCTTTAACCTATTTTTCTAGATAAGCACCTATCTAGGGAGGAATGTTTTATCCATAATACATAATTCCACATAACAAATTGGTGACTCCATTGGGGAATTTACCCTTCATCCTAGGTGTATTTTCGTCTGATTTTATATGTTTATTCACCTAGTAGTATTTACTCAAAAATATTAGGCTTTTTGAAATCTAAATTTTCATTATAAGTGTGTTAAACAATTGTGTTTTTCATTATACACTACACCCAACGCACTGTTGGACATGACACAGTGCTTTGCATAGCATTGTCTCCCTTTTAGGGGTGCTTTGCAATGCACTGTCTCCCTTTAGAGACTGTGATGGTCCTAGAGACCATCCAAATTCCATTAAATTTGTCATTGCAATTTGTTTCAATTTGTTTTCTGTTGTGTTTTGAAAAGCCTGAGCCTCATATTGATGAGTGAACTTATCTACCTCTTCCTCCTTTGAAAGAATAGTTTGTTCGATGTTTGTTTAAAGTTTTTTTATTTATCATTGACAAATTAATTTCAAAGTATTTTCATTGTCCCATTAGATCCATTTTCTTTTGAAAATGAAACTGTCGTAAATTCTTCATTTCCTGATAGGAGAAATTGTTGTTTAATTCCTCATTTTTCCTTCAAAAGAGAAATTGTTATTTATATTCCTCATTTCTAAAAACTAAAAGGCATTTGTTTTTATTGATTTGATGCACTTAGTTTCTTTTCTGCATTCATAACATTAAAGGAACTTAAAAGAAAAACCTGAATTTGCATATAGTGGTTTGTGTGTTTTTCAAAAGGAACAATTAGAAAATCTGCATCTAGTTTGTGCTCTTTGATTTGTTTGCTCTCAAATTAATTGCTCTTTCCCTCTAGTAGCTAGGATTTTAATTGAAAAACTAAAAACGAAATATTTCTTATCATTCTTAGTTTTTATTTCAGGAATTTCCCATACATCATTGCGGTCAACCTTTGAAAGGAAAATTGATAAACAAGATCAACTTAAATTTTATCTCAATTTACCTAACAAAGCATTGGAACCATAACGATAACATTTAGAAGGTCTAGGCTATAGACGTGTTCTAGCGTCGTAAAACATAGCTATCGTTAACTTGTCTAAGATGCATTTCGAGTGTGATACCTCATTCCACGTACGTAAGTATATCTTAGCTCGTCCACGTACTTTTGGGTATATCAGGCGGTGTTACAGTACGGAAAGTATAAAGGGGTGCTCTCACTGTGCGGTTTCACATCAGAAAACGTTAATATGGACTTGGGCCTCAATGTACCTTCGGGTATATTTGGGAGGAAAAATTTTAGGTGTTATCCATCCATAGTGAACCGAGTCGGACACCTTGTAAATTTTGATACACCGAACACAACATTGAGGTAGATTGTCTACCCGTACTTCTTAGTTCGCTACGAGGTATTCTTCAGTTCACAATTTCTTGGTAAACGTTTTGCCTAGCATTACCCTTTTATATTTTTTATTTGTCTTTGGTTAAAATAAAGTAGTAATCGTGGAAGAAAAAAATCCTTCCCCCTATCATTCGCATAGATTAGCATTAAAACCACCTCTACCACCAAAATTTACTTTTGGTAGGCGAAGGCGATCACACTCTGACGAATCAAGTACAATTCGTACCTATGGTGAAACATCATATTTCCATATAATAGAGTTAGCTCAATTTGTTTCTACACATCTCGGTTCATCTTCTATTGTCGAAATGGAGTCCTCACAGCTACCCATGGTCACGATCCATAAAATTAGTGAGACCATTTCTCCTGGACCCGACGTTGTTCAACCATAAATTGATCCAGATCCTGTCTCTATTTTCCAGAACATATGAATCCCGAAGTTGAACAACTGGAAGTTGTTCCTACCTTGTTCACCCCATATATTTCTATAGCCATTGAGTCTCCCATATCACACAACCAACTACCTGAAATATACTTTGGGTCTGACATTGAAATACTTCCACCTGGTTTAATTGTGATTGAAGAAATCCCACAAGATGAGATACCTTTAACTCCAACCCATTTTGGCGAGGACCTTTACCTGTACAAGTATTTTCCTCAATCATCACCATCTACTTTTGTTGATCCTATTCTTATTCAAAATCCCATTGATATAAAAGGGTATACATTTGGTCAAGTAACCATGCCTGAACCAACATCTTTGGTTGGGCCATCTGTTCCAATTACGTCATCACCTACCCTTGCTACCCCGTCAATGTTTACAACTTCACCAGAGTCATATTTTCATGGTGGCCCTATGGTCCCATCAGGTTATAAATCATTATATGGAATTTTCTCTGGTGCATCTTCAAAATCATGTACTTTACCAATTTCATAGTCTGGTATTATAACTGGTAATCCTATAGTGAGTATTGAATGGCTTGAATCTTTATACCCATCATTAGGGCAATATCAAGCCAGTCCTTTAGGGTCTATTCCTTCAAGTACCATATCAACTGGACTCCCAGCATTTGGAGAGAAATATTTTCTACCTTATTATCCTCCTCATGTTGGGGGGCAGCCTTGGTCACCCAATATGATAGTACTACGTCACTTATTGTTCAACCCAATGTCGAAATGAATGTTTGTCAATGGCAGCCCACTCTGCCTATCCAACCACAAATGGTTATACACTCGTATCAACTAGTTCAACCAGTTACACCCACATCACCTCCACTTGTTAATACATCTTTACCCTTATTACAGAATCAAAATGTTGTACAACAACCTTATCAAGCAATTCCTTCAACTCAATACCCTCAAATATTGGGTCCACATACTCCAAATCCTTTGGTTAATTTACAACAACCTATATCCGGAATCATTTATTCACAAGCTGGTTTACCATTTTATGGGATGTCACAACCACAACCTTGTTATAGCTATTAACCAAATCCAAGCTATTCTAATTTTGTTTATAACATTGGTGGACAAACCCCTTGGCAGCCTCAGGCACAAATTCCTTAAACTTCATTTCAACAAGTATCATATCCAGGTTTTGGTCAACGGAATCCTCAAGCGTTTGCTTTTCAAAACAACCCCTATTTGGGTTACCAACAAGATATTCCTTATGTTGGTGCTCAAATGCTTGTTTCTCAAGCAATTCCATCTTACCCTGGCTATGCTCAACCTAACCTAATAGACAATTTCCTTTTGTTGCAACTTTAGAGTTACGAGATTTAAATAAGCTAACCAATGATCCAATCAACTATGCTGCTTGGTGGTTGATGATACCTCACAAATTACCCTCGGATATTCCTAAGTTCAATGGAAACCCTATAGAATATCCATCAACCAATATCATGACTTATCATTTATGGTGTTCATAAAACTCTCTGAATGATGATTCTATTCGACTACGTCTTTTCCAGTGTACGCTCACAGGTCCGGCTGCAAAATGGTATATTGAGTTACCTAGAGCTTATTTTGAGAATTTCACTGCCCTAGCTACTATATTTTTGACTCATTTCCAGTTACCCATACGATATGAAACTGGAACGTAAATATTTACCAAATTAAAATGGACTAATGTTACTCACATTTCTGATCATATTCATGAGTGGTGTCATCGTCGTAGAATGGTTAAAGAATTTGTTCATGATCATCTCCTTCATAAATGGTTCATTAAGTCTCTGTTACCATCTATAAATCAAGATGTGGCTAAGGGTGGCATCATCACAGAAGTGAAAATTATCGCTTATGCCAAATATTTAGACTTGATTTATACTCAGTCTGGCATGCTCTATGAAAAAATTCCTAACACACCGAGATCTAATTTTACTGTTCCTCCTCAGTTAAAGGACTCTCATGCTAGAGATGGCTTGATTGGAACTGAAAGCACACATCATACTAATGTATCTTATCCTACACCTTCTTCTGAAATTAATGTCATGTCGTTTGACAAAGGAAAAAGTGACAAGAAACCCAAAAGTAAGAAAAAGGGGAAATCTAAGAAAAAGAAAACTTCTAACCCACAGGAAAAATCATCTGATCAATTGTCTGGACCTAGGAAACCTCGTTATCCATGCATAATATATAATGAGGAACACTTTGTTAGGGATTTTCCTCACCACGCTGAATTCTCAAAAATCATCAAGACTTCCCATGCATCAGCTATGTTGACATACCCATCTCCAAATCCAGACACTAATTTGGTTGCTACAGATCCAACTTCTAGTTCCCAAGTACTTATGTTATCCATCAAAAAACCTTCAACATATATTTTTGTGTCAACACGCAATAAATATTAAGGTATTCAGGCCACTTATCAACCTACCACCTCAACTACGAATCCGTCTACCAAATCAGTACCACCTACTGCTATTCCTTAATTGACAATCAAACCACCAAAGGGATTAATTCACAAATCGACATATAATCCTTGAGAAAGAGTTGCAAAAAATTATAATATAGTTGAAGATTTGTCTCAATCCCCTTTAGCTATGTCTTCTCTTGAGGTATTACAAAATTTTTCCTCCCGAAACAGGCTTTATTGTCGGCTATTGGTGGAATTGATTCGAGTGATTCTAATCTTGTCGTCTTTAATAATACATGCTATGTGCTGCAACTACCAGCAGAATTGGCATTCTCCATAAAAGTAAATGTTCTCAATCACCTTGTTTATCATACCATTATTGATGAGGGAGCATCTATGTGCATTATGTCTCTAAATTGTTGGAAGTCACTTGGCTCACCGCGCTTATCACAATCATCAACGACGTTGAAGGCTTTCGATGGACGTACATATAAGCCTTATGGTATTCTTAATAACCTGTGTGTTGAACTAGTGGGAAAAATAGTGAATGTTGATTTCAAGGTTGTTGACGAACCCCTTGACTACAATATTCTACTTGGAAGGCCATGGGTATACGCAATGACTACAATTTTTTCTACATATTTTAGAATGATTTCCTTTCCACATAAAGGTACTATCATAGTCATTAATCAGATCTCCTTCTTTGCCTCTCCTTCACAGGTAACTGGAAGCATTCCATTCGTTCATATACCCCAACTAGAACTTCAGAACATTCGTGTAGGACTCTTAAAGGATTCCACTTGTTAAGATTTTACCGCAGGAAATAAAAAGAATTTAATGAGAGAGAAATAAACATAAAGAGGCCAACAACAAATCATAAACATTAACACAAATATTTAACCGGGAAAACCCCAAATCTGGGGAAAAACCCATCCTAATGAAATTTCATTAATCATTGGCCAAAACCCTGACCAATCCGGCCAAGTGACCCTTCACGGCTCACCTCCAGGCCTACCTTACAATGAATTCTTTCCGGCATTTTTATAGGCTCCATTACATGCAATACCATGGGCAAAAACCATGGGTGCACAAAACCATGTGCCCCAAAACCACTACTATTTACCCTAGTCAACATTGACTCTAGCTTGAGTCATGTTTACCTAAAAATTCCCCCCTTAAACTTGACTTGGGGATTATTGACTAAATCTAGCCAAACCTGCTAAGTGAGACAACCCCGCTCACTCTAGCTCTTCCCCCCTCAAATTTTTACCCAGGGTAATTGTAAACTTGACATCCCCCCTATCACCTAGGTCTAACCCAAAATTTACCAGTGATTACCCAGGGGTACGCATGCCATACCAGGTCTTACATCAGTATGCCCATTTACATGTAATAAAAATTAACTTCATTATATATATATATATATATATATATATATTGTTTCATTGTTGCTGTCTTTGTACATATGAAATCAATGTCCATATAAAAAGAACCCATCTACCAGATTACATGGGTCACTAGCCTCTGTAACCGCCAATCCTCTAGGAATTCTCTTCAAATACATGGTTCATCAATTAATTAATCCAGGTACTCATATCCTTTCTCATTCATTCATGATGTACTCTCTAAATAGGAAATCATAGTTGTACATAAATCTGCCTACCAACTGCATTTCATCTCTGAGTGATTCATACCCTCCAGGGTAGACCTGATGACCTTCACCAAGGCTGGTACCATAGCCACGATGATCATCATGACCAAGCATTGCACCACTAGCCGTTTCATGATATTGTTTTGAAAGAACTGGTGGTTGATGCCGCCCAACTCGGGAAAGCATCTCATGGCGAAAAAAATCTTCTCGTCGCTTGGCATGTTGCACTCTCAAGGCTACCATATTTGCCTGGTATTGTTGAGAATCTCTCGTGTGTGCTCATGATGCCTCACATTTTCCTCATCCTCGACATCATTTTGATCTTTTACAAGAGCCATTACATCATCCATTAGTCCATGCTCCTATGCTTCCAATTATTTGGGTAAGGACTGATCAACAAACCCAACATCCATTTCCTGTTTTTGGTCAGAATCCTTCAGTAGAATATTGCTACCTTCTGGTGGCATAATATCTGAAATCTGCCCATGATAGTATGAACTCGCTCCATCAAGGCCTCTAACTTTAGATGGATAAATGTTTCCATTGCCTGGATCTAAGGGAACTCTTCCTTCGTTATACAAGTGCGGTGGTACAGAATTAGTTCCATTACGAGCACCTTCCCACTTCTAGCATCCATCTGCCTAGGAAGACCCATAACGTTGATCCATGTCCATGGATGGGACATATCCCATTCCTTGATAAGGCTGTGAACCAGAATTGTGCTACAATCTCTGAGCAGCAATATGATGCATCTGAGAAGCAACTAGTGAATTTGTGTTTGATCCATGGTTAGAACCCTGCTGACCCATGTTTTCATCTCTATATTCCTCAACCTGTTCACTTCGTCTATTTAAACCTCCAGATTTGGACCCCCTTTCCCTGTCAGATCTGGACCTGTTATAAGAAGCCTCACGCCCTCCACCAGGGTGACTTTCATGTTCAAACCGTTTTCCACTATCCTTCTCAAAATCCTGATTTTGTGAACCACCAGGTCCAGGCACACGTGATTTGAAAATTTTGTCCCTTGAAGGGGTTCTTTTAGGAACTTCACGTGACCTTCGGTTCACTCCCAACATTTTTGGACAACCCTTTTCAGTGAAAGAGTCGAGAACATTGACGTTGCTGAGATTCGAACGCGCGATCTTTTGTCGCCTCCTGAAGGGCTTGCTCTTCACATAGCATCTCCTCTTGCCACACTGGAAGCTACTGATTTTGGCACCTTTTACTGCTACGTAGATTTATTCATAGCCTGATCTATGCATAACAACCAATCCATCCATTTCCAACCATGGCCTCTGCTTCCACAGAGTATTGCGTGCACCTTCAAAGATTTGAGCTGGGACAAGATTTTGATTTCTAGACACGTCCAATATATTCTTGGTCATTCACATGCAACATAGTTGCTCTAGATTGTAGATCCACACTATATTTATCTCCTGCAACAAATCACATCTCCATTCACAGGCCAAAAAAAAAACTCTAGGCTACAAAAGCGTCTCTGAAGCCAAAACCTGAACCATGGCTCCGATACCATTTGTTAATATTTTACTGCAGGAAATATAAAGAATTTAATGAGAGAGAAATAAACATAAAGAGGCCATCAAAAAATCATAAACATTAACACAAATATTTGACCAGGAAAACCCCAAATCCGGGGAAAAACCCATCCTAATGAAATATCATTAACCATTGGCCAAAACCCTGACCAATCCGGCCAAGTGAGCCTTCACCGCTCACCTCCAGACCTACCTTACAGTGAAGTCTTTCCAACATTTTTATAGGCTCCATTACATGCAATACCATGGGTCAAAACCATGGATGCACAAAAATATGTGCCCCAAAACCACTAGTATTTACCCTAGCCAACATTGACTCTACCCCAAGTCATGTTTACCTAACACCACTCTCATGGGAACCTTTGCATTACCGCCGCCCGTGACGTTGGCAGAAATTGCAAGTATACAGACCTGCTACATGATCTCTTCCACTCTATATGGCTTAAGGGAGAGTACAGGTGTTTATGAAATTGTTACGTTGGATGCATTTCTGCCGCCTAGCGCTATTGAGTTGGAATAGCAATTAATATATCTGGCTTGGGCGGTGAATCCGAAATTAGCGTCGCTGGTTTTTTGGGTTGATCGTTCCTTAGATTTTGGTACTCCTTCTGATTCTTTTTCCTTAATGTTCTTGACATATGATAATATTTTGGAAGCCATGATGTCAAAAGGAGAACCATGGGAAGATTATCATCATCATTCCCATCTTCCTGATTATAAATAAAACTATATTAGTGAGCTATATCACCCATCAATCAAAAATTTCTTTTCAAATTCATTACCTATTAATGAAATCGATTCCGAGAGAAATTTGTCAAATATTGAAGAAACCATTTCTATCGATATTTCGACCAAACCTGGCATTGTAGAAAATATTCATGTCGGTATATCTTGTTCTCCATCAGAACTTGAATCATATCGCTCTTTATTTCATTAATTTCATGATGTATTTTCTTGGTCTTATGAGAAAATTCCAGGCATAGATACTAGTATTGTTGAACACACTATTAATATGTATCCTGATGTCAAACCGGTGTGTCAATGGCTTCATCTTGTTCATCCAAAGAAATTCGATGCCATCAAAGCAGAAGTTGAAAAAATATTGCGTGCTGGTTTTATTTACCCTGTTCCACTGACTGATTGGGTTTCCAATATCATTCTTTTCATGAAAAAACAAGGAACCATTAGAGTGTGCGTCGATTATCAAGACGTCAATCTTGCTTGTCGAAAAGACAACTATCCTACTCCCTTTATTGACCAGATTATTGAAGATTATGCTGGATGCGAAATATTTTCATTCATGGATGGATTTTTTGGCTACAATCAAATCAATATCTGCCCAGAGGATCAACATAAGACCTCATTCATCTGTCCCTTGGGCACATTTGCTTATAGGAAACTCCCATTTGGTTTAAAGAAATTTGGGGCAACTTTTCAGAGAGCAATGGATTATGCTTTCAATAAAGTCAAGCACATTGTTCAACCATATCTAGATGATTTACCACCGCATTCATGAACTCAGACTAATCACTCGGTGCATTTGAGATCCATCTTCTTACACCACTAACACTACAAAATGCATCTCAATCCACATAAATGTGTTTTTTGTGTTGGTTCTAGTTGTTTGCTTGGATTCGTCGTCTCAAGAGAAGGAATTCAAATTGACCCATTGAAGGTTCAGGGAATTCTTTATTTGCCTACACCATCAAATTTACTTCAGATACAAAAATGTCAAGGAAAGGCTAACCTCCTAAGAAGGTTCATTCCAAACTACGCTGAAATGGCTAAAGGATTTACTCGACTCTTGAAAAAGGGGGTTCCCTTCCATTGGGACCAAGTTTCTCAAGATTCTTTTGATGTTGTCAAGGATACTCTTATCTGAGCATCATTAATGTACCCCCCCTAATTATCAAAATGATTATTTCCTATATATCGTCATGGCTAAAATGACCATTGCTATGGTTTTGGTCCAAGTAGAAGATGGAATTGAAACTTTGATCTATTATTTGAGTCGTAATCTCAATGATACGGAAGTTAAGTATTCTTAAATAGCAAAGCTTTCCTTGGTAGCTGTTCAAGCTGTCCAAAGATTACACGATTATATCCTACTCCGAAAGACCACTGTCATTTCAGATTGCAACCCCATGACTTATATCTTATCACGTCAATTGCTGGGGGGGAAATATTCAAAATGGATTGTCATTTGGAGGAATTCGAATTAGAATTCATCAAATCCAAGTCAAAGACGTCTTTAATTTTCGCTGAGCCTCTCTGTGACCATCCCTCTGATAGTACTACAACTACATTGGAACCATCAATTCCTGATGAGTCTCTGTTTCTAATCAGATCATTTGATCCTTCGTATATATATTTCATCATTTATCTCCAAAATCAAACTTTTCCATCTGATACTCTTTCTCTAAACAATGACGTATTTTTTACCAAGCCAAAGATTATCTGATCTTTAGCTATACACTTTATCCTCGTGGTGTCAATACCATTTTAAGGAGATGCCTCACTCATGAGGAGACCGAAAAAGTTTTAAATGATTTTCATGCTGGGGCTTGTGGTGGAAATTTATCTAGATATGCTACCACACAGAAGATACTCCGTGCCAGTTATTTTTGGCCTAAAATTTTTCCAGACTGCATCCTCGCGGTCAAAAGTTGTCATGGGTGCCAGCTTTTTTATCGTAAAATCTGCAAACCACCACCGCCAATGCCTCTTGTTGTCTTTGTGGGACCATTTTTGAAATGGGGTATTGACTTCATGACCTTTAAACCTCGTTCGTTCAAGGGGCATGGTTATATTATTGTCGTAGTCAACTATTTTCCAAATGGGCCGAAGAGATGCCTACATTCAACAACATAGGACAAATAGTTACATTGTTTTTCTTTAATCATGTTATTGCATGTTTTGGGGTCCTACAGGCTATAGTTACAGATCATGGGAAGCATTTTCACAACCACATCATGACTGAATTGACTACCAAGTTAGGATTGTCACATGATAATTCTACTCCTTATTATCCACAATCGAATGGACAAGTTGAAGCTATCAACAAGATTCTTAAACGTATGCTTCAATGAATGATAGGATTTCATAAAATAAATTGGCATTTGATCCTGTACTCTTCCTTGTGGGTGTATCAAACATCGGTGAGAAACGCAACCAGATTTACTCCTTTTCAATTGGTGTATGGTCTGGAAGATATCTTACCAACCCAATGTGAAATACCATATTTAAAACTCACAATCGACTTATTACCTGACACCTAAGAAGAATAGTCACGTCTCCTTAACCTCATCCATCTTGATGAAATGCATCGTGAATCCCAATTGGCCAATGAAGCGCATAAGAGACGTATAAAGGTGCAATACAAAAAAAATGTCTAGCCTCACATTTTATCAGAGGGTGACTCGATCCTTCTTTATTATCAAGAAGATAATGTAATATGTACAGGAAAATTTGAGCCATTATGGCGTGGCCCCTATGTTGTCAAAAGAGTTCTTGCTAAGGGTGCCTATGAGTTGGTTGATTACGATGGAATTCCATTGGCGTAGCCTATAAATGGGTTATATATGAAACTTTACTATGCTTAATCATGAGCGTAGTAATATTTTGTATTATATTGCATATATAAGCTGTTGATTTGTATTCACTATCCTAGTTTGTTTTTAGATTTTTCTTGACGTTAGTAATCCGCTTTACATTTCATCGCAAATGTCTAAATCTTCGGAACCATTTGTTGGATATGCTGATGGTGCTAGTCGTAGTACGCATAATATATCCTTTGCAGCGTGGGCCATTTTCACTCCAAACGACGAGTTAGTGAGTTTTCAAGGGATTTGTATTAGTATATCAACAAACAATATCGCTGAGTATAGCGCATTGATCGAACTTCTCTCTGATTCCATTTCATTTGGTATTAACCACATCATCATAAGGTTAGACTCACAACTTGTGGTATTACAAATTACTAGTGTTTATACTGTTAGAAATCCAACACTTCATAGATTTTTCCTAAGAGTTCGACTTTTGGAAAGACATTTTGATTTTATTCAATATCAACACATTTCTAGAAATTTGAACACATTGAATAATTATTTAGCTAATCAAGTTTTAGACAGACATTTGCAACATATGTAAAGAAAACATTCACATCATTGAATAGGATTTCACAATAAACATAGGAAAACACTGAAATCATATAGATAGATAGTTATAGGTTTTTACAAAAAAATTTGCCCAAGACATATTGGTCATCTGACCTCAAAATGTACGAAAAATGTCAAAAGTAAACTAGTGGTGCTCATGGTAACATGCTATAGATCTAGCTATCCTACACAGTAACCGCATCCAGTGGTTAGGAACCCCAATAGTGTGTCGCTGCAGTCGAATGGGTAACTCTTCAATCCGGAAATCTGGAATCCCGAAGGTCAAACCCTCTATGTGATGTTGAAGCTCAGTCAAAGTCTTAGCCATATCAAGATCCTGAAGGACTTCTCTCTCGATAGCCCTCTCTGCTGGCGCATCTGCTTCACGCTCTGGTTCCTCTACTAGTTGAACACGACCAACATCTGCATTACATCAAACATTTAGTTTAGTCTTGGGAAACATAAAAATACAAAAACATTGTATAAAACTTAGAAAAATAAAAAAACATGATCAAAAAATTCTTACCTATTGCACCCCACTGAGCGCCTTATGGTAATGCTAAATTTGGATCTCCTCGAAAATAAATGCCTGTGTATGCATACTCATCGATGACAAAAATATGTCACTTGAACTAGGAAAATAACAAAGTAGAGAACACAATGGTCGATTGGCCTGCATGCCTACCCATGAGTTCTACCCATCTCTACATCCGTAGATCTCTAGGATTAGACACATCCAATCTCACATGTGGAGGTTGCATCACTGGAATCCATTATAAAGTGAATGATATGAGGATTGAACCATAACTGAAGTTCTTTTTCCTTCGTCCCTTTGCTTTTTTCAGTTGTTCCTTTATCCGAGAAAGAACAACTTCAGACCAGTTGAAGACTGTTGGCTCTAAGCACTCTAGCGCGTACTGCATATACGATCTATTCGCTACATGTAGTGTAATGGTTCCGACAAGTTTTGCAATCATGAAAAGGAAAGTTCTCAAAGCCAAATATCTGACATCCTAGATGTTTATCTTTGCATCTTTGCTTGGCTCTGCCCCTAGATAACAATGTTGCAAAACATAATCTCTCACTATCTCCCCTCCAAGAATAGACCCTAAGAGTGAAATAGGAAAGCCTCTCCTCGATAAACCTGTAAGAAAGTATACATCCTCGACTGTTATGGCAACCACTTGGTTCTTAATATGAAATGCCTCCATAGTTGGATCCCATGCTCAAACTAAGAACTCCAATACCTCTATTTGTTGCCTCATCCCTGATAACTTGAAGTACTTAAGCAATCCACAATCTCTTAGGGCTCTTATTGTACCCGAATCATTTAGGGAAATCATATCCTGTTCTTCATGTTCTCTTTCCCTCAATTTAATCATCATTGTAATCTAATGGAAACCTGAAATACAACCATAAAGACCATTAGATTCCATTCAATACAAAAAATTGGGCAAATTTTGGGTATAATGAAAAAAATAAAAATCTAGATTGCGCCCAGCGCTGTCCCGAACAAGAGATAGTGTGTTGTGTATGCAAGCAACCTTCAATTTACTTGCTATGCAACACATTTTTTGACATCCAAGGGTGCGTTGCCCTCTTTTGGGACATAATTTATCCTAGGGACATCAAAACCCTAACAATTTACAGAAATTGGAAATGAAATGATTACTGAAGGAAAGAAGAGGTTCATGGCACTAACCTGGATCGAACGACAATGAAATCTGTCCACAGAAATGATCACAATCAACAACTGAATTGGCTGGTAATTATCACATTTTTTAACAGCTCACATCATTGGTTGGTAATCAAACGATGTCTTTCCATGTTCAACTACAAATCATATATTCGCATGGCTAGACTTGTACCTGAATGATCGAGTGAACGAGATAAGAAGACCCAGAATCTAATTTCAACCATCTAGGCTGTGATTTCAGGATTGTTGTACACATCATCTATACGATTACCTTACATACAGATCGTCATCCGAACACGGGCCTATATCTGTAGGCATGTCTGTATTGGGAAACATTCCAATGTTGACGACTTTCTGAATTATGTACATGTTATTAGATTGTTTATTTGCTAAACATGGGAATACCTACCCTCAAAAATTATGATCAAGAGGATATATCATGATATAATGTATTGTAAGATTGATGTAGGTTTCCACTCCTCTTCATCTCCAACCCATCACAATGTAAAGCATCTTAATCAAAATATTGTTATTATTATTCTGACTTCATGCTTTAGGGGGGAATTTTTTATAGGTAAATTTGGGAATCATTCCCAATGACCTGGTTAGCTAGACATCATCTCTAGGACCAATGAATAGGTTCTATCATCCCCTATCATTTCAGTTGCTACATACCCTAAGACAAATAACAAGACAAATCATTCATGACTTTCATCTGCAAAGGTTTCCAAGATTTGAAGTTTATAATATATCATATGAGAGCAGTTGCCTCTTAAGGGACTAAGTGTGTTGCATATGCAGGTAGCACCATTCAAAGCTACTCTGCAAAGCACTTCCTGACACTCATAGGTGTGTTGGTCACATTGGGAGTGAAATTATCATTGTTCCGGAATCTCCACTTGGACAGTGCCTTCTAGAAGAGTTCACATGTGTCAAACTTCGAATCCATGTGTCCATTTGACATCTACAAGATTGGGAACATGTCTTGCCTATTATTAGAAAGTCATTGACTGTAAAAATACCTTAAACTCCTCTATAAATTGAGCATAGATCTTAGTGTTTGAGAAGGAAGAATTTGAGTAGAGAAATGATGGTTTAATTTCAATTGAGTAGTTGATTTGAGTGACATATTGCTAGATATATCTTCATTATGATGAGGCTAGGATGTTGCTGGAGATGGTGACACTAAATTAGTCACTAGGTTGTAACCTCCCCTTCTATCATTAATAAATACTATTGCTTGTCTTTCCCTATATGCATTTATATAATCTTTGATTCTCCATATCATGATTTCTTATTTTATGTATATGGTTTATGGTTTATTTATTTAGCTAAATAGCTTGAATATACATCTGTATTATTGCTATCTCTTGTTGTTTAGTGTTCATTCTTGTAGGAAAAATTTCGCACAACTGGCTGGAATTTGAAGCTACAACAAAAGAAACAGAAGGAGACTTTGGAAGCACTTGGACTCTAAGTAAGCTTCTTATTTCATTCTGTGTGTTTTTTTATAGTTAGGAAAGGTAGTCGTAAAGTCTTTAACCTGTTGTTCTAGATAAGCGCATGTCTAGGGAAGAATGTTTTATCTGTAATACATAATTCCACATAACATTAAGATTATAATAAGTGATTAGGGTATGAATTTTGTGAATGAAACCATTGAAGCATTAAAAAATGAATTTCAGATGCGTCATCATAAGAGCTCTTCCTATCATCCCCAGGAAAATGGTGTGGTGGAAGAATTCAATAAGATATTGGATACTGCGATTACTAAGGTGTGCAATGCTAACCAGGATGATTGGGATGAGTGCGTACCTGTAGTTCTTTGGGAATATTGAACCACATCTAAGAAGTTCACTGAGAGAACACCATTCAAGATGGTATATGGGAAAGAAGCTATGTTTCCGATGGAGTTCATTGTTCCTAGTCTATGCATTGCAACATTCAAAAATATGGCATAAGAAGATGATATAGAGGAACAATTTTCGTAGTTGGTCACACTGGAAGAAGGTCAATTTATTTCCAACTATCACCAGCAAGTTTATAAGGCACATGAGAAGGCATGGAAGGATAGGCACATCAGGAAAAGGGTGTTCAAGGAATATGATTTGGTCTTGTTGTATTACAACAAGTTTGTGCGCCACCCAAGGAAGTTGAATATGCATTGGATAGGACCATATATTGTTAAGGAGATAACTGATGGAGGTGCAATGCACCTAGCCACACTAAGCGGATAATATCTTCCCAAGGATTTCAATGGAAGCCAATTGAATCCATACAGGGATGACCCTGTGCGCACCAAATGAATATATTGCTAGAGTAATGGATCTACACAGAAAGGATGGTGGAAGTGCATAAAAGTGTGACACGTGCATGGTAACTGCACGAGGAGGTTGACCAGGTTGTAAAGGTGCCACAATCTATCCATTGGAACAACAAATCTGGAGGTCCCATTTATGGGAGAGTCTAGTTTACATTTAATGAAGGGATTTTTCCAGATTTGGGACTATTTTTTCATTTATGGAGACACATTAATGCATAAGGGACTGTTGAAGATGCATCAAAATTATAAATACGACCTATTGGGTCACAATAGTTACCCTTTATTTCTTATTGAATTTTTTTCCCTGAGCTCTTTGATTTCTGCAGCGTATTCATTGCCTATGTCTGGTTTGGATTTGAGATTTGAGTAATATTTTTGCCGTAGGGGTTTGGGTTATGCAATTCTACCCAGAATGATAGCTACCTGACCCGAAGACGATCCTATTGTGTTGGAGGTCACTGTTTGTGCCGGTTGCTGAAACACCTGTGCCCACAAAGCCTAAGAAGGGAAAAACATGTGGAACTAGGAAATCCCCAAGGGAAAAGACTCCAAAGCCACGCTCTACTATAGCTAAGCACCAAAAGCTACCTATGTTGGAGCTTCCTGAGACAATTATGGAAGAAGAGGTGGATGTGGTCGAAGTGGCCCCATTCTCGTGGTTTCCAACCTATGTCACACCATGAAAAGCTTAAGTAATAGTTCCCAAATATCTCGACAAGGTGAGATCGAGTATCAATATGCCCTTGATTCCTGAAATTGTCCCAGTGGAAGGCGACATGTTTGCAAAAGTGCCACAGTTGAGAATGGAGGATTGGGACATCATATATACTGATAAGTTTACTGAACTTGCACACAAATATACTTAGGTCATGTATAGTATGAGGGGGGAGTCATGTGCTTAGAGCCGAAGAGATGGGTATTGGGTTTGCACAAGGAAGGCCTTTTGAATTTATTGCAGGTCCCTCATTTCAGCCGCAACTCGATAAATGATATTTGTGTCTGTCACTTGCTCGCGCTCATGCATGATGATACACTGTGGTTGGGAGAGCACATTCCTATTGATGCTACACTGATCCATCAGGTCACTGGCCTACCCGATCAAGGCGCAGATCCAATGGCTAATTTTGGAGGAAAGGCGCAAGAAAAGGCAGTGGCCGAAAATATTAAAGCCAAATACCAATTCTCACACAAGAGCAGAGGATTATTAGTAAGTGAGATTAGTGATCCTGCTATTCATTTTGGAGCACTCATCTTGGCATACAAGATGATGCACAAATGTCTACCTAAGGAGGTGCCAGCGTAGGTAATTTCTCTCGCAGGACGGTGCAAAAAAGGCTCAATGTATAATTGGTCCCACTACTTATGCAAGGAATTTTAAGAAAATGTGCGTGAATAACAAGAAGAGAGAAATAATTTTTATTATTCTTGGCTACTATTATTGATCACTTTAATTGGGTGGAAGACCCCAATGGAAACACAGTTTCCTGAGATAGAGCCACAAATGTGTGAAGTCGTGCAATACACTACACTCTGGAATTCTTCAGACCCCAGACACATCATGGAGAATAACATATTCTAGGTATTATTTTATTCTTCACTCTATTAGGCAGTCCAGTCTAAGCCGGGTCTCTCTGTGACTATTTATGCCCAATATAAGATGATTGTCGATTTCAAGGCCACTGTTTTATGGAAATCAAACCTATGGATAAGTATGATTTCCCTAAGTATGGTGTTGCACTTAGAAAAATAGAAAGAAACATATCTGACCTTTTTCTTAAAATTAATAGATAAAGGGAAGAAAACCTACTTGTAATATGTTCATTTTTCCTCGCCTCCCTTCATCGCTTTGTCGCTCTTAATTGAACTAAACTCGCTAGATTGTTACCTGCAATGGCAAACAGATGATAGAAAAGGACATAAAGGAAATATGATCTATTCAAGTTAAACAATTTAAATCGATTAAATTCATAAATACACATATAACATCATTGCCACATGCATTACGAAAGGAAAAAATGTTTTTATTATGAAGTAAAAGGAGAAGTACAACCAATTGATCAATTTGATGTCACTCCTCTATCTTCAGTCCCATCCTCATCACACCCGAAATCATCAATCTAGAAACATAACATTACATGCGCAATACCTCCAAGAGCTGTAATATCACAAGAATAACTCTACTTAACACAAATTCTTTCTCTCTTGTGCTTATGATCAGTGCTCTATTGATAAGTAGATGAAGGTAGTTTGACATAAATGAATCATTGAATGGATTTTCAAAAATGGGCGAAGAGGTTTCCTTGTTCATTGGAATAGGAGGTTAATAGGTTTAATGGCTTCATGGTGTCCATATTCGAAGCTATTAGATGAGGTGAAAGATGGAACAACTTCTAGAAGCCACTAGAGGTTGGGAAGATTCCCAGAATCCAATGAAAAATTCACTCCCAGTGGACCAACACACCTTAAAGTGGGCCTACATTCCTCTGCAACATAGCCTTGCATGGGAGTAGATGCTCTGCAAAGATGTTATTGTAGTCTAGGGGAGATTTGATGGCTCAATGGGGCACTTCAACTGGCATCTAAGCAAAAAAACTTTCATGAAGTAAAACCACCAATGGGATGACTTGCTTAGGGCATGTAGAAAATAATTTAGAGTATGATATACCCTAATGGCTATTGATATTTATTTTGGGATGATGCACAAATTTCCCTGTAACAGCTTCCCCCTAAATCATGAAGTAAAAAATGATAATGTTGATTGCTTTTCTTTACGATGTGATGAGTAGGATCTGAAGCAGATGATGACCTGCATCAAATAAAATACATTACATCATGATATATTTTCATCTTGGACATGAATTTCTGAGTAATTCATTCTCATACTTAGTGTTAGAGTCAGTTTATCAGTGATCAAAGATAGCTCTTTTGAGAGTTTTCCATCAGGTCATTAGTCAAAATTTGTTTCTTTTGCAGTTAATTTTCAGCAATAATTTTCCTCACTGAACAAGTCCTATCTTGATATGCTACTCCTTCACATCATTTCATCACCATTAAGAGGTCTAAATTCAGGTCAATCCATTTCATATATGTTGAATCTAGGGTTAAAAATCCCCATGGAAAAATCTTTAGTTTTTTCACTAAAAATAAGGCAGTGAAACCTCCATTTCATTCATAAAAGTCTAGTTGAAGGAGAAAGTCATTTTTTGCAGTTCAAAATAAACTATGCATGTCATAAGAATTTCCTATTATGTTGTTGTATTCAAGAGGAAATGAAGAGCTTTGCTGAAGAAAATTATTTTTGAAATCACATGTTTATCAAATTTTTATTCATCAACAGTTCCAAAATGCACTCTCAAGACTATAGGATTTAATCTTATGCAATATCCCCCACTACTCATGTGACACGTCACATATCCCTACTCATTAATCATTCATGTCACATCACTTTCACTATACCCCTACCCCACAATTCATTTAACTCTATCATATGCTAACTACCCCCCATCTTATTGTTCATCCATCACATCCTAATCACATTCGACGTCCCAAATGCGAATTCGGTCCCCCCTCATCATCTGAGACTTAACATCCGGGGAGGGGTCTGAAAAGTTTTGTTTCAAAACCCAACCCCACTGCTACATGTCAAAAGTAGATGATTTCGCACCTCCCCACATGAAACCACTTACCGCCAGTGTACCCCTCTCAAATCTCGCTTACCCTCCAATTGAAACCACTGCTCCACCCGCCATTCATGTCATGCCACATGTTTATGTTATTGTCCAATAAAATTAATTCTCACCCTTTCATAACCATTAGAGGATTAAATTTAATTGCTAACTGTTAGGCTAACGTGCCCGCGCCATTTTCAATGGGAATTAAACCAATTGTCCATAAATTCATCACTAACAACATGTTTAAAACTTTTATTCTTCTATTCGCTCTACTCTACATAGGATTACCAAAATCACAGTTATTTTTAGAACTCCAGGAATCAACCTTATCATTTTTGAAATATTTCCTTTGCAGCTGTTGATATTCTTCTAATCGATAGAGATTTTCCTCAGTCTCGGTCTTTGTTTTACATAAACAAATCTTTCTTTCGCCATTTCAAACAGAGCCAATCATGTCTCCAAATAACAAAGGACCAGAAGAACCAGTAAGTCTACTACTACATCGTCCAATTGAATTTCATCACATACTGTTAGTAGATAGAGACCATGAAAATCTTTGTGAACTTAAGTTATTTGAACTGTATTGCTAGTTAGAGGATAAATTCTAAGATAAATATGATTATATAGGACTTTGGGATTCTAACCTTCCACGTTTTATCTTTCCCCACACCCATATTGCTCCAGAATTTGTTAGAAGATGCTAAACATGGTATATTCCCAATAAAAGAGCCACTATCACTCCTACATGAGAGATTTTAGTGACCATCACTGCCCAAACCATTGAACAAATGATGCAAGCCCAAACCACAGAGAATGCCACTCTGTTTTCCTTAGAAGCACTGATTGAAATATATAAAATTTATATCTTGCAAAAAGAGCTCAAACTCTTGAGATGTTTATGACTGAAAATGATCCATTACCCAAGAAAAACCCTCCATTTAAATCATCATAGTCATTTCCTACCTTCTTGGTTATTATTTATACCAATGGGTAGATGAAGCCATCATAATATTCATGTCTATTTTCTCCACATATTCTAAACCCTCCATAATATTCAACTTCAAACAATTCATTGCAGATTATATCCATGATTAGTTTGTTAAATTCCCAACTGAAGAGGTTTTCAATTATGCCTCTATGTTAGTTTATTTTTTCTTATATTCCGAGGGAGACAAATTCAAGTTTTCCTTATAGAAATTGGATGAAGAAGGAAATCAACAATAGATTATTTTTTGGACTTCATTAGTGATGAAGGAACAAAAAGAGTATTCATATAAGAAATTTGTAGAATTATTTCTTCATCTAGCACCTAGTTTACTGAATGCAACTACAAAGCCTAGGATCAATGAAGAAATCAAAAAGGTATTGCAGCTATCAGATCAAACCAGAATAAGGGATTGGTATCTTTATCAAAAATACACAGAACTCAGAGTTTATGGATGTGAGATTCCCCCTTACAAGTTTCCAAATATCCTCCCCATGAGGATTTTTTTCATTAGAGTACATTAGAAAAATGCTTAATGTTGATGAAGTTCATTTTGTATATGCTAAAAAGAAATCAAAATTCAAAATCAAAACACAGATAGGACCTTTTATCTATAATAGCAGGACAACAAGGGAGAACGTAGTTAAATTGTTGAAATATATGCATTTTAGCCTCATTTTCACATGGTCTTATGATCAAGTTGGTGTCATTTCTAAACTAAGGGTAGAAAAACAATCTGCACCTTATTTTCATACACCTAGACTAGAGATTGAAAAATATATGAATCAACTTGAATGGACTGAGAGTACTTTATAGGAGGCTAAAGAACAAAAAATGTCTGCATCAGTGTTACAGACTCCTGTTGCACATGAAAGAGTAGGGAAAAGGGTCAAATAACATCATTCATCTCCAGTGAATGATTCATCCAGTAAATAATTGAAAATCCACTACATAAAGAAGATAAATCTCAATCCAAAGGTTAATACTAGCAAGGAGTCAGAGAAATAAGTAATTATTATTACTAAAGAGACACCTCCTTCCACATTGGCAGGTGATCAAAGTAATTCTACTACTCCTACAACTTCAATAGTTTCTAAATATTAGCAACAAGCCATTCAAACTAGTACAATTGTTACAGGGGAAAAATAAAAGATTGTCTTTGACACATTCAGAGAGATAAATTTGAAGAATGAAATGTTGAATACCAATACATACAATAGATTTTTGAAGCAAACTCCCAACTCTCAAAGCAAGTTTCTCTCATCTTTTGATCCAGATAAGGAAAAAATGCAGTTTTCTTTTCTTCAAGCATAAATTCCATAGCCAAAATCAGAAGCAGATTACAAAAAGACTGCATTTGAGTTTGATACTAAGTAGATACATCCAATAGATCAAATGGAGTTACACAAACAAACTAGTAAGATGATTTCATCCACTCTCACTAACACTGCTATGAGTTTATCAAAACTTCAGGTTTCATTGGCTAATGTACAATCACAACTAAAAATGGAGAAGGTGTCTTCATTTGCTAAGGACACAAGAATAAAGACTATAGAAGACTTGGTGATTAAAATTGGATATGATCCTTCCATTCTCAATGAAGTATAAGAAATCATCAAAAAGAAAAATGTTGACATAGCAACATTGAGGAAGTAGTTAAAGATTCCATATATAGAATATCCTTTGGCAAAATACATTAAAGAGACTGAATCCCAGAAGAAAGAAATGATAAAGTTGATTATTTAACAGAATTCTCAAATAAAGTAGATGGAATCAGAGCTAGAGAAAATGATAAAGGAAAAGGAACACACAACCAAAACATCAAAAGTTCCTTTAGAGGCAGTTCCTCTTGCAATTATCCCTATAGCCCAACCTTCTACAGCAAGTACTACAGATGAAGCTAAGCAACTCACTAAAGCAGTTCAAAATATGTCAATTCAAGAATAGGAGATAAAGAATTTACATGATTAGGTAAAATTGTTGCAATTTCATAAATCTAAAGATGAAAGTTCACATGCCGCTGAAGCATGGAGAGCTAAGTTAATTGAGTGGTTGTAGAAAGAGAAAAAAGAATCAGCCATTGGAAATACTTTGGGTGAAGTAAAAGAAATAATTTGAGCATACATCATGGAATATCTTAATGAAATTTTTCCAAGTATACCGATTATATTTGAAAAAAAGGAATTGATATAGAAAGCAAATGAATCCATTACAAAAATTAAAGAATAGCTTGAAGATAATCTTGTTATAGCAAACAACATCATCAAGTTTCTGAATGCAAAGAACATGTATGAGATAGATGATTTGGGCATAGGTGAGAAAACATAAATAATATTAGAGGTAAAGAAGGTTCTCACAAAGAAGAGTTTAATTCTTCAGATTGAGGAGATGATGTAGGAGCATCCAGCTTAGAAATTTCATTGTAATTTAGTAGACATAGGGGATCTTGGGTTTTAAAGGAAATTGGATTCTATGTAACAAATTAAAATAATTTGTTTAGAGTTGAGTGATTTTAATGAGAGACTTAGGAATTGGAAGATTTGGGAATTAATTGTAAATTCTAAATTAGGAATTTGTTCCATGATTTTGTAGATGAGAGAGGATCCTTAGGGATTAGTTGAGTCAAATAAGGAGTTAGAGGATATTCAGGATTTTCTTGAGAAGATAAAGGATCTGAAACCAAAATTGGTTTCAGAACCTTTTGTATAAAATGATAAGCCTCAAGGAATAGAGAGAGGAAGAGATTAAGGATCATATCAGTTAGTTAAGGCTTTGATTGTAGCCTATGGGCATTAGGAAGAAATAGGCCACTGAGTTGAATAACAGGTCAGAAGAAAATTCCTATGTAAATATTGAGTACAAATACAAAGAACTCAACTTCTGAGTTCGTGTTTCATTATTAAGTTATATTGTGTGCAGGTGAAATTGGCAGAATAAAAGGAAATTCTATCATTTTGAGCTACAAGTTTTATGAATCTTTGAGACTGTGTGTTTTAAAGAGATCACATATTCATTTATTAATTGAATTTTGTGTGGATTGCATTTACCAAAGATCGATCATCCATCACAGTATGGATCGATGCCTTTGTAAGAAACATGACCCTGCAATTAAATATCCAACCCCAATTGCGTAGAGGATCTGTGTACATGCCAAGAAGAAGCCGCATTTGGAATTTCTTACACCACCGAATTATCAATGCAATCCACTTATTTATCAAGAGCACAAATTCAATTCAAATAATTTGTCCACATACCAATTTGTCTGAGAGAACTCTACAGATAGCAATGAAATTGCAATTTATTCAGGCTTTAGTTTCTGAAATGAAAGACATCTCATCTTATGGAAAATGTGACTAAGTTATTCATATATGCCGAAGTTTATATATGCCAGATTTCCACAGAAGCCGTAAGTTGAATTTGATCTACAATGTTCACAAAAAAAGAGAGAAGACTGTAAATTAAATGAAGGAAGAAATCATGGTGCATAGGAATGGAGAAGTGTTTTTGGAAACCAATAAGTGGTTTTTGCACAAGCACAAAGGAGGTAAGTGGTAAGTATTGAAATGGTGTGATAGTGTTAAGGCAGCGACACATGGCACATTAAAACTACGAGTTTCGCATGATATGAAAACGTTAAATATCATGCAAGTTGAAATGAGAAATCCATTGGATCTATGCACATATTGGTTGTGACATGCGATATTCGTTGGATAAATGGAAAAATATAATTCATTGGGAAGTGGTGTGTTTGTTGATAACTATGGACCCAGATTAATATTTATTGGCATTCATGAACAAAAAATAGGACTCGTGAAGAGTAAGTATATTTTATTGAATTATAGGTATATTTCTTCTATATAAGATTATAATAGAAAGGCTTAATCACATTATGGATAATGGTTGGGGTTTTTATAAATAAAAAGATCAGATATTATGTAAGTGAGATAAGTTATGTTTAAATATTCTACTGCCAGAATCAACTGAGAGGGATTCCACTAAATATGGAATAGAAAATTTCTTGGGCTAACGCGACATGAAATTTTGAAATGCATAATATGTGGGTAAATGCAGCTAAGGCTACGTCAAGTGGTATCAAAGCTGGAAAAAAGCTCTTTTGAAGGTTAATTTTTTTTTATTAAATTAGAATTGTACAGAATGCATGGAGGAAGAAAGAGGAGATCCGATTTTGAATCGCATAAGCAGCGGATACACAGAGTTGATGTGTAGCATACATTTGCAGAAATAAATGAGAACAGTCCATACAAAGTATTAGTGAATGGGAGAACAAGGTCATGTAAAAATATTGAAGGTGAGATAGTGTGTTTTATTTTAATCTGGTTTGAAAATTTTGGTTGCAGACAAGATAAAATATCTCCACAGAGAAAGATCAAGCCTTAAGAAGTAGTGATGGAGGAACTGGTAAATATTTCTGAAAGAAGGAAGGTGACTGAGCGCAATAGCCAAAGGAATAGCAGGTTCTAGAGAGTGAACAAAAAAAAAAACCTAGGAAGAGTTCAAGCTCAGAAAGGAAGCTTGATAGGGTATTGAGTAGCAAAAGGAGATTGCTACAAGAGAAGGCTATGTTGCAGATCACTAATCGAGCATGAATGAGCTCATGAATAAGATGGCCATGGAGGCTCAGAGAACAGGTTCTAAGGAAAGCCATGAAGATAAAATAAGTGATGAGGACTGAGAGAGAGATATTGCAATGATGAAAGTACAACTAGAAATACTATAGGGATGTCTACAAGAGAAAGAGAATGAATGCCGAAAGCATGGATGGAGAATGAGGAAATGGGTTACATGGAACCTATTGCAAAAGAAATGGAATGCTAACTTGATGAAAAAGTTCAGATAGCTTGAACAGATACATATTTCTTTGTTGGAAAAGGAAATAATCAAAGGAATTGAGTCACAACAAATAGGATCTGTTGGAAACCAGAAAATACACTGTGAAAGAGTGGCGCTTGAAGAAGCAAACGAGATTGAAAGGTCCTATGTTTTTAAAACTAATGATTTGTGTATGATTGCAGGTACATCGGATGATGATGAACAAGATTTATATTTTCTTAAAAAGGAGCTGAATCTGAAATTTTTTCAGATTAATGCTTAGATAGCAAGATCTCAGAAAGAAAAGGAGACAGAAAGGTCTCATGAAAATATGTAGTAGAAAATTGAAACAAAAGAAAAAGGTCCATCTGATGATTGGTCAACAACAAGTGAAGGCGTGAAAAACTGTCTAAAGTTTCCAAATTCTACCCCAATTGAAATTGTCGAGTTATATAAAAAGTTAGATCTTCAAAGAAGAGAGTTGGAAAAGCAGAGAACCTATACTCAGGATGAATCTCTGAAAGAGAAAGACAAAGAAATTTTCATGAAGGACAATCAGGAAACATAAGATAAGGATGTAAGAATGATTCGGCAAATAAAAGAAGTGCATTATTGTGAACCAGGGCAGAGAGGCATTCTTGAAACAGATGATATGGAGGAGAGACTAGCTGACAGTCTCATGGAGAATTTAAATTAGCATACTAATGTGCTGACAAAGAAGTTAAATGAAAACTCAAAGCAACATACTGAGATGTTTCCAAATGAGGAAGAGGCATTGAAACCTTGTATTTTTAATACTGATAATTCATGTGTTAATTATGCAGGTAAAGTAGGACAACAAATGGAAAATGTCAGAAAATCTAATGAAAAGGAAACTATGTTAGCTGAAAACATAGTGAAGAATCATCATTCTATCATGGTGATTGGCACAATGGAGATAAATCGGGAAATTGGGAAGGAAGACAATGAAGAATTTTTTAGTCCTAAAAAATACTTAGAACTTCAAGAGGAAGATTTGGTGACTGGATCATTAAATGAGACCATTGGGTATTATGATTTTGAAATTGATAATTTGACTGTGTTTACAGATGTTGCAGAAGATAATCCATCTTGGAGTTGTCTTGAATAAAGTTGAAAATTTTCAAACAATTTATGTTGAAGAGTGTCTTTCTGATGAAAATAAAGTTGAATTGTTGCAGCAGAAGGAACCCATACATTACAAAGAAGGTGGAATAGTCATGTCTCATATGAAGGCACTTATTATTGTTGAAGACAAGGAGGAATTGGCTTATCCGATTGACCAAGAGAAGACTGTAGGACAGACCCTTAGAACTATCACAATGGTGGAGAATTAGAATTCTATTTTGATAAAGGATGAAGACAGAGAGTTTGAAGAAGCTGAATTGATTGTCAGAATCAGTCAAGGAGGTGATGGAAAATCACTGAAGGTTGTCAAGGAAGAAGAATAAGGTTATTCTGAAACTAAATTGTAGCATATTGATGATATGTTTGAAATGAACCAAGTACAAAAGGAATGGTTGAAATTCTTGCTGGAAACATTTGAACAAAAGAAAGGAATTACAGACACTAAAGTGGAAATGTTTGAAGTTATGGAAGAGGCGAAAACAAATACTAGTTTGCCAAAATATTTTATACTTGCTAGTATACAAAGAAAAGTGAAGGAGTATATTGCTATATTTAAAGAATCAAAAGATAATTTATTTTTTGAAAGTGAAATTGTAGGTAGTAAACAGAAGAAGGATGTTGTAGAGGGAGATGTCTTAGGAGATATTCAGGAATTTTGGGAGGTATCAATGTCCAGAGCAATATCTACAACAATATTTGCAGCAGAAATTGGAAGCAGCAACAAATGGCAGAGTGGTTACTAGTTAGAAGATAACTTGGACATAGATATTGAAAGCATAAGAAGTTTTATGATGAAGGTGTCTAAAAAAAAGACAGCAGCAAAAAAGCAAACAAACATCAACAAGGAAAAGACAAGAACGGACTATGAAAGCATAGCTAGTGGGAAGATGCAAAATAAAATATGGAAGCCTGGAAAAGTGCAGCTGAAGAATGATGAAGACAATGTAGCTTATGGACAACAGAAAAATAGAGTATGGGATCTAGGAGGTAAATTTTTAAAGCACATGATCAGGAGATCATGGTTATTTTCTACTTTGGGAGTTTGATGTAGGAGCATCCGGCTCAGAAATTTCATTTTAATTTAGTAGACATAGGTGATCTTGTGTTTTAAAGGAAATTGGATTCTATGTAGAAAATTAAAATAATTTGTTTAGAGTTGAATGATTTTAATGAGGGAATTAGGAATTGGAAGATTTGGGAATTAATTGTAAATTCTAAATTAGGAATTGGTTCCATGATTTTGTGGATGAGAGAGGATCCATAGGCATTAGTTGAGTCAAATGAGGACTTAGAGGATATTCAGGATTTTTTTGAGAATATAAAGGATCTAACACCAAAATTGGCTTCAGAACCTTCTCTATAAAATGATAAGCCTCAAGGCATAGAGAGAGGAAGAGATTAAGGATCAGATCAGTTAGTTAAGGCTTTGATTGTAGCCTACGGTCATTAGCAAGAAAGAGGCCACTGATTTGAATATCTGGCTAGAAGAAAATTCATATGTAAATATTGATTATCAATACAAAGAACTCAACTTCTAAGTTTGTGTTTCATTATTGACTTATATTATGTGCATGTGAAATTGGAAGAATCAAAGGAAATTTTGTTATTTTGAGCTAGAGGTTTTATGAATATTTTAGATTGTGTGTTTTAAAGAGATCGCATATACATTTATTAATTGAATTCTGTGTGGATTGCATTTGCCAAAGATCGATCATCGATCACAATATGGATCGATGCATTTGTAAGAAACGTGACCCTGCAATTCAAATCCAGCCCTAATTGCATAGAGAATCTACGTACATGCCAAGAAGAATCCGCAGCTCGAATTTATTAAACCACCGAATTATCAACACAATCCACTTATTTATCAAGAGCATAGATTCGATTCAAATAAGTTTTCCACATGCCAATTCGTCTGAGAGAACTCTATAGATAGCAACAACATTACAATTTCTTCAGGCTTTGGTTTTTGAAATGAAAGACATCTCATCTTATGGAAAATGTGACTGAGTTATTTATATATGTCGAAGTTTATATATTCTATATTTCCATGGAATCCGTAAGTTGAATTTGATCTACAATGTTCACAAAAGAAAAGAGAAGATTGTAAATTAAATGAAGGAAAAAATCATGGTGCAGAGGAACGAAGAAGTGGTTTTGGAAACTAGTAAGTGGTAAGTATTGAAACGGTGTGATAGTGTTAAGACAAAAACATGTGGCACATTAAAACTACCAATTTCACATGATATGAAAACTTTAAATATCATGCCGGTTGAAATGTGAAATCCATTGGATTTACGCACATATTGGTTGTGAAATGCAATAGTCGTCAAATCAATGGACGAATATAATTCATTGGGAAGTGGTGTGTTGGTTGATAGTTACGGACCCAGATTAATATTTATTAGCATTCGTGAACAACAAATAGGACTGGTGAAGAGTAAGTATATTTTATTGAATTATGGGTATATTTTTGTTATATAAGATTTTAATAGAAATATAGCATAATAGAAAGGCTTAATCACATTATGGATAACGGTTGAGGTTTTTATAAATAAAAAGAGCGGATGTTATGAAAGTGAGATAGCTTCCTTTTAAATATTCTACTGTCATAATCAACCGAGAGGGATTCCACTAAATATGGAATAGAGAATTTCCTGGGCTAACGAGACATGAAATTTTGAAATGCATAATATGTGGGTAAATGCAGCTAAGGCTACGTCAGGAGAAATGTCACAGCCTGGAAATCACAGTACTGAGATTTTTCAGCAGAATAGAGCCTTTGACACATAAAGGATTTCCTTATCTATTAGTCCTTCATGACAAACTGATGACTAAAGAGGATTATTGGAGAAGACTTAAGGAAATTTCCAGATATATTGCCAATTTTTCCAATATCAAAGGCACATTGACAGGAAGGGCACTGTTGGGAATATTGAGTAATGACATTTATATTCAGTATGATATTAAACATGTTTTTGTGGTGAGGCCCACTTTTTCCATGTACACTGAAATGGATGAAATTTACCGTAAGGTGATAAAATTGGACATCCTTGATGAAAAGCGTTGGGAAAAATTGTGTGAATATCAAGAGCAAGTGGTAAAAGAAGAAATCCAATAGTCGGCTGACAGCTAGCGCAGCCCATAGTTATCTCAATCAGTAACCGTTTTCAATTAGAGCAACACCAGCACAAGAAATTGAATTTATTTACATGATACAATTAGAGTTTAGTTTGGAAAATAAAGCTCTATTTGTTATGTTAGCCTTTAATGTAATATGTTGTAATTTGGTTTTCTATAAATACTTCACTGTACGTAGTATTAAAGGTTGGATAATTGAGTTTTTGAGACTTTGTGTATTATTGTGGATCTATAATTAATGAAATCAAAGAAGTTGCAGCAAATATTATGAGATTCATGTGGTATTTCTTTTGAGCATTGTTCTTTAATCTTTGTTATTTCATTTCCATTTTAGTTTCTATGTAAAAATATTATTATTTTATAAACAGAGATCAATTATATGTTATGTTTATTAATATTTCAACAAATGTGTCTTTTCTTCTGAAGAATGAATTCAGTAAAATTCCCATTTAGACCCTTGCTTTTTTTCTACCACTATACACAAATGACATCTTAATTGTGCTCAAATAGTTTGCCTATATTTGTTCACTCTATTATCTGCAATTTCGTCTTTTAAATCATCTTTAGTCTCACTAAATATTATTTTTATCTAGCAAACAAATTATTAAACAAATTTCAAAACATATTAACTCATATCTATTCTAAAATATGTTACTCATCCTAAAATTGAATATTTTAAAAAGTGACACAGAGAGAGCCCTCTTTGGTTAGGTAGGTTTAGCTACCTAGATAAAAGTTGGTTTGTGGTTACCTTTCTTCACTCCTATTTTCAGCTTAGGAAGTTGGGGAGAGTGATAAAATTTCTGGCATCATTGCTGGGGAACAATTGTTAAATATTCCCTGGGAAAGTTTTTATGAACAGGATGAAGTTAAAACCTAAGCAAAAACATATAATTCAGACATTAATCTTGCTCCCAAAAGATATACTAGGTTAAACCCTGACCATTGGTATACAATCCTGAAAGTATTTTGAGAAAAGAGAAAACTAATTCTCGATAGACAGGAAGAGTTTTTCCTTCATTGATTAAATCAAATTCCCTGCCTACGAGGTTAGTCTCAGAAGATTTGGTTTTCTCTCGACAATTTGAATTTTTTTTAATTAGAATCAAGTATGAAACTTTTCTTCTAGAAGCTACTTTTTACCCTTTTGATTTTGAGTATTTTACACCATTTTCTGAAACCTTTGAGTCTAAAAGTGATACTGAAGTTGGTCCAATTTCCATAAACTTAAAGGGTTAGTTGACAAATTTTAAGAAACCTCTGAAAATGCCTATTTCCAATATCAGCAACAGGATTTTGGTACTTCATTTACCTCATCATCTCATATAACTACACCATTTGTTCCTCCTTTCATTTCATCTTTACCTTTACAAACATTTATTCAATCCACATTAAAATTCACACCTCCTCCACCTCCTCCATTAACCATGGACAAATTTTCTCCATTGATTCTACCAGGTCAGCTTATTGATCTACCTCAAACTTATGGTCAAAGGATGCCTCTCTTTGATGGAACATTAGAAATCATAGCCTATCAGCACGTGGCTAAAGTAACTGATTTTATTGGCCTTGAAGAAATATACAATTATGATGCTAAGATGCATATTATTGGTAAAAAAATTTCTAGAGAAGTAAAGAAATGTTTTCGCTCTCTTGGAGCTGGTACAATTGGTACCTCACAACAAATAATTGATTTATTCATGAAAAATGGGATGAGAAGAAAAATCCACTGCAAATCCTAGATTAATATAATGCACTAAACTGGAATAAAAATGAGTTAGTCCAAGAAATAAAAGCTAGATTTAATAAGATATATGATTCAATTCCTTATCATATTTAACATCCCCAAGGCCTTTCTTTACTCCATTATCCTGATGGTTTTGACCCTGACATGGCCTATCAGCCGAGGGAGAGAAACCCATAAACTTTGGGAGAAATGCAAAGAAATGCAGTGAGTGTAGAAGAAACTCCGATCATTAAATAATATAAGATTAAAAAAAAGAAAAGAGTCACAATAAAAGAAGAAACATCCACTTCATCAAAAGGAAAATTTGATAGTTTAATTAAAGGCATGGAGAAAATTATGCATAAGATGTCTAGTGCTGATCGACAAGTTGAACCTTATATAAGAAATCCTAATTTCAAGGGTCAAAATTAGCAACCCAAATATAGTATTAAACAAAGGGAATAGAGGGGTCAAGATCCACAAAGTAAACAAAAATTTTGGACACCATTCCAACAGAATTATATTGAAGGCCTTGATGAAGATGACGAAGAAGAAATTTTTGGAGAAAACCATTTATTTGAGGAAAATCAGCAACCTTTCTTCCTCACTGAAGAAGATCAATATTTTGCAAAAATTTATGCATCAGAAGACCAACAATATGCCATGTGAAATGAAGAATTAATGTGCACTGAATATTATCAGAGAGGATATCAAAATTACCTCACCCAAGTTCAAAGTCAGTATCATTTGAGGAGTAGAAATGTTCTCCTAGTTGCCAATCACAAGAAGCATATCTCTCAAACCAATACTCAGAAAAAAAAAGTTCTTGCACCAAACAAAAGAAAATAAAAGGCACCTGATACTTCTACTTCTCATAAATCTAATGAAGCATCCACCAAAAAAGAAATAAAATATCAAGAAGTTCAAAAAGGAGGACATAATAAATATTCTTCATCCAAAGAATTGCCTGAAAATAAATACACATCACTAAAAGAGATAGATAAACATCCTGCTCATTTTTCCCTTGAAAATGAAATTTCTAAACTGAACATTTCTATTCCTCTAACTGAGATAACGAATAATGATCAATACAAGTTTCAAGTTACTATTTTGCTTATAGTTTATCAAACATCTAATATGGTTAACTTGAGTGATGATCTTCCCGAGCTTCTTTTTGGTCCTGTTGTTGATGGAAAATCAGAAGATAGTAAAGTTCCTCCCTTTTAGTTAAGCCTCAAGATCCATGATTTGATTCTTCATAATGAAATTATTGACTCTGGAGAATCCCACAACCTCATGCCTAAATCCATTATGGACAAATTAGGACTAAACATCACAAGACCTTACCATGATCTCTATTCATTTGATTCAAGGAGGGTGAAATGTATTGGTTTTATCAAGGATTTAGTGGTCTCATTAGAACAAATTCTAGCCAAGAATGTCCTTATGGATGTTTTTATGGCTGATATTTCACCTAGGTATGGAGTGCTACTTTATAGATCATGGGGAGAAAATCTTAGAGGAACATTACAACTTCACTTTTCATATGTAACAATTCCTATCTTTGGATAATTCAGGAAATTTTATAGAGAAAGTAAGATGAAGTATATGATCAGTACCAGAGAAAAGTTGAATAATCATTCCATTTATGTTTTACACACATATTTATAATCCTTTATTTTATTCAATGAAGAATTCTTAGCATCTTCAGAGTTTTTGATTAAAGAAAAATCAAAAAATCCAAAAAATTCAAATTCTGTTTTAGAATTGTTAGAGACATAATTTTGTAAAATAGTGAAAAATAGTCTGGAATTGAAGGCATCTCCTCAAGAGGAAAATAGTAGAGAAAACAAAAATTTTGGATACAAAAGAGGTATCTCAAACAAAAAACAAAAAACAACCATCTAATTTACACCTCCCAGATGAAGAAAATAGTCTTTGGACTATGGATTTTGATGGAGCCATGGGAAAATAAGGTGCTGGAATTCGAATATGAATTCACATCCCAATTAATAAATCATTTGATATCCCTCCAAAAGTTAGAATTTCTTCGTATAAACTAGCATTTGACTGCACAAATAATGAAGCTAAATATGAAGCCTTAATTGCTGGCCTCAAATTTTTGAAAAAGATTGTTGCAAAGAAAATTTATGTATATGGTGACTCCGAGTTACTTATCAAGCAATTCAAAGGAGAGTACCAAGCCAAACATACCAGAATGAGAGCTTACAAAAATGCAGTCCTAGATATCTTCAAAAAAATCCTGAATCTACTCTATCATTAATTCCTAGAAATAACAATGTTATTGCTGATTCGCTTTCCACTTCCACTAGTATGTTCAAAATTCCTCTGTATCCAAATAAAAAATATGAAATAAATGTCAAGCATCGTCATGGTGTCCCTGAAAATCTTCAATATTGGAAAGTGTTTCAAAATTATGAGAAAATCAATAACTTCTTGCAGACAGAAGAAGAATTCATCAATGCCCAAATGGATGACCAAGAAATTCATGCTACAGAGAGGCAAGTACTACAACTTAAGGGTAATTATATTCCAAGAGGTTTGGTACCTTTGGAAGAATTTTTTTGACCAGGATGATGTTTCATGGAAGCCTACTATACCACCAACAGAAGTGGGAGTGGAAGATCTAAATCTTGGCACTTCAGAAAAGCCAAAGATGGTACATATTTCAAAATCCTTAAGTCCAGAAATGAAAGCTATGTATGCAATACTTATGTATCAATTTTTAGATGTATTTTCTTCGGAATATTCAGATTTTGAAGGTCTATGATAAAATCATTATTCAACACACTATTCCTTTGAAGCCAGATCAAAAACCATTTCACTAGAAGTTGAGAAGGATGAATCCTAAATTGTTGCCTTCTATGTAGAAGGAAGTAAATATATTATTCACTAATAATTTGAATATTTCTGTGGTGTGAGTTTTGAATTGGGGAATTCAAAATCTCCACAGTATCTGTGAGAAAGAAGACATGAGAAATTATATTGTGTATTTATTTTCGAAATATAAACAAATTATAATTAAATTATAATTATATTCAACCAAAAATGGACCATATTATGTAAAGGGTGGTTGGATCATCTAGACTTTCTTTTTTATATGGATACTTAGGATACAATAAGGTTCTTGTTCATTGAGATGATCAAGAAAGGATAACTTTCACCACACCTTGGGGTACTTTCATGTATGCCAAAATGCCTTTTGGTTTGAAGAATGCAGGGGAAACTTTCAAAGAGCAATGGATATTGCTCTTTCTAATGAAAATGATCTGTTTTTGGCTATTTAACTTGATTACATAACTGTTTTCTCAAAGACAGATGAAAACCATTTTTAACATTTAAAGACATTGTTTCAAAAGTGCAGAAAGTTTGGTATGTCATTAAATCCAAAGAAGAGCCTCTTTGCTATGGAAGAAGGTATATTTTTGGGACATATAATATCAAAATATGGCATAAGAGTAGATACTTCAAGGATTGAAGTAATTCATAACTTATATTATCCTAGGAGAAAAATGGAGATTCAATCCTTCAATGGTAATATTAATTTTCTAAGAAGATTTGTTCCCAATCTTGCCGAACATTTGAGTCAAATTACTGATATGTTGAAGAAAGATACTAAAGTAAAATGGTCTGAGGAAACAAAGAAGTCATTTAATCAAGTCAATTCAACTCTATCTCATGCTCCCATTCACATTATCCAAGACTATACATTTGATTTTATAATTTTTACACTTGTTTTTGTTTTAATGCAAAAGAAAAATCAAAATATAGAACAACCTATTTCTTTCTTTAGAAAAACAATAAGAGATGTTTCTTTAAAGTAAAATATCATTGAGAAATAAGCTTTAGCATTAGTCAAAGCATTGAAATATTTCACAGTGTACATTTACATTCCCATGTCAATTTTTATGTGCCAAATGTTGTTGTTAAATAAGTACTCACAAAGAATGATCCAGAAGGTCATGGAGGAAAATGGATCGCTTCCTTGCTAGAGTATGATCTAGAGATTAAGACCACAAAATTATTCAAAGGAAAAGGCCTAACAAATATGATGACAGATTCTAATCTTCATGCCTTCGATATAAACTTCATTGCTGCACTATCTGATGAACAAACTACTGAAACATTACCTGACATAGTTGTAATATTTTCTTTATTTCCTTGGTATGTTGATATTGTACATATTCTGCAACATTTGAATCCTCCTCTTGGCATGCCAAGTAGTAAATAAAGATCATTGAAGTTAAAAGAACTCAAATATTGTATTCTGAATGGTGTCCTATACTAGAAATATCCTGGTGGAATATTGCTGAACTAATTAGTTGAAGGAGAAGTTGAAAAATTCATGATAGATTTCCATAAAGGTGACTGTGGAGGTTGTATTCATTGGAATACCACAAAAAATAAAATCTTGAGAGTAGGTTTTTATTGGCCCACCTTATTTTCTGATGTCTACAAAATTTTTAATAGCTATCATGAGTGTCAGATATTTCAAGGAAAAAGGAATATTTTAACTTTTCCTCTTAAACCAATTGAATTCCAAGCACTATTCCTGCAATGGGGACTTCACTTTATTGGTGAAATTCATCCTTTGTCTTTTGCTCAACACAAATGGATTCTCACTCTACAGATTGTTTTACCAAATGGATTGAGACTATTCCCACTAGGGAAGAAATTGATTGTGTTATCATTCAGTTTCTTGGAAATAATATTCTATCTTGATTTGGTTGTCCATACAAGGTTATCACTGATAATGCAACTTATTTCAAATCTAAGAAGATGATTTATTTTTGTGATAAATATCACATTAAACTTGGTCATTCTACTACATATTATCCTCTGGGAAATGGGCATGCAGAATCATCTAATAAGTCTTCAGTGAATATTATCAAGAAGATGTTACATGAAAGTAAAAGGAATTGTCACAACAAGCTTACAAATGCTTGGTGGGCCGATAGAATGAGCACAAAAAGATAAATTAACATGTCTCCATTTCAACTTGTTTATGGAGTTGACACTATTTTCCCTTATTCCTTGGATGTACCAGTAATGAAGATTTTTTAGGAGGTTGAAAGTGAGCCTAATGAAATCTAGAGAAGGATCAACCAGATGATACATTTGTAACAATCAAGAGATGAAGTTTTCAACAATACTTCAAATCTGCATGACAAAATTAAATAAAATTTTGATAGAAAAACAAAGGATGGTGAGTTCAAGATTGGAGATATTGTTCTAAGATGGGATGCCAAAAATGAAGATAAGGGAAAGCATGGGAAATTTGACAATCTGTGGAAAGGACCTTACAAGATCATAGCATTTAGAGGAAACAAGGCAATTTTGCTAGAATATCTTGAAGGGCAGGAAGTGTTGGGAGGACCTATTAATGGCAGGTTTCTAAAGAATTATATTTCTTGGAATATTGAAAAATAAATTCACTATCATGGTAAATACCAGTTTACGTTTGATGTTCAAAGAATAAGGAAGTTGTTACAGAAGTTTGAAGCCCGAGGACAAGGCCATGAGATTTCTGCAAACAGATTTTGTTTCTTTCAAAAAGTTCAAAATTTTTAGTATATTTTGTTTCAAAACCCAAACCCATCACTACATGTCAAAAGTAGATGATTTCACATCCCCCTCGCGCCCCCCCCCGCATGAAACCACTTACCACTAGTGTACCCCTCTGAAATCCCACTTACCCATTGGTTGAAACCACTTCTCCACTCGCCATTCATGTCATGCCACATGGTTATGTTGTTGTCCAATCAAATTAATTCCCTCCCTTCCATAACTGTTAGCGAATTAAATTTAATTGCTAACCGTTAGGCTAACGTAACCGCGCCATTTTCAATGGGAATTACACCAATTGTCCATAAATTCATCACTAAGCACCTGTTTTAAACTTTTGTTCTTCTATTTGCTTTTCTCTGCACAAGATTACCAAAATCACAATTATTGTCAGTTTTGGCACTGTAATCAACACTTGTATTGCAGTAAGAGCCCGACGAGACACAACTTAAACTCTAAGGCAATTTTAATGTTTTGTTTTATGGGATTGGAAGATGGTATCAAATTTGATTCACTGAAGAGAGATTTTGGTCAAATCCAAAGTTCTACTAAAGAGGGTATTGTAACTTGATGTGTGATCTAAAAGGGCTATATTTGTTTTTTTGTGCTAAGTGTCTTTTCAGTTATAAAACATGCATATAATTCTCTCTTGAGTTTGCTTAAGGATTGAGGATTTTAACCATGAATTGTAAATGATTTTAGTGAATTAGAAGCATTAAATAACCACAAAGTACACTGAACAATAGTGAAAAACAGAGAAATAAAACACCACATAACATTTACACAGTAGGCATGACGAAGCAGTTCACCTATCCTAGGCTACATCTACTGGTCCAGCTCCCAATGGCATGTCCATCTTTCATTATGCTTATTTTTTTTTCAAATACGTGTAGTTACAGTCCTCTAATGGTTTTTTTCTCTTCACCAATGGCTCTAGAATGGGAAAAAAATGAGTCTCCAACTCATTTTCCCAATAACACCTAGAAAAGCTTCACTAATTGTAAAGGACTCCACTTAACTAGAGTTCGTTTGGAAATTTCCGCCACATAAAATGTGCCTCCAAACCTCGCACCAATCCTAACTGTGATAATAAATGGTGCAGTTGGGGGTGGCCACATGCCAACCCTTAAAACCTGTGGTTATCATTATGGTTGAGCGGAACTCCACTTAAACCTAGGGATAAGGTTCCAGAATAGGAGTTTAAATCATGGGTTAATTGAAACCGGCGGAGATATAACCGTTAACATGTGGTAAGGTTGAGACGTCACTGTCAGTGAAGTATTAAATGTCAGGTTAACAAAGCCATCGGCTTAACCGAGCAGAAATGTCGCTATGTGACAAGGCGTAACATTAAACTGTAGAATTTTTTGGTTGGTGCATAATGGTTGGGTGTTGTGATAACTATTTGCAATCTGACCACAAACTATGGGACTTTTGGTGGGTTGGGACCACTGGCGGTCCCCAACGCCCACTCCACTCTACATTATAATTCAAATATAACCCGTGACATAATATTATTAAGACTCATTATGCAACGCAGGCGATGTGGTAGGTGGTTGTTCTACCAGAGGTCACGGGGTCGACTCCTGCAACCTTAACAAAATTTTACTACACCACTAAGGGGACACATGATGGCCTCAGGGTTGGCCACGTGTCACCCTCTGATTGGCTCATAAAACATAATGTACAACCCATCCAAAAATCATATCGCACCACTTGTCAGCCTAGGATTGGTTCTAAGGAGAGGAATATTAGAATATTCCTTTTGCTGACTGTGCACCCTCCATGATGACTAGGAATCCTAGTCAACCCTGTCACAAAATTTCATTGTTTAGGAATTCAATCATAATGCGATATCTCCCTCATACGACATCAATTTTTCGAACCATTTTCAGCACCAAAATAAGAAAGAAGAGATCTACGCAACCATCCTTGTTTCAACCCAATCCTGTAACTTTCAATTTTGAGAAAAATTTATGAACTCCTGATCACTCCTCCCCATTGGGAAGCTTTTGGACCCCAAAATACTTGATTACCTGTTCAGTAGATGAGGGTAAAACTTCCTCACCTTTCCAACCTCCATCCAATTTTCATTGCTTGGTTTTTTGCCTTTGAGCCAAACTTGAAGGTAGTCAACACTTCCCCTCTTGGATGCTCTTGTCCTCCTGTCAAGAATTGTATCTTCCTTCAGCTTATCCAAAAATTCTAGTGAGAAATACTCAATAGAAGGCAGTTTAACATCACTTCCTCGATCATCGATCAAAGGTGGCTCATATAAATGTAAGTTTTCAACATTAAAAACTGAATACATTTGCATATATGAAGGAAAGTAAAGTTGAAATGCATTATTACCAACTTTCTTTATGAATTTGAATGGACCATAGCGAATGGGTTTGAGCTGTTTACCTTCCCCTTTCTTCCTTTCTTTGCTAATGTGAAACCATACCTCATCTCCTTCTTGAAACGTGTGATCAATTCTATGTCTGTCATGCCTCTCCTTGTATTTTATTTTACTTTTCTCAAGCTGTTCTTGAACTTGTTGATGTACAATCTAAATTTGTTCAATTAACTTTCGAGCCTTGTCAATTTCACTATGGCCATCTATTGCAACATCCTTTCCAAAGATGAATTCTAATGGATATTTTGGAAAATACCCAAAGCATACTTCAAAAGGTGATGTATGAGTTGAAGATTGCTTTGCCCAATTGTAAGCGTGTTGAATGTAATGCAATTTCTCATCCCACAACTTAGGATGTTTGTTGCAATATCCTCTCAATAGATGCACAATGGTTCTGTTCACCACCTTCTTTTGTCCATCAGTTTGTGGATGAAAAGAAGTACTCTTTTTCAACTTTGTGTCCATCATACTCCAAATATTGGACCAAAAATTCCCAATGAACTTGGAATCCTTGTCACTAACAATAGAAGTTGGAAATCCATAATGAACCCATACATGCTGAAAATAAAGTTCAGCAGTTTTTTCATCAGTAATGGTTTTCTTACATGGCATAAGTATACACATTTTACTAAATCTATCCACAACTACATAAATATAATCATGTTGTTTTCTTGACATAGTTAGACCCCAAAGAAAGTACATGGAGACACTCTCCCATGGCCTTGATGGTACCGGTAGTGGCGTGTACAACCAAAGCTTTCTATTAATAGGCTTTCTTGTTGCACACATAGAAAAAATTATTATAAAACATGACACACTATCTACCAGGTGAGGCCAATAGTGGCACATCTGTAGATGTGCCACTATTTTTCTTACCCCAAAATGTCCAGAAATAAGATATGAATGAGCTTCTCTCATGACACTTAGCCTCTCTCCTTGTGGTATACACAACTTGCCCAAATGAATCAACAATTTTTTATGCATGTGATAATATTTGTCTTCAACTTAATTCCCTTCACTCAAACTATCATACACATCTTGAAAATCAACATCATGTGCATATTGTTTTATGTAACTCTCATGTACAATTGAATCATTTTTTAGTAAAGTATATGGACTAATGATTGGTCTTGAAAGCATATCAACAACTTTATTGAAAAAAACTTTCTAGTACCTTATAACCAAGTGAAACTTTTGAAGAAATCACATCCACCTGAAATGTCTTGATTGCTGTAATTTTGTTTGTGACTTCAAGTACTGTAATGGTTGGTGATCGGTATGCACAATCGTCTCTTTACCCATCAAGTAGTATTTCCAATTATTGAAACATTGTACCAATGCATATAGTTCTTTGTCATATGTAGGATAATTAGTTACAACACCATTGAATGTTTCATAATGAAAATTGATAGGCTTACCATGCTGCAAAAGAACTGGGCCCATGGCATAATCACTAGCATTGGTTTGAATCTCGAATGGTTGTCTCAAATTCAGTAATGTAGAGACTGGAGTTGAACTAATCTTGTATTTTAAAGCTTTGAAAGCTTGCTATTTTTTTCCTCCCCATTGGAAGCCTTTCTTCACACTTGTCACTTCATGCATAGGAGCTGCGATGGTAGAAAATTTAGTAATAAACTTTCTCCAATACTGAGCTACACATAAGAAACTTCTTACCTCGGTTACTGTTTTGGGTGTGGGCCAATTCAAAATGGCTTCCACTTTAGAAAGATAAATTCTCAACTTGCCTCCTCCTACAATGTGTCCCAAATAAACCAAAGAAGTCATTCAAACTCACACTTTGAAATCTTAAGAAACAATTTCTCTTTCTTCAAAACATCAAGCACTCTATTCACATGCAAGACATGTTCTTCTCCTGTTTTGCTGAAAATCAATATCTCATCTATGTACACAATCACAAATTCATCAAGTAATGGATGAAAAACACTATCCATAACATGCATGAAATTTCCCGGTGCATTACACAAACCAAATGGCATAACCAACCACTCAAAGAGTCCTTGTTGGGTTTTGAATGCAGTTTTCCATATGTCACTTTCTGAAATTCTTACATGATGATATCCACTTCATAAATCTAACTTAGTGAAAATATTTTCTTCTTTCAGTTGATCAATAAAATCATCTATCCTTGGGAGTGGGTAACGATTCTTTACCATAATCTTGTTCAAAGCTCTGAAGTCTACACACATGCACCAAGTCCCATATTTCTTTGGAATCAAGACTATGCATGAACCGTATGGTGAGGTGCTTGGCCTTATGATTCCTTTGTCAAACATATCCTTGATTTTCCTCTTTATTTTAGTATTCTCCATTATCGACATGTGATACATACCAATGTTTGGAAGAGGACAATATTGCTACAACTGAATCTCATGTTGAATCTCCCTTTTTGGAGGAAATCATGTTGGCTCCTGAAACATCTAATGATGTGCATCAACTAAATCATATAAATCTGATTTCAACTTAGGATCACATCCCTCAAATGATTCATGATTAACATAATATTTAGGCTCAATCATTAGAAGAACAAAATTCTTACTTGAATTCACCAACCTCTTTACCTGTCCAGCATTTACCATAGCAATGTTTGTCTTCTTGCGATGTGCTCTAATAATGTAATCCTTACCATCTTTGAATAAATGGTATTTGTTCTCATGGAAATGGAGGATCACTTTCCTATCATACAAGTAAGGACTCCCCAACACAATACATTTTATGTCAAGTGAAACCACATCTAATTCAAATGTGTCAACAAAATGTGAAGTTATTGCAAACTGAAATATACACTTCTTTGAAACCTATAAATTTCCATCCTTAAAAATCCAACCAAGTGGATATGGTTTTGGATGTGGTATGGTCTTAAGGTTAAGTTTCTTGACCAATTCTTCAGAGATTAAGTTTTCTTGTGACCCACTATCAAACAATGTGTCAATCTTGGTATGTTTGGATATGACTCTCACATGAAACAGTTCAATTATTTCTTCTTCATTTGGAGCATGTATGTGACAGTTTGATGTACTAGTATTGGGTTTAGTTTCAATTTATTTCCCCTTCATGTTCTTCAATCCCATGGCTGTAATCTTAGATTCATCACCTGAATCCTCTCCTAAATCATGTTGATTTATAGCTACAGTTTTCTATTTCCCTTTGTTGTTGTATTTTTTGGGCCTTATTTCAGGATGTAATTTCCAACAATGAGTTTCATCATGGCCTTATTTTGAACAATTTTTACAAACCAATTTTTCTCCCTCTTTCTTATCAGATGCATTTTTCTTTATTTTACCTTTTAAGGTCTTCTCTTTGTTTTTACCCTTAAAAGGTTTCTTCCTACCCTCTTCAAAAATGCTTTTCCCTCTAGCTTCTAGATGTGTGGCCTAAACACATACTTCATCTAGAATTGTGGGGTTAGACATGAGAATTCTAGGTAGCTATGTAAGCCTCCTATGTACTTGAACAAAGTATCTTGGCTCTACAAATCCACCCCCAATAAGAGAGCTCTTCTCCTAAATTCTTAGGTGTATTATTACACATTTTGTCTGTTCAATTTAATAATTTTTTTCCAATTCATTATGGATTTATAAACATGAGTGAATGGATAAATTTTTGTTTTATTTTAGTAATGAAATCAGTACATGATAAATTAATATTATCGTGCTTCTTGATCTCCTCTTTTGTCTTGGCTTCCCACCAAACAAGTGTTGCACCTTCCATTCTCAATGAAGCTAATTGGATTTTGGTATCATCATCTTGAAGGTTCTGGATTCTCAAATAGACCTCCAATTTCCTAGTCCAATTATCAAGCTTTTATGCATTGACTTCACCCTTAAATATTGGCAATTCAAACTTAACATCAAGTTTTAAAAAAGGACTTTTACCAGTATTATTTAACTTGTGTGGCTGATGTACTGAAGATGAAGTAGAAGATGATGATGATGATGAGGGTGAGGATGATGGCTCTCCATTTCCTCCATTTACCTTCGTTGACTTATCTTCATCATTGTGACCTCCTAAAGATCCTTGACCTTCCTTGTGAAGTTTGGATCCTTCTCCTTCCAGTCTCTCATTCCTTTATTGATAAAGGATTCTAACCATCTCAGTCATCTCAAAGAATGATTTCCTAAACACTCCTTCTTCCTCTTTGGGACCAAATTCTTCATGGAAGGTGAACTAAGTGGTGGAGATTGTGGCAATATTGCTCTCCTTTTCTTTGGCTCTTCTTGAGACCCTTTTGTTCCCACCAATTTTCCTTATCCTCTTTTGAGCTTGAGCCTAGTAAGCATCTAAAAACTTGCAAACAGTTAAACAAGTATTTTTCACTAAACAACACCAGAGAATAAATTATAGCTCTGATACCTTTCTAATCTGAAAGGAATGTATTAGTTTTTTTCTTCTAAGTGTCTTTTCATTTATAAAACATGTGCATACTTGTCTCTTTATTTTGCTTAAGGATTGAGAATTTTAACCATGAATTGTAAATGATTTTAGTGAATTAGAAGCATAAAATAAGCACAAAATACACTGAGAAGCAGTGCAAAATATAGAAATAAAACACCAAATAAAATTTACACAGCATGCATGAAGAAGAAATTCACCCCTCCTAGGCTACATCTGTTGGTCCAGCTCCCAATGGCTTGTCCATCTTTCATTATCCTCAAAATTTTTCAAATAAATGTAGTTATAGGCCTCTAATGGTTATTTTCTCTACACCAATGGCTCTATAATGCTCCAATTAGTCTATAATGACTCTTCATTCACCCAGAATGGGCGAAAAATGAGTCTCCAACTCATTTTCCCAATAACAACTCGAAAATCTCCACTAATTGTGGAGGAATCCACTTAACTGGAGTTAGTTTGGAAATTTATGTCGCATAAAACATGCCTCCAAACCTCTCTCTAATCCTAACTATGATAATAAATGCTGCGGTTGGGGGTGGCCACATGCCAACCCCCAAAACCTGCGGTTACCGTTATGGTTGAGCAGAACTCCACTTAAACCTTGGGATAAGGTTCCAGAACTGGAGCTTAAATCGTGGGTTAATCAAAACCGACAGAGATATAACCATGAACATGTGATAAGGTTGAGACGTAACTGTCGCCGAAGTATTAAATTTTAGGTTAACAAAACCATCAGCTTGACCGAGCGGAAACTTTGCCATGTGACAAGGCGTAACATTAAACTACAAAATTTTTTGGTTGGTGGATAACGGTTAGGGGTTGCGATAACTGTTTGCAATGTGGCCACGAGCTATGGGAATGCTAGTGGTCCCCAACCCCCAATCCAATCTGCATTATAATTCGCATATAACCCGTGACATAATATGGTTAAGTCTCATTGCGCAGCGCAGGCGATGTGGTGGGTGGTTTCTCTACCAGAGGTCATGGGGTCGACTCCTGCGGCCTTAACAAAATTTTACTACACCACTAAGGGGACACATGGTAGCCTCAGTGCTGGCCATGTGTCACCCTCTGATTGGCTCATAAAACATAATGTACAACCCATCCACAAATCATATTTCTCCACTTTTCAGCCTAGGATTGGTTCTAAGGAAAGGAATATTCCTCATAATATTCCTTTTGCTGACTGTGCAGCCTCCATGCTGATTGGGCATCCTAATCAACACTGTCGCAAAATTTAGTTATTTGGGAATTCAATCAGAATGCGATATATCCCTCATACGACATCAGTTTTTCGAATCGTTCATGACACTAGAATCAGGAAGACAAGATCTACGCAACCATCCTAGTTTCAACCCAATCCTGTAACTTTCAATTTTGAGCAAAATTTATGAACTCCTTATCAATGTGGTAGCAAGGTGCAAGTTTTTAGTCTATCAGGAGATGAAATTGTAAGATGAGAGGAAAGAGTAGTTCTGTGAAACATAAATCTACTGTATTTAGTAGAAATTCACAAAAGTGGCAGTTTGACAATATTCCATTAAGAGAAAGTTATTTCTACTATGAGAAGATTCTCACTGAAATATCATAAAAAATAATTATCATGAGTGATTCTATTCCACTTTTATAACATATGTTTTATCAAGAATTCTCATTGTGTGAGACTAAAAAAAAATGATAAAACACATAACATGCTTAAGAGTCTAATAAAAACACATAACAATATGATGATTTGCAAACTGGAACTGGAAGAAAGGAGATATGGAAACACAAGTAAAGTAGACAATACGCACAACGAATTGGTAATAATTCCTCAATAGTATCATTCTATTTCATTCAAAAAAAATATTACATATCATATGAGTCAAAATTCTATAACCATCAACCAACTCTGACTTCCTATCAGTTTGGCATATATATAAAAAATATGATACTGTCATCTTCCATGGAAAAAGGTGAATTTGTTTCCAAAAATTATTGCAATCTCATGCAAGAGATGAGGCTTATCCTTTAATATTAATTACAAGGTGATATGACATAATGAAAATAACAACATTAAAGCTAACAATTTGAAGTGGCTTATTTATGTGGCAGTTTTATGGGAAGACTCCTCTTCCGTTTTGGTGCAACCAACTCTATAATAAGTGCAAACAATAGTGAAAATGGTGTGTGGATTTTCCTTGAATGTTGCTCAGTGCCCAATAAAAATGTGCTGGTACTGAGAGTAGTGGTAGAAACCTATTTTAGAGAAACTTTGTCAATGTTCTACTATTCGTTTCCCCTTTTTTGGTTGAAAACCCTTTTTTATGGTGGAAAACCATAAACTTTTGGATATATTGACGGAGATTCATTTTATGAGAAATTACAAATAAACCCTTTGAAATAGGTTTAATTGATAGAGGAGACATGGAGCGGAATGAATGATAAGCAATGGGGGTGATGACGTGGCAAAGAAGTGGGACCGATCGAAGATCACGCATCATAAGTTTTATTATTAAATGTAGGAGTTAAATGTTGAAAATGGTGAAGTGCGATGTGCGATGAGAGCAAGGGTGACGTGGCAGAGAAATGGGACCGATCGCATATCATGCATCGAAACTTTTATAAAAATAAATATGCATGCAATCAACAACTATCACTTTATATGAACTTTAAACAAAAATAAAATTTCTCCCAAGCAATATGCATACACACGGAATTGTGGTTCTAGGGCCCCACAACTTGGTGACCAATTGGAAGGCATCGCAAATCGGATGCCTGCAAATTTAACTTTACACTGATAATGGCTAAACTGTAAACTTTTCAATTTGCAAAATCATGCTGGTGTGCTACACTAACACGCGGCCCTCGCCTCATCGCATTCAAAATCAATTAACATACCATGAGATTGTCTTAAAGGTAAACTTTAAAAACTGCAATTTGTGAAGTCACTCCATTTTTTCTTTCATCTCCACCGTTGATCTGTGCCCAGATCTAATGGTCTTCTTTGCTCACCCTTTATCACCTCATCGCATCGCAAATCACTTAACATACCACGTGATCACCTTAAAGGTCAACTTTAAAAACTGTGATTTGTGAAGTTGTTCCATTTGCGCTTTAATATCAGGTATCGGTTTCTTCCCTTTCAGATCTACGATTGGATCATGTTCATACGCTCATCCTGCATGCATTTATTCTCTGTCACTTCATTCCTTACTCTAATTCCTAGCGAGCTTCCTTTAAACACTCTTTGTTTCTCTTCTCCAAATCTCCCTCTCTATTGGTCAATTGGTTTTCTACAGGCTGCACTTTGCTTTTAAAGAACTCTAGTTGCAATGTTGTCCATGAAGCCTTAAACTGTCTTCTTTGAAAACTGATTACCTGTTTACATGTAGCCTCTTTTCTGAGATAACCAAAATCTCAGTGAAATGTTTATGCTTTTCACTGTGTAGAATATATGACCATTATTTCTGAGAAATAACTGCCTTTTACTACATCATTGTTTTGAAAATGAATTTGCAACAAAGGTAGCTATTATTCCAGACCAGATGACTGCAACTTTATTACCAAAACATCGAAAAAACTTCAACACTAACATAAGTCAAAATAGATATTTTAACTTATTTTAGCACTCTAAAACATTATGACACCTATTCACTTAAAAATACCTTGATGTTCAAACTCTTTTTTTAACTTTTATTGGAAATGACTCAAAATTTGGACATTGACTAGGACACAATAAAAATATGAAAACAGTGACATAATGGCGATTACACCATTAACATTTTCAGTGCTAATAGTGGATCCTATTTGGCATTATGTCCTCCCTATGAGGCTTCAAGGACTGTAGAATCAGTGTAACATTCCCAAATGGGGAATGCAGCAATACAATGCAGAAAGACAGGAAAATAACGTAGATCAGATTAGATATAGAAGGAGGCCAATATGGAGACCTTGAATTTCTTATTACAACATAAAAATAGATGTAAAATATGGCCCATAATATGCATAACAAGAAAAGAAAGCCTCCAATGAAATAAATTCCTCAAAATGAGGTGCTACATCAATGTATTAAGACTGGAGAAGGCCTTCTAGCATTATTTTATTGCTCTGTAGTAGTTGTAGATTATACATAATATCTAGAGCAAGTGAGTGGAGAAAAATTTAGATCTATACCAAAAGAATGCACTCTACAAGCTCCTCTAATGAGTCCCCTTGGGGTTTTCAGCAAAACACCAAGTACAAGATGTATATTTGAGATCTAATATTGCAGATCTATGGAAATATTTATATCTAGAAAGTGGATCTGATCTGATATGAACAATATAATGATTACCTCCAATAGATCTCCAAAGTGAAGGGAAGATCCCCAACACTAGGAAAATCACTCTCCAACTGGTGTGCTGAACCACCCTACAACTGCACCTATAGAAATAACGTAGATATGGAAGTATATTTTGTTGTAGGATCAAAATATAGTTGTCCTGCTACCAAGATCTGAAAATGAAGCCCAAGCCCTCCAATATTTTCCTCTCGATGAAGTGGAAACCTCTTCCACTGAAAAGAAGCACTAAAAGGGACTAGATCTGAAAGATCTAATCTCCACTTGCTGCAACTTGCAAAAACAACCAAAACCTCAACATGATCTGCATTTTAGTTGAAAGGAGAAGCTTGGCCCTAAGCTAGATAGTGGAAAATGCAATACAAACTCTCCCAAGAGCTACTTAATGGGAAGAGGTGGGATTCCCAACTAGGAACACCCAATGTTAAACAACATTTAATCTCAGCTAAACAACAAGAGAAAGATATATGTCTAAAAAGACAATATATTTAGAAATATGATAATCATCAACAACCTTCTAATGCTGCCACACTCTTCCTTTTATAAGTTAAGTTCTTGCAAACCCTAAACCACATCCAATGATAAAAATCCTTTCACACAAGGCATCTCCATCTAAAATTGCATTGTGCCTCATTGATGGTCACTCCTCTAAGACAGCGCTGTAGATTTGGTTAAGGTTGACCCAGTAAAAGTGTTTTAGCCCCTGTCCACACCTTAGGGTACTTTATTACGCTGAAAATATGATCCACTTTCACATGAGAAGTGGTTTTATTCACAATACAGAGATTTATGGGTCTCCCCACCCACTTATTCACCTATCTATGGGAATTTTTTTTGTTGTAGGCCAATTTAGGAATATTACAGTCCTCCACTCCAAAATTTTGCTTGTCCTCAGGAAACTACAAGGACATTGCAAAATCTCCAATGGATATGTCTTCTCCAAAGAATACAAATTTTCCTTTGGTGAATGAACCAAATAACTTTCATCATGAAAAAGTGGAATATATATGGAAAGATTTATATGTTGTCCATTGGACTCCTTAAGGCATGAGAGATGATAACTATTGGGTGCTTCAACCCCAATGAGAAACTCCAATCTCCATGCTATCATCCAAATGAAATGAATCACCTTCTAGCTTGGTAATTCAGAGAAGAGCGCGCACCCCCCCCCCCTAAAATACTCATGAGAGGAATGTTCCAAGTGCTCCAAACAATCATATGGCCCACCTTAAAAAGAAACAAGTGATATACTGGAGTGGCCATATTATCTCCCATGCTCCCCTTGAATCATGAAGCATAAAAGGTTGTTGGTGAGGTAAATCTCCTCTGCGGACAGAGGTGATCCCACTAGCCCTAGAGTGGGTCTAGCCACAAACAAGACAAGCTATAACATTGATTCATAGTTAATGAATGGATGAAGATTCGGTAGATGACTTACTGGAGGTCCTACGCTTTTGTTGTCATCAGAAAGAGTGGCTGCCACTTGCTCATGACTTGTCAGATCACGATCCGCTCGCTTTCATTCTCAGATACTTGCACACACACAAGAAAAAACGATGATATACAACATACTATTTCACATTCGTAACTATCATTCAGTCGAAGAAGACTAAATCAATTGCAATAATAATCAACATAACACAATTATGGAACCAATACCATAGTTGAGTATATTAATGAAAGAAAGGAAGAGTACAACCAAGCTTTGATGTTGTGGTCTCCTCCAACAGGGTTCCAGCGGAGCTCGTCTCATAAAGGCTCATCAATAATTCGGATGGGGCTCTCTCTACAAAATTATCCTTGGTTCTACCTTATCTATAGCAATTACTCAGCTATAGTATCTCTTCTCCAAGTTCAGCTTCTTGGCTATATGTTCAACTAGCTTTCATAAAGGGAGAAGGCCTGTTTATATAGAGGAAGAGGGAGAGGTTAGGATCCCTATAATCATGGAAGGGAGTCCTATCTTCAAATAATGTTTCATGGGAGGTAAAAATCACTACCCAAAGAGAGAGATTTGTGGCTTATCGACTTTAACCACTTCTAATGAGTCATCCCTGAGGTAGTTAGAAGGAAAATTCTACCTCTTTTTGTTAAAAAACATTCCTAAAATAGCTGGAGCGGGCAACACACAGAGACAAAGCACCAGGTGGTGCGGGCTCTAGTGCAAATCTTCCCTATTGGCACGAGGGGTGAACTGGTTACCCACGCCAATGCCAAAAGATAGGTTTTTGTGTGCTTTTTGAGGAAATGTTCAATAAGAGAAATGATGTCCTTATGCAGAAGGATGCAAAGAAGTTATTTGTAGAGTATGACATTTCTCACAGGTCACGGGAAAGATCCTCCAATATGCGGGGAAAGGGATTGTAGGGATGGTGACAAAATGTTGTGTAACAAATGCCCCCTAAAGCATGAGGTCTGAGAGAGAGGGAGGGGTGAAATGCTTGATGAGAATATGTTCAACCCAAACACTGCTATCGGAAGACCTGCAAGTACAAGTACAACTGATAATTATGATACATGATATGTGGCATGGACGGATCCATCCATAATAGAGTACATAAATAGTAATATCTGAGGTATGGACACAACCATCCAACAATAGGGATCAAAAAACAGAGTTAGGTATGGTCACAACCATCCAATCAGAAGATCCATGTAATAAGTCATAGTAATTCACAACAAACCCACAGCTTGGATTTCATCAGACAAAACCCAGGGTTTTGCACTCCATCTCAACCCGAACAAATTACAAATTCAAGCATGCGAATATGTGAGCTGAAGTCGAACATGCAAGAAAATCATCGGATTAATAGCCAATGATGAAAGTTGTTAATAGATGCGAGAGAAACCACCAATAATGAGAATGGCTCTCAAGGTACGAAAGGTACAATCCACAAAATGTGAACAATGATTTGACGTTGAACACCAGTTGAGTCAGTCGATCGAAGGCCAATTATGTGGACCTTGCGTCGAATGCGAAGAACTTGCCATTGAGGCATGTAGGCTCTAAAGTACCTGAAGGGAGTCTCTAGATCAACTTCTTGGATAATGAGCTGGAGTCAACAGGAAGTGACCTAATCGAAGGTGGGCCATAATGTTTCCCACATCATCGACACGAGACAGAGGAATGTGATGTTTGTGAATAAATACCAATAGAGAATCAAAGGGAGGTTGAAAACTTTAGAGGAAAACTTCTCTTGAACATATCGGTGGCATGACACTGGATTTGGCAGTATTTTACATCAAGGGATCTGAGGTCATGGAGACGTGGCAAAGAGCATATGAGCGGTCAAAAGAGATTACCCAAACCCATGGAGGTAAAAAAATAACGAGATGAGATTTCCCCAACCCGAAACGAATGCAGACAAGTGCCATGTTCAAAAGCGACATACTGCCAACACGACTACAATTTGGTTCCATTTTCCCCCACCATTTCTAGTGAGTACCCCAATTATTTTTGAAAACAACCTTGAAGGGGATAGCATGTGCTTGCAATGTAAGTTTTTCCTTTGGAAAAATCTAACCTAGTACATTTTACGAGCCCTAGGAAGGAGGAACTCAAGTAACGTCATAACAATGGAGTCCGATGTCATCAGTTTTAACGAGTCTGAAAAAGGAAGAACTCAACATCTTTTCATATTTAGAGAGTTTGAAAAGAAAGCAGAAAATAAAACTCGAGCAAGGCCCTTTTGGTAGGTAGTCTCATAGATCCGAAAAGGTAGAAAACTATGTCTGAGAGAAACTCTTAGTCACGATAGGCTAAGGTATTCCTTTTTCGTAATTAATCTATCCTAGCCCGAAAAAGGGGTAAACGTATATTAGGTAGATATCGTTTTGCGGCCAATTGAATGAGTTCAAAATGACAAGCATCTTGGTAATCTTTTCAGTTTTAGAGAGTTAGAAAAGAGCTGAAAGGTGACTCCAACAGTGACTTTTTCGTGTTTTTACCGAGTCCAAAAAAGTATAAAATACAACTCTTTTCTTCGTCATAACCATGTGAAAACTTGTCACTCCACAAAAAGACGCATGTAAAACATATTCCTCGAAAATAATATCATAAAATAATTGACAGATATTTTTTAAAACTTAATTTAATATTTCGAAAAGTTATAAAAGACCATAAGTGGTAAAAAATTATTTACTTTTCACATTTACCTCTTTGTGGAGCAACAGTGATCCATTTACCTTGTGATCTTGTGGTGACGATTGCGAGCTATCTAGTGAACCAATCTTGATTCCGTCAGTTTCAGGTAAGATCCAACACCATTTTCCATCTTTTAACCTAATTTTTATTACCTTGATTTTTCATTTTGAATCCTTTAGGGGAGGATTTGTAAAAACTAGGGCATCGCGGTTGGAGCAGGTTTATGGACCTGCGCCAATCGCCCCTTTTTTACACAAGGGTCATGCCCATTGGTGCAACTATTAGAGAAATAGTCAAACCAACCGTACAACCCAAAATCTTCCTAAATTTAAAGAAAATGCAAGCATTTTCTTGCAAATTTTGATGCTTAAGGAGACTTACAATGCTCATATGAACAATGTGTGTAGGTACCAAGAAAAAAAGATGGTAATTGAGTGGAAAGAGAGAGAACACAATTTGGAGGATGAAATGGCCATGGAGAATTAACAATGCATGAACTCCCTCAAAAATTGTGGGCTAAAGGAATTCTTTCTAACACCATGTATATGGGCTCAGTCTGAATTGCTTCAATATCTGATAAGCATTTGGGACAAAGATCAAGAAAAGTTTGTGCTTCGAGATCAAGAACTCAAACTCGAAGTCTCTGATGTATATTTTATCACTGGGTTGTCACATAGGGGTGCAGTCCCTATCTTGACCAGTACCCATCCTTCCGGGGAAAGTATGGGAATGGTGATTGATAGGGTGTGCTGAGGGGCATGAAAAGGAACAGGGAGTGGAAAGGTTGACATCCAAACCGTTCCTGATCTGGCACTAAAAGTAGTGTTGCACACTATCACGCGGGTTGCAGGATCATAAGCACCGCATGAGGCCACGAAGACACAACTACTTCTTGCATCAGAGTGCATAAACCCAACTCTCTTCAACTGGTCTGAGGCCATGACTATTAACATCCAGCGGGAGCTCACCAAGTGCAAGAAGACCAACCTAAAGCAGTTTGGGTATGGATCCATTTTGGTATCGTTCTTCTTGGAATGATTACCTATATTCTAGCATTAGGAGGTCATTGTCCTAATGCCACCACCCAGAGAGCCACGTATGTCCCGATGGGCCGCACTAATGCCTAACATAGGGGGTGGCCAACAGATCTCCTGGAAGCCATAGTTTTTTGATTGGCTCCAATGAAAAATTATTGTCGTGGAGGATTGGCCCTATGCTGAAACAGACTTCATCGGTGATCCAGACCTCCCGCTCCCAGAGGGAGAGGATTGGGACGAAGAGCTAGCTGAGACTCATTTTCTATTTTCATAATTTTTATGATTTTTTGGTATATATGCATGTTTTGACAGTTAATATTATATGTATGTAGATTTTGGCCTAGAGTGACCTACAGGTATGTTGCCGATAGACAGGCAAGTTCCTCACCATTTTGATCCTCATGGTGAGGGTAGCGAGGAGGAGATAGTACAGAACCTGGAGGGAATCACCTGTGGGATCCTAGACTATGCTAGCTTGGATGATGTGCCTCAGGCCTATCAGAGGCACACTGTAGGAGTGCCAAGTTGTATCCATTGCTTGCTGAGATGGTTGGTACGGGCGGTGACGTACTATCATGAGCACCATGCTGATTAGGCACTTAGAATTTTTATTTCCACACATTTTTTAGAGACGTGTTGTCTCGCTATGTAACTGAAACATACCTATATATTTTTGGGTTTTTATGATGCACATGTTGCAAACAATCGATATATATATATATATATATATATATATATATATATATATATATATATATATATAGATATATATATATATATATATATAGATATATATATATAGATATATATATACATATATACATATACATATATATATATACATATATACATACATATATAGATACATATATATATACATATATATATATACATATATATATACATATATATATACATATATATATATATATATATATATATATATATATATATATATATATATATATATATATATATACATATATATATATACATATATACATATATATATAGATACATATATAGATACATATATATATATATATATATATATATATATATATATATATATATATCTATTTTCTACATGGGTCTATTTACATATGATGATGTTTTATAAATTTCACAAATGTCTATCTAGCACAATGTTAGCTATTGCATCAGTTAATGTATTCATTCGTCTTGGTATATGTTGATATGAAATGAAATCAAAATTTATTTCAAGTAAACTAACACGCAAATACAATCTCAAAATGCATGGGTTTCGAACCGAATAATGACCGCTAGGTTGAAGAACAACAAGCTGCGAATCCAGATTCACAAGAAATGCATGTATCCCGAGGTTAATTGCCTCGGTTAATAGTTCCAAAACAACACTATATTCAACGACATTGTTTGTATTTGGTCCTAGAAAAATACCTTGTAGGTTAATCAACTCACCAACAGGATCATAAATTACCCAGGCTGCCGAAGACAAGTTCCTAGTACTGCGAGAAGCACCATCCGTGAAACCGACGTACGGGGAAATAGACATCTGCATAAAAAACAAGACCCAATAAGTAGAAAAAAGATCAAAAAGCACATCAAACCAAAGCATGCACAAAAATGAAAAAAATCAGCTATGTACACATATCATGCATGAATGACTCAAGCATAATACTTTTTGAGGTACAACCCATTCCTGGGTAGTGCTAAGGGATAACCTTCATAATCAATAAGCTCGTAAACCATATTTTGTAACAAACATTTGACGATGTAGGGCCCATGCCACATGGGTTGGAATAACCGTCCGCAGCCATTGTAGGCATTTCTTCGGCCCATTTTGTGAAATAATCGACGGCGACAATAATATAGGCATGCCCCTCAGCCAATTGAGGGTTACACGTCATAAAATCTATTCCCCATTTGGAAAAAGGGCCAACGATAATGAAAGGGTGTAAATAAATAGGTAGCGCACACAACTTGCATTGATATATCTGGCAAGCATGACATTTTTGTACTACAACAATGCAATATTTAAAAATGGAGGACCAGAAATAGCCAACATGAAGGATCTTCTGTGCACTGGCATAACTAGACATGTGACCACCACAGGCTCCACTATGGTAGTCATTTAAAACTTTCTCAGCTTCCTCAAGGGTCCGACATCGGCGGAGTACAAAATCAACTCCAACACGATAGAGGGTATCTCTGATAATATGATAAGGTTGCGACTGATGCCAAATGCGACGTTGGGCATATTTCGTTAACTCAAAATTAAAAGAAGAATTTTGGAGGTACACGATGATATCACCGTACCATGGATCGAGGGTGCTAATCAAGAAAAGAGTTTTGTCTGGAATATGATCCTCAGAATGAGAAGGAGCAGAGTCGGCGGGGAGAGAACAAATCAAATCATCGAAAACAAGTGATTTCTTTGATTTGGTTGTAGTAAACTCAAAATAAAAATCTTGGAGGATAACGATCGTACTGAAGGTAGCAGCTAGATAGAGGGTAAAATCACGATGTTAATTCAGAGGACATAATAGAGGAGCATTAACAAGCAAGGTCTTAAGCGTATCAAACTATTGCTGATCAATCTCATCCCAACAGAAAGGGATGTCCTGCTTTAAAAGTCGTGTGAATCCCTTGGCTATTTCGGCATAGTTCAGGATAAAATTACGTAAGAAATTTTCTTTCCCTTGGAGAATCTAGAGCTGGTGTAACGAGGATGGAGAGGGGAGATTAAAAATAGCCTTAACCTTAAGTGGATCAAAGCAAATTCCGTCTTTAGATACGATAAACCCTAAAAGTCTACCAGAATTGATGCAGAAGACACATTTATGCAGATTGAGATGAATATTGTAGCGTCTACAACGAAGAAAGATCTGGCAGAGATGGTCTGAGTGGTCTTTTTGCACAGCTGAATGAGCTAGAAGGTCATCCAGGTATGTTTGAACAATATGATGAATATCATGAAAGGCATAATACATCTCGCGCTGGAACATAGCCACAACATTCTTCAAGCCTAAAGGGAGTTTTTTATACGCGAATGTTCCCCAAGGACAGATAAAGTGTTCTTGTGTTGATCGGATAGGATAATTTTGATCTCATTATAGCCAGAAAAAATATCCATAAGAAAAAAAATCTCACTCCTCGCACAATCATCAATGATCTGATTAATGAAAGGGGTGGGATAGTTATCCTTAGGATAGGCCCAATTAATATCACAATAGTCAACACAGACACGAATTTCTCCCTGCTTCTTATCCATAGGAACAATTTTAGAAACCCACTCTGTCAGAGGAATCAGATAATGAAACCCACTTTAAGAATATTTTCAACTTCAGCTTTTATGGTGGTGGCTTTCCGAGGATGCATTGGACGCAGACGCTGGTGAACAGGCTTCGCACCTGGGTAGGTGGGAATCTCATGCACCACAATACTGGGATCAATTCCAAGCATCTCTTCGTAAGACCAGGTGAAAACATCACGAAATTCATGAAAGAGGCTAGTATACACTTGGAATTCATCGAAAGAGCAAGTGACTCCCACATGGATATTCTCGAAAATTCCTTGTTTCACAGAAATGTCGATAGGCATTGTCTGAGTGATGTTACACAATTTATCTTCAGCGAAGACTTCATGAGTCAAGATAGGCATTTGAAGTGGTGGAGAAGGAACTTGAGAAGAAAAATGCTCAAGACAGTTAGAAATTGCCACGAGGCTAGGCATAAACGAGGAATAGTGATGCCCATTGCTCCACAGTAGTTCTTTGAGAGACATGGTTTCCATTATAGCCTCATCGAATGGAAACAGTTCTTTCAAAGGATCAAGTGAATCTACATCGCCGAGCCAGGGGAATTGAGAATAAATGTCGAGAGCCATGCTCAAAGGAGCACCTTCAGAAGGGGGAGAATTAGATGCAGCTATAAGCTCACAATAATTGATTTCAATTGGACTAAGTGGCATTGAATCCCCAAATGAATCAACCTGTTTAGGTAAAGGGATGATCCACGAGTCATCTGACTGAGAGATCATATTAACTTGAACTATATTTGGTAGTTGTTGGAGAGGTAAATCCCCTCTGTGGATAGAGACGATCCCTACTAGCCCAGATCAAGTCTAGTAACAATCAGTCATATAGTGACATAGGTCTCTAGTTACAAAAATGACAAAACATAATGAGTTGCCTACCTCAGGTCCTATGCAATGGTCGTCAAAGAAATGATGACGCTTCCCATCCTCTGCTTTGGAAGATCACGATCCTTCCACTTAACATGTCCGAACACCTGCACACATGTGAAGAAACACAACGATACACAGCATAGTATCTAAATCTTGTAACCATACATCAGTCAGAGAGGATGTAATTAATTGCATCAAAGACAAAGACACATGAATGAAACCATAATCAAAGTCACATATCATTAATAATAACAAATGAAAGATACAACCCAAATCTCTGATGCTAGATCTTCCTTCGGTAGGGTCGACAGCAGAGCACGTCTCAATGAAGCTCATCGGAAATGGGACAAATCTCTCTCTCTTCAGATTGGCTCTCAAAGGCTATTTGGTGATAGTCTCCTTGATATAAGTTCAGCTCTTCTCTAGTGCTATTAGGACTACTAGCTTGCTAAGGGAAAATGGCAAGCTTATATAAATGGTGGAAGGGGAGTTGGGATCCCTAAAATTGTGGGATTGGCCCTATCCTCAAGGAAGCTTACATGATAGGCAGAAAACCACCTCCCCTACATGGAGATTCAGAGCCAAACTTCCCAAATCATTTTAGAGACTCGTTCAGGAGTTTGTTGGAATCAAAATTCTGCCATTTATTTTTAAAAAACAATCCTTATTAAGCTTGGTGCGAGCAAGACAATGGGACAAAGTGCCATTTTCTGTGCCCTCTTTGGTGGATTTTCCCCATTGGCATGAGGGCTAAACTGGCTAGTCACGCCAAGGCCAAAAAATCAGTTTTTAGGGTTTTCCAAAGGAAACCTTCTTCAGAGGAATGATTTTCCTTGTAAAGGGGGATGTCATCAAAGTTGTTTCAGGTTATTTCACTGTTCACAGGTCACATAAAAGGCCCTCCAATGTGCGGGATGGGGTATTGCAGGGACGGTGACAAATTACTGTGTAACAGATGCCCCCTAAAGCATGAGGCCCGAGAGAGAGAGGGGTGAAATGCTTTATGATAACGTGCCATACTAAAAACACTGTCGTCAGAAAACCTGCGTAGCCAAATACAACTGATATCTCAAATACATGATATGTTGCATGGGCGCAGCCATCCATAACAGAGTATACAATAATTAGGATCCAAGGTATGGACACAGCCATCCAGTTAGGATCAATAAGAAAACTTAGGTATGTTCACAGCCATCCAATCAATGAGTCATGTAACCAATCATGATAATCCACAAAATCCACAGCCTATATTCCATCAGACAAAACCCAGGGTCTTTCGCTCCATCTCAACCCGCACAGAGTACAAGTCCTAGCATGTGAATAGGTGAGCTGAAGTCGAACATGCAAGAACATCGTCTGATTACCAGTCAATGATGAAAGCCATTAACAGATGTGAGAGGAACCACCAATAATGACGATGGCCCTCAAGGTACTATATGTACAATCCATGGAATGTGAACAGTGAGATGGCGTCGAACACCCGCAGAATCATTCGATCGAAGGCCAATGATGAAAACCTTGCGACGAATGCGAAGAACCTGCCATTAAGGCATGTAGGCTCTAAGGTACCTGAAGGGAGTCTCTAGATCAAATTCCTAGATAATGAGCTGAAGTCGAAAGGAAGTGACCTTGATCGAAGGTGGGTGATAGTGTTTCCCACATCATCGACGTGAGACAGAGGATCATAATTTTTGTGAATCAGTATCAGGAGAGAATCAGAGGAGGGTTGAAAACTACAGAGGTCAACTTCTCTTGAACGTATTGGTGGCACGACACTGGATTTGGCAGTATTTGACGTCAAAAGATTTGAGGTCATGATGACGTGGCAAAGAGCAGATAGCGGCCAAAAGGGATTACCCAAACCCATGGAGGCAAGTAGAAAATGAGATGAGATATCCCCAACCTGACACGAATGTAGACAAGTGCCATGTTCAAGAGAGACATACTGCCAACACGATGATGATGTTGGTTTCATTTTTCCCCACCATTTCTGGCGAGTACCCCAATTATTTTTGAAAAAAAGCTTGAAGGGGATAGCATATGATTGTGATATAAGTTCATCCTTCGGAAAAATCCAACCTAGTACATTTAACGAGCCTTAGGAAGGAGAAACTTGAGTATCTTCATTATGACAGGATCTGATGTCATCAAGTTTTAACGAGTCTGAAAAAGGAAGAACTCGGTATCTTTTCATGTTTAGAGAGTTTGAGAAGATAGCAGAAAATTAAACTCCAACAGTCCCTTTTCGTAGATAGTTCCTTAGATCCAAAAAGGTAGAAAGCTATGTCTGAGAAAACCTCCTACTCGCGATAGGCTAGGGTATTCCTTTTTTGTAAATAATCTATCCCAGCCCGAAAAAGGGGTAAACGTATACTGGGTAGATGTTGTTTCACATCCAATTTAATGAGATCAAAATGACAAGTGACTCGGCAATATTTTTCATGTTTAGAGAGTCATAAAAGGGCTGAAAGATGACTCCAGTAGTGACTTTTTCGTGTTTTTAGTGAGTCTGATAAAGTATAAAATACAACTCGGATCATCGTCCTAGTTTCGTGAAAACATATTGCTACATAAGAAAGCAAGAAAAAAACCCATTCTCTGATAAGATATAATAAAATATGGGAAAAATAAGCTTCAAAACCTAATTTGATCTTGAAAAGTTATAAATATGGCAAAAATATTAAAAAAATATTTATTTTTACTTTTACCTCTTGTGGAGAGCAATAGTGAGTTTTTCCTGTGCGAACTTGTAGTGACGATTGTGGATGATCCAGTGCATATTTTCAGTTCTTGTTTGTTCCAGGTAAGAGGCGCTTCCCTTAGCTATGTTTTAATCCATTTTTTATAGAATTCCACTGTGATTTTGGATCCTTGAGGGGATATTTGCAAATTTAGGGCTCGCCCAATTGGGGCGGGTATCAGGCATGAAATCACGCAAATTGGGTCTTTTTTGCAAAGGGGTCGTGCTAGTTGGCGCGACTGTTAGCAAAATAGTCACGCCAATGGCGCAACCTAAATTTCCGCTCAATTTTGACAAAAACTGAACCAACCAACTGGATTTTTGAGTGTTCAAGGGATCTAATGAAGTGTTTGTGACCATTTTGGTGCAGATACACAGCCACAATGGTGATAAAATGGAAATAAAGGGAGCATAGTGAAGAATATGAAATGGCCATGGAGAAAGAGGCATGTATGAACGCTCTCCAGGATTGTGGCTTAAAAAAGTTCTTCTTGACACCATGTCTCAGGGCACAACCTGAATTGCTGCAGTACTTAATCAATATCTGGGATGAGAATGAAGAGAATTTTAGGCTTCGATACCAAGTGTTGGAGCTCGAAGTATCCCATGTTTATTTCATAACTGGACTATCTCGGAGAGGTTCAGTCCCAATCATGACAGGTAATAGGCCTTTGGTGGAGAAAATGTCAATGGTAATGGAAAGAGTGTGCCCAGGGGCACAAACAAGATCAGGTAGTGGGAAATTTGACATCCACACGGTTCCTAATCTATCACTTAGGGTAGTGTCCCATACCATTATGCAAGCTACGGGGTCACAGGAGCTACATGAAGCTACTAAAACATAGCTCCTCTTAGCATCAAAATGTATGAACCCAACACTATTTGATTGGGCCACTACCGTAATAATGAATGTCAAACATCAGTTGACAAAGTGTAAGAAGACCAAACTGAATCGGTTTGGGTAGGGATCTACCTTGGTATCATTCATCCTCGAACGGTTACCAATCTTCCAGGGACAGGGGGCGATAGTCGCCGATCCACCATTGAGAGAGACACGAATGGCTCGATGGGCAACACTCATGCCCAGATCAGGAGGGGGCTAGCAAATGTCATGGAGGCTTGAGTTCTTTGTATGGATTTAGTGACAATTGATCATCGTAGAGGACTGGCCCTATGCTAGTACTGACTTCACGGGAGACCTGGGTCTTCCACTCCCGGAGGGAGAAGACTGGGATGAGGAGCTGGGTAGTACTCTTTTTGATTTTGTGTATTTTATGATTTTTTTGGGTATACATGCATGTCTTAAAAAATAATTCTATGTGTATGCAGATGTTGGCCCAAAGAGGTCTATCGGCGTGTCGTTGATCGCACGGAGGATCTCGCTTGCCTATGACCCTCAAGGTGAGGGTGGAGAGGGGAGTGAGCTAGTTTAGAACTTGGAGGGAATTACCTGTGGGATCCCAGATTATGCTCACCTAGCATATGTTCCATTGGCTTATCAGAGGCACACTGTGGGGGTGCCTAGTCGCCTTCATTGTTTACTGAGGCAATTGGTGTGGGTAGTGACATGCTACCATGAGTACCACACTGATTAGTCATCTAGGCTTTTCATTTGCACATTTTTGAGAGACATGTTGTCTCCAGCTATTATTAAAACAGACATGTATATTTTTGAATTTTATGTGATGCACGCAAACTGTAAAATTTCTCACACACACACACACACACACACACACACACACACACACACACACACACACACACAGAGATATATATATATATATATATATATATATATATATATATATATATATATATATATATATATATATATATATTTCTAGATGGGTATTTTTTACATATGATGATGTTTTTTAATATGTTACGCAAATGTCTAATAAAATATTATCTAATGCATTAGCTGCATAACACATGACCCAAATGGAAAAATTAAAAGTTCAGAAAATGCATCATACCACACATTTTATTTTTATGCAAGCTTAAAAGCACACATGTAAACTATGCTTGAAATGATAAGGAAAACGGGCATGCCCCCAACATGGTGTCTCAATTCGAGGTACATGCCCCCCAAGCTTCAGTCCATAGGAAATGGAGTGAAGGTTCAAAACATAAGAGATTTGATCTAAATCTAACAAAACTCGAATTGAACGAGCTCGTGTTTCATTATTTTAATGAGGTTGACACACTTAAAATAACTTTCCTCGTAGTAAATTGTTTCATTGTTTTAGGAGCTTAACACAAGAAGAGGAACTATGCTCGCATGAGCTCAAAGGAGGAGGCTCAAGAGGGGGATAACCAGATACATCATGCTCGAGACAATTAGAAATTTCCCCCAGGCCAGGGATGAATGAGGAATGATGATGTCCATCGCTCCATGACAAATCTTCAAGATACATCATTTCAACGATAACTTCATCAGAGGGGAAGACTTCTCTTAAAGGAGCGGGTGAATTTGCATCACCGAGCAAAGGGGATTGAGAATATAAATCTAAAGCCATGATAAAAGGAGCATGTTTAGAAGGATGAGGATCCAATGCAGCAACGATATCGCAATAATTTATCTCAACTGGAGTCAAAGGCATTGATTCTCCAAAAGAGGTCACCTGTTCAGGCGAAGGGATGATCCAAGGGTCATCTGACCTAGAGATCATGTTAACTTGAATGGTGTATGGTGGTGGTGCGGGAAAAATATCCATGAGGACGGGGTCCTTGAAAAGACCAGGTCCTACACTGTCAGGGGGATTGGGGATTTGATCCACATAAGGTACGTTGTTCTCGAAGGATGAGGTGAAGAAAGACAACTGATCGACAATGATAATTTTGGCCTCATGAGGAAACTTCAAAAGTTGGAAGAGGGTGGATGGAATGCATAGCATGGCGTGAGTCCAACTGAGACCAAGAAGAAGATTATAGTTGAGCTTGGCACCAACCACTTCTACTTCTACATTGACTGTCTTACCTTGTAACGTGATCGGTAAACTCTCGAGAACACCCAGGGGTTTTTATTCCCTACCATCAAATTCCTCTAGGGCATTGGGAGATGAATTAAGAGATGGAGAGCCAATGGCCTTCCAGCAGGTAGATGACATAACACAGGTGGAAGCACCTTCGTCCACAACGGCTCTATGAATGTTGAGTTCGTTGATACCGACTTGTATAATGAGAGAAATTTGATGTGGAAGTCGGGGGACAAAATTTTCCAGGTCGAAGGTGAGAAGACTAGAATTAGCAGGCTCAATTCCACCAATTGCAGACAATAGATCTTTCCGTTGTGATGGGCAACTTTGGAGAAATTCCAATGCAGACATTGCGGAAGGCACCTGTGCCAAATCGTCAACAATGCTGTAGTGGTGAGCGGCACGAGCGTTTGGATTATAGGAATATTTTAGAAGAACACCTTTGGAAGGTGGCCTTACAATGGGTTCAGCATTGGGATTCTCAATTTATAAAGGACCAGAGACAGGTGGGGGAGGTGGGCTATCAATGACTTTCTTCCCAGCTGTCTGGTGTGATCCAACATAATCCTTCGAACACGTAGCAATCAAAACAGGTGCAACACCATTCATCATAAAGACTTGGGACCCAAATGGTGCAGATGGTGAAGGTTTTTCGACCATCTGGGTCTGCTGGGATGGAAATGGTTCTTTGAGAATGACCGGAGTCCCTTTAGAGCCTTTTAGAAGTTGACTAACCTCAATCATCGGGGACAATATTTGGTATAATTATCTCCTTCACAAATAAGGCAGGGGTACTTCAGTTTGCATTGGGAACTATCATTAGCACGAGGTTTGGAGAATTCCAGTTTTGGGGCATCAGGTTTGGATTTTCCTTTGCCCTTCTTCTTCCCTTTGGAGGCCTTTTCCATAGGATTGGCCTGAACGGCATTGACTTCCACAGTCTTACTAGAATCTAGAGGGGCAGGAAGAGCAGAATTATTGGAAGAATTTTACTTTTGCTTCCCATTAAAGGACTTCCAAGAATTCTAAGAGACGAAACCAATAACACTGTCCACTGATGGGGTAGCTGGTGCTTTAGAGGTTCCTGGCTACGGGGCATCAGTCAATATATCATATAGCGTTCCAGATTGAGAGTACACCAAGTCAAGGTACTGGGCAAGAGCGATGGCTTGTTCTTCAGTTACACATGCCCCCATAGCAATATCTTGAGTGATATTGTTAACAAAGGAGGTTGTGAATCAATGCATTAGAAGCTGATCAGGAATATCAAACTTGATCAGTCGACGACGACATCACCACTCATGAATATGATCAGATATGTGAGTGGATTTATCTTGCTTGAGAGAAGTCAGGAGATGCGTCCCGGATTCGTAACAAACCAGTAACTGGAAGTGTGTTAGAAAAGCCATAGCTAACGTATTAAAGTCTTGAAAGATACCACGGGGTAGTTCTATATACCACTTAGTAGTAGCACCGGTAAGAGTGTGCTAGAAAAGACGCAGATGAATCGAGTCATCTACCCAAGAGTTCGAAGAACACCATAGATGGTAGTTCATGACATGAGCTTGGGGGTCCTCTCCAGCTTTACCCTCAAATTTAGGATAGTCACCAAACACCTTGGTCGGAACCGGAGGTCAATAAGGATTGTGAAGAATCGGATCATTGGTCAATTTAGATACATCCGGCAATTCCAATGTGGCAAGGAAAGGTAATTGAGGATTGAAAGGCATACCAGGCCCATGATAAGGATATGTACCTATACTCCAACCTGGTTGAGCATAAATTTTCCCCCATTGGTTCTATCCCAGAGGATTCTGACCATAGGGAGTGTAAGCCATATAATTGGGTTGATATGGTTGCTGATAACTAGTGTAAGGGGGTTGATAACCAGGGTACTGACCCTGATTATATGTAGGCCCCATTTGAGCAGTGTATGGATTTGACTACTGAGCATAGTTATATCTTGGTTGTTGAAGGTAATAACCAGAACCTTAGGGCTTGTTATAAACTGGTCGAGACTGAACTTGAAGGTAATAACCGCCTTGGGGTCAAGCGGGCTGTTGGTAAGTGGGGCCCTGCTGAGCCTGATAAGTAGGATGCACAGGCAGATTCGGCTGCGGCATAGAATAAATCAGTTGTTGAGCAAGGTTGACTAGATGTGCAGGTTGACCTATTTGAGCGGGCTTCCCTGGTTGAACAGGTTGACCCGTGTGAACAGGTTGTCCTGGTTGAACAGGTTGACCTGGATGGTGATGGACACTAGGTTGCCTCGGCTGAGCCGGTTGGCCTAATGGTGGGATGGGGCCAGGTTGTGCCTGATAGCTAGGTTGACCTGTGGTAAGACCATAAGATGGCCTAGCTGTGCAACATTCGGACCAATAGGAAACTGAGGTTGTTGAGGTTGCACCATAGGCTAGAAAGGGTGGACTTGCCCCCCAGCACCATACAACGGTCCAGGTTGATACCCTGGTTGACATGTGGGTCCTTGAGGTTGCCCTGGTTGGACCACATGGTGAGGTTGTAAAGGTTGACCCTGAGGGTTGTAGGACTAACCTAGTGGACCGTACAACAACTCATGCTGGCCCGAAGGTTGGCCCTATAAGGGTTGTCCTTGCAGGTCATATAGATAACCAGGCTGGCTCGAAGGTTGACCTTGGAAGGGTTGTCCTTCCGGGTTCGAAGGTTTCCCAGCCTGGGCAGATAGAAAACCATGAACATACTGATAAGCCTCTGGAGCAGGAAAACATAGAGGGTTTCCTTGCTCATTGTACTGATATGGAAAAACATAAATAGGGGTACCATCCGGCCCATAATGGGAAAAATAAGGATGGTTGGGATCTTGGGAGGACTGACCAAACTCAAAGTTCGACAGCTGTAAAGACAAATGATACTCTTCAGGAGAGATATTCTCTAGAATAGCAGATGCTATGTAAATGTCTTTAGAAAGTGACGAGGTCCTGATGGATTGAGTAGTGACAGTGGGCGTAGGTGCAGCTACGCAGACAGTAGGCCTGACAGGTACTGACATGACTTGAGGAGATGACGTGAGAGGTGTCGATGGCGACATCCTTAATGAAGGAATAACTGGCCTCATGGATGGATTTGATACTCCCATGGAGGCCACAACGACCACAATATGGCTTAAGGACCTATATCCCGCTGGAAGCGAATGACTAGGCAAAGACATGACGGAAGACTCGGGGTTGTTTTCCGGAAAAAGATGGTAATCTTCACTAGATGTAGGAATTTCCTCACTAGGAGAAGGACTGGGTGAGTCCATATCTGACCCTGCCACTAGATGTTCTAGAAGATGGCAAGGACTAGGAGGTATAATGGCAGCCAAGAAAGGCGATCCCGATATAAGAGGAGGGAAATATTCCCCTATTCCAAATCCAAACCAAGTGTTGGATAAGGGCCAATTGAATTCAACTGGTCCACCAAAGGGAAGCTCAGATAGAACCGGTCCCCCGTCAGGAAACTTGGATACAATAGGTTGCTGAGGTTCAGTAGAGGACTGAGAGACCTCTGATGAATCGTCTGTGTAAGGACTACCAGTAGACGAAACTGAGGGTTCCACCACTATGACAGTAACGAAAAGAGGAAGAGATAAAAACAAAAACACATAGGAAAAAACCAAGGCAAACAATCAAACGGCTGAAAAACAATCTCTAAAAGGGCGTGTGATCGTAGGTGATGGATTTTACCACATTGAGACTCAGAAATTTTACCGTTTCACGTTTTAAGAGTCAAGAAATGAGTAAAAGGTGACTCTATCTCTTTCAATTTGGAAACAAGCGTGAAAGGACAAGCGCTTGCTGATCCTTTCAAATTTAATGAGTCAGAAAGGATCAAAATGACTACTCTAGAACTCTAGGCAAAAGGGTGTACCAGATATCCGTGAACTGCAATATACACCTTGGTTAAAAAATGAAAGAGAAATCAACCAAAGACTTGATGTATGTGCAGTAAATCTCCCCGAATGCTATGTCCGGTGTATCACGAGTATAAGGCGGCAAACTCAGCTTCCTACAGCTAAAGGATAACAACCTAGTGGGGTCTCCCTTTATATACGCGACGGTATGGGGAGCACAAGTCCATACTAGCGCTGTCTAAAGCTAAGAGGCAAATGACAGCTACTAGGTTTAATGACACCGGAACACGTCACTAGCCTAGACCTCTAGATATTTTGTTAATGTTTCAATGTTTCCTTAAGGAAAATTGAATAAATTTTAGAGTTGATCTTCAATTATGTTTCAATTTCAGGCCCTACCGAATTTTATGTCTCAAAAATCCTCTAAATGCACACTACATGCCACAATATATCACTTCATTTGATGAAGAGCTAACTACAAGAAGGTTGAGAGCTTTTCAAACAATAAAAAAATGATCACAAAAAAACAACTAGTGTCTCTAATGCACGCTAATGAAACTAAAAGATTTACCTTTAGAGTTATATAACACTAATAATGCAGAAATTTTTTCAATTTTCACTAACTAATCAAAAGAAAAAAGAATTGTTTTTTGTATTTTCAATGTTTTAGAGCAAAATGCACCAAACAAAATGAAAAACTAATAAAGAGACCAATCTGAGAAATGATAGCAAAAGAGTAGAGACAAGGAAGTTCACTCAATGCAAAACACACCATCAGAGCTCAAACTAATGAAGAAATCCTTCAAATCAAAGAGGAATCCCAACAAAAACTCATATGAACCGTATGATCTAGGCTCGAAATGAGACAAAGCAAAATTCGAATGGAAAAGAGAGAAATAAATCAAATAACACAATGATACAATGGAAACCAACCAAACGAATGCAAGGAAGCAAAAATGAAGTTGACTGAACAAGCGAAAAACAAAAACTCCTATGGGAGGCTCAACACACAATAACACCTAGATGCCCTAGGGCTAGAATGTAAAACCAAGAGTAGAGGGAAAACAACCGAAGGATGGAGGTCAAACACAGTCAACAAGGACTTCAAGGCACTCAGACAGTCAGAAAAAAAACACCAAAACCAAAAATCAGACTCAGAGGGATCAAAATCAGGTAAACCCTAGCACCAAGCAGGGTTGGCGTGACTGTTTAGCTGCTTCTGGCACCAAAACAAGGTTGGCGCAGGTGCCTAAGTAGCAACAAGTAGCAGCTGGCACAACTGTCAGGCTAAAAAGTGTGCCAATCAAGTTTACTAATGACAAAAATGAAAAAGAGAAAGCAAAGAGTAGATCAGGTATGGTGGGGGCTGAACAGAGGTTTTACACCAGAAAGAGACAGACCAGAAGAGAAAATAAAGCAGACAGAAGCCAAAAGTAGTCAAAAGAGACAATACAAACTCCAATCAAATTCCTCAGCGGAGTCGCCAGCTTGTTGGAGAGGTAAATCCCCTCTGTGGATAGAGGCGATCCCTACTAGCCTAGATCGGGTCTAGCAACAATCAGTCACACAGTGACGCAGGTCTCTAGTTACAAAAATGACAAAACATAATGAGTTGCCTACCTCAGGTCCTACGCAATGGTTGTCAAAGAAAGGATGACGCTTCCTGTCCTTCACTTTGGCAGATCACAATCCTTCCACTTAACACGTCTGAACGCCTGCACACATGCGAAGAAACACAACGATACACAACATAAAATATAAATCTTGTAACCATACATCAGTTAGAGAGGATGTAATTCATTGCATCAAAGACAAAGACACATGAGTGAAACCATAATCAAAGTCACTTATCATTAATAATAACAAAGGAAAGATATAACCCAAAGCTATAACGCTAGATCTTCCTTCAGCAGGGTCAACAGTGGAGCACGTCTCAATGAAGCTCATTGAAAATGGGACAAAGCTCTCTCTCTTTGGCTTGGCTCTCAAAGGCTGTCTGGCGATAGTCTCCTTGCTATAAGTTTAGCTCTTCTCTAGTGCTATTAGGACTACTAGCTCGCTAAGGGAAAATGGAAAGCTTATATAGATGGTGGAAGGGGATTTGGGATCCCTACAATTGTGGGATTGGCCCTTTCCTGAAGGAAGCTTCCATGATAGGTGGAAAACCACCTCCCCTACATGGAGATCCGAAGCCAAACTTCCCAACTCATTTTAGAGACTCGTTCAGGAGTTTGTTGGAATCAAACTTCCGTCATTTATTTTTAAAAAACAATCCTTATTAAGCTTGGAACGAGAAAGACATTGGGACAGAGCGCCAGTTGGCGTGCCCTCTTTGGTGGATTTTCCCCATTGGCGTGAGGGCTGAACTGGCTACTCGTATCAAGGCCAAAAGATCAGTTTTCAGGGTTTTCCAAAGGAAACTTTCTTCAGAGGAATGATTTTCCTTGCAAAGGGGGATGCCATGAAAGTGGTTTCATGTTATGTCAATGTTCACAGGTCATGGAAAAGGCCCTCCAATGTGCGGGACGGGGGATTGCAGGGACAGTGACAAATTAGTGTGTAACAATGGTGGAAGGGGAAAGATACCCATGAGAGAGGGATCTTTGAAAAGGCCCAGCCCTACACTGTCAGGGGGAGAAGGAATCTGATCCACATATGGCACGTTGTTCTCGAAAGACGAGGTAAAGAATGACAATTGATCGACAGTAATGATTTTGCCCTCATGTGGAAACTTTAGAAGATGGAAGAGGGTCGACGGAACACATAGCATAATGTGAGTCCAACTGCGACCGAGTAGAAGATTGTAATTGAGTTTAGCATCAACTACTTCTACTTCGACATTGACCATCTTACCTTGCAACATGATTGGTAAGCTAGTGAGAACACCGAAGGGTTTCGATTCCCTGCCATCAAATGCCTCAAGGGCATTGGGTGACGAAGTGAGAGTTGAAGAGCCAATAGCTTTCCAGCAAGTGGATGACATGACACAAGTGGATGCACCTTTGTCCACAATGGCTCTATGAATGTTGAGACTGTTAATTCCGACTTGTATGACAAGCACAATCTGGTGTGGAAATCGGGGGAAGAAATTCTCTAAATCGAAAGAGAGAAGGCTAGAATCAGTAGGATCGATTCTGTCGATCACAAATAATAATTATCTCCATTGAGACAGACAACTCTGAAGTACTTCTAATGCATACATTGAATACAGAGCCTGTGCTAAATCCTCAATAATACTGTAATGCTGAACAACACGGGTGTTGGGATTATAAGAAGATTTTCGAAGAACACCTTTAGAAGGTAGCCGTACAATGGGTTCAGCACTGGGCCTTTCAATCTCAAGAGGACCAGAGGAAAGTGGGGGAGGAGGACCATCAATGATCTCTTTCTCAGCTGCCTGGCATGATCCAGCATAATCCTTCGACCGAGTAGCAATGGAAATGGGTGCAGAACCGTTTACCATAAACACTTGAGAGCCAAATGGTGTAGATGGTGCAGGTTGATCAACCATCTGAGTTTGGTGAGATGGGAATGGTTCTTTAAGGATCGACGGAGTTCCCTTAGTGCCTTTGAGCAATTGAATAACCTCAAATCATCTAGGAAAATCCTTAGTGTGGTGTTCCTCATCACAAATCAGACAAGGATACTTCGGATTTCATTATGAACCATCATCAACAAGAGGTTTAGACAATTCCAGTTTTTGGGCATCGGCTTTTGCCTTGCATTTTCCCTAATTTCTCCCCTTGGAAGATTTTTCTACAGGATTAGCATGAAAAACATTGACCTCTAAGGTTTTACCAGAATCTGAGGTAGGCTGAGGAGTAGAACCATTGGAAGAATTTTATTTATGCTTCCCATTGGAAGACTTGTGTGAAGCATGAGACACAGAACCAATAATTTCATCGACCGATGGGGTAGCCGATGCTTTAGAGGTCCTGGGTCATGGAGCCTCAGTCAAGATGTCATATAATATGCCCAATTGAGAGTACACTAAATCAAGGTACTGGGCATGAGAAATGGCTTGTTCCTTGGTTACACATGCCCCCATGGTGATGTCTTTTGCAATTTGATTGACAAAAGAGGCAGTGAACTGATGAGTAAGAAGCTGATCAGGAATTTCAAACTTGATCAGGTGACGATGGTGTCTCCATTCATCAATGTGGTTCAAGATATGGGTAGCCCGGTCTTGTTTCAAGGATGTTAGGAGATGCGTCCCGGCTTCATAACGAACCACTAAATAGCAGCTCTGGTAAGAGTACGCTGGAAAAGATGGAGTCGAATAGAGTCATCCACCCAAGAATTGGAAGAACACCATAAATGGTATGTCATGACGTGTGCTTGGGGGTCTTCCCCAGACTTTCCCTCAAACTTGGGACAATCACCAGTAACCTTCATTGGAACCGGGGGCCAATATGGATAATGAAGAATTGGATCATTTGACAATTTGGACACATCCGATAACTCCAATGTGGAGAGAAAGGGTAATTGAGAGTTAAAAGGCATAGCAGGTCCTCGATAAGGACCTATACCCATACTCCATCCTCGTTGAGTATAACTCTGCCCCCATTGGTTCTGTCCCGAAGGATTCAGACCATAAGGGGTATAAGTCGAATAATTCAGTTGATATGGTGGATGAGGACCAAGATACGGGGGTTGAAAACCAGGATACTGATTCTGAGTATACGAGGGTCCCGATTGAGCAGCATAAGGATTATGCTGCGGAATATAAGTATGGCCTAGCGGTTGAGGGTAATAAGCATAACCTTGAGGTGCATTATATACTGATCAATATTGACCTTGAGGGTAATAACCAACTTGGGGTTGAATAGTCTGATGATAAGTAGGGCCTTCCTGAGCTGGATAGGTCGGGCGCATAGGTTGATTCGACTACAACATGGAATAGAGCGGTGGCTGAGCAGGGTGAACTGTTTGTGTAGGTTTTCCTGGCTGAACAGGTTGAACTGACTGATGAGGGCCACCAGGTTACCCCTGCTGAGCAGGTTGGCCTGATGGCTACGGTGGGCCAGGTTGTGCCTGATAACCAAGTTGACCTGGAGCAGGACCATAAGATGGTCCAGGCTATGCAACATTTCGACCAATTGGAAAATATGGCTGTTATGGTTGCAACAAAGGTTGAGATGGATGGATTTTCCCCCCAGGACCGTATAAAGGTCTAGGTTGATATACCAGTTTCCCAGCTGGTCCTTGAGGTTGCCTTGGTTGGACCACAGGCTGAGCTTGTAAAGGTTTGCCTTGAGGATTTTAAGGCTGCCCTTGCAGGCTGTAAAATGATCCCTGCTGGACCGAAGGTTGTCCATGTAAGGGTTGCTCTTGTAGGTTGTATGCATATCCTTGCTGCATCGAAGTTTGTCCCTAAAAGGGTTGTCCTTGTGGGTCATAAGCATACCCTTGCTTAATCGAATGTTGTCCCTGAAATGGTTGTCCTTGTCAGTTAGAAGGTTGCATAGGCAAGGTAGGTCTAAAACCGAAAATGAACTGATAAGCCTCAGGAGCAGTCAAATATATGGGGTTTTCATGCTCATCATATTGAAACGGAAGTGAATAAATTGGGGTACCATCCGTGCCATAATCAGAAAAATAAGGACAATTAGGATCTTGAGGGGACTGATTAGTATGGGAGCTCTGCTGCTGAATAGCCAACCGATACTCCTCAAAAGAAATGCCATCAGGGATTTCCATGGCAATCGAAGTCTCTACCGAAGCTAAAATTTCTAATGACTGAGCGGTGACGACCGGTGCCGATGCAGCCACACAGAAAGTAGGCCTAGTGGGGACAGACGTAACAAAACGTGTTGACGAGATAGGTGTCATCGGTGACATCCCTAATGATGGGAGAACTAGCCCCCTCAATAGAGTTGATGTTGCATGGAGGCAATCCAGCTATAATCTGACCCAAAGACTTATATCTGGCTGGAAGTGACACCGATGGTGAAGATTGAGCAAGATCTTGGTGGATTTCTTCAGGGAAAATTTGGTATTCTTCATCAGAAACTCGAATTCCCTCACTGCCATTAGAACCAGACGAGTCCATGTCTGAATCCACCGTGAGATCTTGTAAAATACTATGGGGGCTAGGAGGTATGATAGTAGCCAAAAACGACGATCCCGATGTCAGAGGGGGGAAATTTTCCCCGACCCCAAACCCAAACCAAGCATTTGAAAGAGGCTAATGGAACTCAACCGGTTCTCCAAAGGGGTACTCTGATGGGATGATAGATTGCTAAGGCTCGACAGACCTAGAGGTTTGCGAAGTTTCATATGAACCATTCGAGAAAGGACTACTAGTAGATGAAACCGATGGTTCCGCCACTGTGACTGTAGCACACTAGAAAAGGGAAAAATATTGGAAAAGAAGACTCTTGGATCAAAACCAAGGCAAACAAAGATAGGCCAAGTAATCAAACTTTAATGGGCATGAAATCATAAGTATTTTATTTTACCACATTGAAACCAAAATTTTTTTGTTTCATATTTTAAGAGTCAAGAAATAGTCAAAGATGACTCTAGTCTCTTTCAGTTTTAAGCAAGCGCAAAAGGACAAGTGCTCGATGATATTTTCAAATTTATGGAGTCAGTAAAGATTGAAAATGACTACTCAGGTAGTCTAGGTAAAAGGGTGTTCCAGGTTCCTGTGAACTACCATATACACCTTGGTAATAAAATGAAAGAAGAATTAACCAAGGACTTGACATACGTGCAAGTAGTCTCCCCGAATGTTGTGTTCGATGTATCACGGGTACAAGGCGGTAGACTCGGCTTCCTACGGATAAAAGGATTGAAACCTAGAGGGGTCTCCCTTTAGATACTCGACAGTACGGGGAGCACAAGTCTGTGCTAATGCTATCTGATGTCAGATGGCGAGTGACAGCTGCTAGGTTTAAATACGCTTGAAAATGTCTCTAGCTTAGAACACTAAACTTTTCATTAGGTTTCAATGTTGCCTTAGTTTAATTGAATAAATTTTAAGTTGATCTCGTATTTATGTTTCAATTCGAGGGTCCTACCAAATGTTGCATCTCACGAATCCCCAAATTCAAGCTACATGCCATAAAATACCATTTCATTCGATGAAAATATATCTAAGAGAAAGTTTAGGAGTTTTCAAACGATAGAAAATAATGAGAACACATAGAAGCATCCACTACAGTATCTGATGCAAGATAATGAAAACGAGAAATCTTTCCTAGAATGTCCAATGCTATTTATATGAAATATTTTCAATTCCACAATTCAAACAAGAATGCAAGAACAAAATCAATTTGATTTTTCAATGTAATAGGGAAAAAAATGCACTAAATGACATGAAAAACAAACCAACACACTAGTTCGAGAATGTCAATGTGAGATTCGAAGAGAAACAATTCAATCAACTCAAAAGGAAACAAAACAAAACTCAAACCAGTGTTGCAATCTCTCAAATCGAAGAAGGATGTAGAAACAGACCCATACAAGAAGTGTAATCTATGCTTGGAGTGACAAGAAGCACAACTGAATGAAAGAGGCAAGAACCAATCAACCAATGAAATCAGTCAAACGGATCAAGGGAGTCGAATGCAATCAAGCAAGGAATGAAGTTGACTGTGAAAGAAAAGACCCAAACATCCTACAGGAGGCTCAGCATACCAAAGCACTAGAAAACCCTAAGGCTATGATGTTGACAAGAAATGGACAAACAACTGAAGGAAGGAGGCTGTTCAAAATCACAAACAATCCCAAAGCACTCAAAACATGTCAAGAAATCACACAAAAGCACAAGCACTAACCAAAAACTCCAAAATCAAGAAAACCCTAACACCTACAGGAATTGGCGTGACTATTTCACTGTAATCAGTGCCAAACAGGGGATGGCGCAGGTGTTTAAATAGCAACAAGTGCCAGTGGACACGACTTTCAGACAGGAAACCGTGCCAATCAAGTCAACCCTGGTAAAAGGAAATTTTTTGAAAAATAGAGGTCAGATTTGATCCTCTGGGGCTAAACAGGGTTCTTAGACTCAACAAAAATAATAAAAAATGGCAATCTAAGCAAGAAAATACCAAGAAGAAGACCTAATGGATGAAAGAAAAACTCACACTAATCCCCAGTGGAGTCACCAATTTGTTGGTGAGGTAAATGCCCTCTACGGACAGAGGCGATCCCACTATCCCTAGAGTGGGTCTAGCCACAAACGAGACAAGCTATAACATTGATTCCTAGTTAACGAATGGATGGAGATTGAATAGATGAATTACCGGAGGTCCTACGCTATTGTTCTCATCAGAAAGAGTGGCTTCCACTCACTCCTAGTTTACATATCATGATCTACTCTCCTTCATGCTCGGATACCTGCACACACACAAGAAAAAACAATGATATACAACATACTATTTCACATTTGTAACTATCATTTAGTCAAAGAAGACTAAATCAATTGCATTAAATAATCAACATAACACAATGATGGAACCAAAACCATAGTCGAGTATATTAATGAAATAAAGGAAGAGTACAACCAAGCTTCGACGTTGTGGTCTCCTCCAAGAGGGTTCCAGTGGAGCGCATCTCACAAAGGCGCGTTGGGAATTTGGAAAGGGCTCTCTCTATGAAATTCTCCTTAGTTCTACCTTCTCTATAGCAATTACTTAGCTATAGTATCTCTTCTCCAAGTTCATCTTCTTAGCTATATGTTCAACTAGCTTCCATAAAGGGAGAAGGCATGTTTATATAGAGGAAGAGGGAGAGGTTAGGATTCCTATAATCATGGAAGGGATTCCTATCTTTAAAGAATATTCCATGGGAGGTAAAAACCACTACCTAAAGAGAGAGATCCATGGCTTATCGACTTTAACCACTTCTAATGGGTCATCCCTGAGGTAGTTATAAGGAAACGTTTGCCTCTATTTGTTAAAAAACATTCCTAAAACAGCCGGCACGGGTAATACACAGAGACAAAGCACCAGGTGGCGCAGGCTCTAGTGCAAATATTCCCTATTGGCACGAGGGGTGAATTGGATACTCGTGCCAATGCCAAAAAATAGGTTTTTGTGTGCTTTTTGAGGAAATGTTCAATAGGAGAAATGATGTCCTTATGCAGAAGGATGCAAAGAAGGCATTTGCAGAGTATGACATTGGTCACAGGTCACGGGAAATATCCTCCAATATGTGAGGTGAGGGATTGTAGGGACGGTGAAAAAATGATGCGTAACAAAGGTGTAGGAAACTTCATTCCCCATGGACACATCCAACCAATGTGCCTTCCCTACAATCATGTTCCCAACAAAGATAAGAACATCATCAACATATGGAATCACAATAAAAGTCATGCTAGCTGCCATGTGTAGTAATGGAGAAGGACAATGGTCCCTCATGTGCAACTAGCGCAGTTTTGCTCCTAAATGCCACAGAATATGATATAACAAGTGTTCATCCCACCACTTGTTTGCTACCCCATTCTTCTTGCATGTTTGGAGAAGGTGTATGATGGTTGGTGTTAGTGAAGCACACCATGAAGAATACATCATCTCCCCAAAATATTCTAGGGAATAGTCAACATCATCATTGTTCATGGCTCCAAATAGCCCATGAAGAAAATAAGAAAGAGTGCCCCCCTCTTGGGGAAATTCCCTGCACATGTATGGTAAGAAAATGAAATTATATATTAAATATATCATGATGTTGAGAAATACAATCTTTACCATACACTTGGTTTAAATCAGTGAGGTAGCTCATGGATGAACTGCCTCTCACACCCCATGAGTAAGGAGGTGGTGATGATAAATCTTCCCAAGAGTTATGTTTCTCCTCACCTCCAAACAATCCATTCACTTCCTTATATGATAGTGCATCTCCTCTTTGAAGTCTACCCACATGAATCCCTCCAAAATAGTATGGTATGTTCTAATGAAACTAGTGGGATTGGAAAGAAAGATATCATAGACTACACATAGTATTTTATCTTTGAGTTTTGAGTCTCTAGTCAAATAGATCTGATTATGAAAATAAATTACTCCCTCAAATAATATATACCTCCTATCTTCCATTTTCCCATCAAGAAATTTACATGTGAAGAGGTTCTTGGAATATTCTACCAAGAGTTGGGACTCCCAATATGGATCTAGGCTTTCCAACAATGACAGTGCAGTAGAAATCTGAATTGATGCTCCTATCATGTCATGGCTCTCCTCTTTGACATGCTCAATTCCAAAGTCACATGTTGGAGTACTGTCACCCCATATTTGTTGCCTCTCTTACAACTGATCTTACCCAAGACAATATTGAAGTACATGGAAGTCAACCTCCTCTTGAAAGGTCTCTTTCTTCCAAAACTTCCATAGTTTTTCCCATGCATGCAAGAATGTTAATACCCTCTTCTCATATTCAGAAATCTTCCTAATGTGTAAGAGTATCATTTTATGCTCCAAAGCTATGGAGTGGCCATTTGACATCATGCTCATGTCATCATAGATTTATAAATCCTCCTTTTTCAGCACAAATAGCTGAGTGGCAGATAGCAATGTCCATATCAGAAAATTGTTCACCCCTCCTTGGAACCCATCAATGGTTCTCAACATTGTGCTAGCTTCTCCCAAGGCTCCTCCCTTAGCCAAATATGTTAATGCTGCATTAATTTGAGAGAAAACGTTATTCATCTTCCAATTAGGGGGTCTCCTTGGTGGAATTCCTCCATGCAAAGAGACATCAAAATATGAATTAGACTATATAAGTGGATGGACTAATTTTTCCCTCCCTTTACTGCATAAATCAGTTTCCTTATTTTGAAATAAATAAGGGTGCATGCTCCTCATCCTTTGATCTTGAACCACCTTTTATTCTACTCCTCTGATCAAGGCATTACTGCCCATGACCACTGTCACATGATGCTCCTTGGGAAAATTTTGCAAAGATGCAAAAGCTCCTTCTCTTGAAGCAACAACTTCATGCCCATCCCCATGTGGTGATGGTCCTTCTTCTGAAGTGACAACACTGTTACTACCTTCCTTCTCTTTCTCCTCATCAATATTTGATATTACCTCATCAATAATGAGAGACCTTAGATCTTGGTCTTCCCTTGAAAGAGGAAACTCCATGTCTTTCTTTTGAGAAGAAATATCTTCATGCAATGGAGATATTTCCCTTTGCCAGGTATCACATAAGTTTTTATCCCCTTCAATAGAAATCTGAAGTGGAGTTGGTGTAATAGATCTTTCCAACTCATGCAAGGGTTTTGAATGTTCATGCTTTGCTAGCTCAATAAAATATGTTTCAGTTTGTTTTACATCAAATCTCTTCACTAATATCTTAGTGAATCTTTCATAAGTAGATATATTTGCATTTCATAATGAAAAGGATTCAAATAACCACCAAGCATGAGTTTTACCTTTAATATGAAACACTGCTACTCTAAGGGATTCCTTTTCTGAAACTTGATGTAGATGCAAATATGAGTCTAGCTGATCTATCCAATCCTTGGCTGTTCATGTGGAGGATCCATCAAAATTTGGCAGAAAGAATCTACCTCTTCTGCTTCTGTTGTTATTGTTGGGTATTCTTTCCTCCTTGAGTTGGAAAAATTCTTGGAAGTTCAAGTTCTCCTTGAATATCCAAGATTTAGATTCATATTCCTGAAGATAATCACTCAAAGTTTCCTCCTTTGGTGCATATTCTTCCTCCATCTCTCTTGCAGTAAATCTGGGCATAGTATAACGTTGTAGATATGATTGTGTGGTTGAATGCTCACACAAATAATATGAAGAACTAGTGATTTCTTCATGTGAAAATATTATTAAGGGATATTCATATATTTCCCTCCTCATTCCCTTGATTTCTCTTCTAAGCTCATGCATAGTTTGAAGAAGAAGTCTTGAGAACTCCTTCACTTTCATTTCTCTAGATAAAGGGGTTTTAATCTTGTCTTCTTTCTCATCAGTATAATCAATTCTTCTATGTATTCTCTTTTGATACCTCCTCTCTTTGTCAGTAAGAGGCTTTCCTTCTTCAGAAGAAATATTGGCTTTAGAATGCACAGGTTGTGCCAATATGATGCTTTGATACCATTGTAATATTCCTAAATGGGGAATGCAGCAATAAAATGCACAATGATATCAAAATAATGTAGTTCATCATAAACAAAGCAGGAGGCCAATATGGAGACCTTTAATTTGTTATTACAACAGGAAAATGTATGTAAAAATTGGCCCATAATATGCATAAAAAGAAAAGGAAGCCTCCAATGAAAGAAAACCCTCAAAATGAGGTGCTCCAACCAGAGATTAAGATTGAAAAAGCCTTACAACATTATATTATGGGCACTGCAACAACTGTAGATTACACATCAGATCTAGAGAAAGTAAGTGTACAAAAATTTAGATCTATATCAGATCCATGCACTATAAAATCTCCTCTAATGAACCCTCTTGGGATGTTTCAACACACCATTTAGAGAGTGATTTTACTAGTGTTGGGGATCTGCCCTTCACTTTGGAGATCTATTGGAGGAGGTCATTCTATTGTTTATATCAGAATCAGATCCACTTTCCAGATCTGAATATTTTAGTAGATCTACAGTCTTGGATCTCAGATCTATAACTTGTACATGGTGTTTTGCTGAAAACCCCAAAGGGGTTCATTAGAGTAGCTTGTATAGTGCGTGGATCTAGTATAGATCTAACATTTTGTACATTTACTTTCTCTAGATCTGATGTGTAATCTATAGTTTTTGCAGAGCCCATAAAATAATGTTGTAAGGCTTTTTCAGTCTTAATCTATGGTTGCAACACCTCATTTTGAGGGTTTTCTTTCATTGGAGGCTTCCTTTTCATGTTATGCATCTTATGGGCCACATTTTACACACATTTTTCTACTTTAATAACAAATGAAAGGTCTCCATATTGGCCTCCTACTTTTTCTATGATGAACTGCGTTATTTTGATATCATTCTACATTGTGTTGCTACATTCCCAATTTTGGAATATTACAAGCAATGCCTGAAAAACTCTTGAAACTCAGAAGACTTCTTGAAAATAAAGACTAGGAGTGACCATTGAATTATTGGACTCAAGGCTGACCATACATACAGACATAAGTTCCATTGGGCATGGATTTTATTGTCACATCACACCGGATATTTACAATGGAGTGACTCAGCTGACTTACTAAGTAAATAAATTTTTAAGAAAATGACCATTGACTGGACCTCTATTCAGCTGATCATCATCTAGATGTTTGAGCAGAAGAGTATTATTCTCCAAAAATTCAGCAATTCTAAATGGCCCAAACCACATATTGTCAAACTTACCATGTTTTCCATGTTCTTCTCTCCTAGCATGCCAATGTAGCACCAAATCATTCTCCTGAAACAATTGTTGATTTTCTCTTTTATCACAAACAAATTTGACTTTAGCCTGATACTTCTGAACTTTTTCCAGAAATGATTTTCTGATTTGGTGTGTCTCTATCAATTGTAGCATTTTCTTATGGACTGGTTTTTCATGATCAATTAATCTTGTAGGAACTTAATTATAGGAAGAAAAAATTGAAAAAGCATTAAAACTTCAGTACCATATACAAGCTAAAATGGAGACATTCCAATTGAGTTTTTACCACTTACTCTATCTTCCCATAAAGCATGTATCAACTGAGTGTCCTAATTCCTCTTATTTTCAGGCAGCATTTTTTTAATAATCCTTACCAAAATTTTATTGGATGACTCATCCAAAACATTACCTTGAGGCTAATAAGGTTTTGAATGAGTCAATTCAATCCCATATTGCTAACAAAATTTGTACATCTTGGTGGAATTAAAGGCCATTTCATTATCAATTACTAATTTTTATGGACAACCAAATCTTGACATAATATTTTCCAACAGAAATTTGATAATTACTGTATCAGTAGCATTCCTGGTTGGTACAACTTCAATCCATTTAGTGAAATAGTCTGTAGCTGTGAGAATCCATATATGCTTTCCTAATGAAGGTGGATGAATTTCACCGATGAAGTCTAGCCCCCATTGTTGGAAAGGAACATCTGCGGAAATAGGGATGAGAGGTACTGGTATCAATTTATTTTTACCAACAAATTTCTGACATTCGACACAACTCTTCACCTTGGAAAAAACATCAGAGAAAATAGTTGGCCAATTATAGCCAACTCTTAAGATTTTGTTTGCAATGGCTCTCCAATAAAAATTCCCTCCACGTACTCCTGCATGTATCTCTGTCATAATCTTATGGAATTCTGTGTCATCTACACATCTTAATAAGACTCCAATAGGATCCTTCTAGTAAATATGGTCTTCCAAAATGAAATAATTCAAAACTCTCAATTTAAAAGCTCTCCTTTTAGACTTCTCCATTTCAGGTGGACAATTCAAATTTAACAATAAGTAAACTATATCCTTGTACCAATATGAATTAAATATTTCAAGATAATTAGCAATACCTTCTCCATATTCTCCTTCAGCTATCCCTACATTCATATTTGAAGCTTTGCAGTTAGATTCAACCATCAAGCAAGTCAAGTCCTCACCCTTTATCAATTTAGTTGGTTTAATTTCAACATCAAATTCCAGGATCTTGGTCAGCCATCGTCCCCTTCTACCATTTGTATCTAGCTATAGAAACACATATTTAATAGTAATATCGGGTACAAAAGAAATTATTTTTTAATGCATCACATAAAATCTAAAAGAATTTAAAGCCTTAACTAGTGGCTATGCTTGTTTTTCATTCAAGCTGTACTTCAATTCAACATCCCTTAAAGCATGATTGAAAAATGAATTTGGCTACTCCAAACCCTGCTTTTTCTTTTATAGTAAGACAACTGCAATTGTTTCTTTTGAATCATATGAAAAAATCATAAAATCCTTTTCAAAGTCAGGACTTATCAAAACTGGAGCTTCAGTAAAGGCAGATTGAATTATTGAAAAGTAATTCTTTTCTTCATCTCTCCACTTAAATTATGCATCTTTTTTCAGCAAGACATTTATATGTTTGATCAACTCTGCAAAGTTAGGAACAAAACACCTCAGAAAATTGATTTTCCCTAAAATTGACTACAATTTATTTTTATTTCTTGGCAAACCAATCTTTTGAATAGCTTATACTCTTCCTGGATCAATACAAATGCCACTTTCTATTACAATATGTCCCAATAACTTACCTTCTTGGACAAAAAAATATGACTTTTCTGGGTTTAAGGACAAACCAAACTTTCTGCATTTGTCAAAAACTTTCTTTAAATGTTTCAAGTGATCTTCCTATCACCCCAATGCTTCACAAATATCTCTTCTAATTCATCAATTCCTGTAATTGAATTTGGAGCCAAACTTCTAAACCATTTTCGAGCTTCACCATCCAAGCTGTGAACAAAGAGTCTTGACCAGGCATCTTCATGTTCAATATTCTGATTTTCAGCATAACTATAGAAAGCCACTAAATTTTCTTCAACAAAAACTCCTTCTCCCTCCCTAGTGTATTTTGGAAGATATTTCAAATAATCTCCTTGGGGAAGTGCATGCATGTGTTGAGGGAGAACAAGTGGCGCATATATCATAGCCACTATCTGTTGCATCCTTGTAAGGGATGGTTGAGCCATATTTTGCTGATGTACAGTTGATGTAACTGTTTAAGAAATAGGAATTACAATTAGTGAATTATGATTATGATTTAGGTCAGCAGAAAACTTTGGGTCTTGAGCTGATTTTTCAGGCTTTGGAACTAAGAAGAGTGGGTTTTCAAAAAGATGAACAAAGGATGTCTTGACTTCTCCTTTAGTAGAAGAATCAGAATCTAAAGTTGTCTCTTGAGGGGATGGATTTAATTCAACCTTGATTTGCTGATAAAGAAAATTAGATAAGTTAAAACTAAGACCTTTAGGTACAGTCTCTTCAAGTGGATGAGAGGAAGATGACCCAAAAATTGGATTTAGAGAGAAAGGAAAATATTCTTGCTGAGGGGTGACAAGAGACTGGTATTCAGGTTGAGTCTAAAGGAAATTTAAAATAGTCTCGAAGCCTTCTTCAGTCAAAATATCCCTATCAAGGAAAGGTGCAATAACCAATACTTGTTCTAATTTCCCTACAGTCAACAGAAACTCTTCTGACTTCTTTTCAACACTTAGAAATTTAGTTTCTCCTTCTTTGACTAGAACAATACTTATTTCAAATTTACTAGGTGATGAGTAAGAAAAACCTTCAGCTGAGCCTAGGTTAACAAAATTCACTTTATTTTCTAGAGAAGTAGATTCAACTTGAGATTTTTCAATGGAATATTTTGAAACTAAAACCTTTTTAGATTCTGAAGTAGATAGAGGTACCTTTTGCTTTGGAACATACTTTTTGTGTACCTTCTTCATTGATTGAGATGTGGCTTCAATTGATCTTTCTTTTCCTTTAGCATCTTTGATAATTTTCTATGGGCCAGAAACTGGATTCACATTTGGAGATCTCTGATTCCTTCTTGTGGGAGGAGGTCTTGAAACCCCTCTTCCTCTTCGTGGAGTCGCCAGGTGAAAAAAATTGTAGTCTTCTTCAACTCACCAATTCTTGTTCACCATCAAGATCTGTTTATCAACAATTCATAACAATAGACTCAGGAGAATACTTCATTACAAGGCCTTCGTCTCCAGGCAGACACACCAAAATATGTTGGCACTGGAATCATCACTTGGACTACAGTAAGTGCCTGACCAGACACATCTTAAACTCTAAGGAAATATTAAATTTTTTTTTATGGGATTGGAAGATGGTATAAACTTTGATTCACTGAAGAGAGATTTCGGTCAAATCCACAATTCTACTAAAGAGGGTGTTGTAACTTGATGTGGTAGCAAGGTGAAAGTTTGTAGTCTATGAGGAGATGAAATTGTAATTTGAGAGGAAACAATAGGTCTTTGAAACAAAAATATATTGCATTTAGTAGAAATTCACAAAATTGGAAGATTGACAATATTCCATTGAGAGAAAGCTATTTCTAGTCTGACAAGATTCTCACTGCAATATCATGAAGAATAAATATCATGAGTGATGCTCCTCCACCATTATAACATATATTTTATCAATAAATATCACTGTGTGAGACTAAAAAAAAACCGAAAAAACACATAACATGCTTAAGAGACTTATAAAAACACATAAAAATATGATGATTTGCAAATTGGAACTGGAAGAAAGGAGATATGCAAACACAAGTAAAGTAGACAATAAAAACAAAAAATTGGTAATAAGTCCTTAGTGGTATCATTATATTTCATTCACAAAAAATATTACAGATCATGTGAGTCAAAATTATGTAACCACCAACCAACCTTGACTTCCTATCGGTTTGGCATATATATAAAAAACATAATACTGTCATCTTCCACAAAAAAATGTGAATCTGTTTTGAAAATTTATTACGATCTTGTGCAAGAGATGAGGCTCATCCTTTAATCTTAATTACAAGGTGCTATGACATAATGAAAATAACAACATTAAGGTTAAAAATTTGAAGTGGTTTGTATGATATGGTAGTTTGATGGGAAGACTCATCTTCCGTTCTGGTGCAACCAACTCCATAAAAAGTGAAAACAATAGTGAAAATGGTGTCTAGTTGTTCCTTGAATGTTGCTCGGTGTCTGGTAAAGACGTGTTGGTACTGAGAGTAGTGGTAGAAAACTATTGAGAGAAACTCTGCCATTGTTCCACTGTTCCTTTCCCCTTTTTTGTTTGAAAACCCTTTGTAGTGGCGGAAAACCCGAAACTTTTGGATAGAATGATGAAGATTCATTTTATGAGAAATCAAAAATAAACCCTTTGAAATTGGTTTAATTGATAAAGGAGACATGGATCATAATGAATGATAAGAAAGGGGGGTGATGACATGGAAAAGAGGTGGGACCGATCGCAGATCGCGCATAGGAATTTTTATTATGAAATGCGAGAGTTAAATGTTGAAAATGGCGAAGTGCAATGTGTGATGAGAGGGGTGACGTGGCAGAGAAATGGGACCGATTGCAGATAATGTATTAGATGTTTTATAAACATACATATGCCTGCAATCAACAACAATCACTTTATAGGAAATTTTTAAAAACTCCAATTGCTCCCAAAAAATATGCATACACACGGAATTATGGTTCTAGGGCCCCACAACCTGGTGACCAATCAGAAGGCATCACAAATCGACTGCCCACAAATTTAACTTTACACTAATAACAACTAAACCGTAAATGTTGCAATTTGTGAAATCGCGCAAGTGCGCTACGCCGACAAGTGCCCCTCACCTCATCGCATTGCAAATCAATTAACATACCATGCGATTGTACTAAAGGTAAAATTTAAAAACTGCAATTTTCAAAGTCACTCCATTTTCTCTTTAATATCCACTATTGATCTGTGCCTAGATTTGATGGTCTTAATTTCTCGCCCTTCATCACCTCATCGCATCACAAATCACTTAACATACCACGTGATTTCCTTAAAGGTAAACTTTAGAAACTATGATTTGCGAAGTCGCTCCATTTGCGATTTAATCTTAGATGTCAGTTTCTTCCCTTTCAGATTTGGGATTAGATCATGGTCATCCGCTCATCCTGCACACGACTCTTCTCCGTCACTCCTTATTCTAATTCCTAGCAAGTTTCCTTGAAACATTCTCTATTACTCTTCTCTGGATCTCCCTCTCTTTTGGTCAATATTTTTTCTGTAGGCCACGCTTTGCTTTTAAAGAAATCTGGTTGCAATGCTGTCCATGAAGACTTAAACGACCTGGTTTGAAAACTGATTACCTATTTACATGTAGCCTCTTTTCTAACATAACGAAAATCTTAGTGAAATAGCTGTGATTTTCACTGTGTGGAATATATGACGATTATTTCTAAGAAATAGCTACCTTTTACTGCATTACCATTTTGACAATGAATTTGCAACAAAGGTAGCTATAATTCCAGACCAAGTGACTGCAATTTTATTACCCAAACATCGACTAACCTTCAACACTAACATACATCAAAATAGAGATTTTAACTTATTTTAGGACTCTAAAGCACTATGACACCTATTCACTTAAAAATGCTTGATGTTGGGACTCTTTTTTAACTTTTATTAGAAATAGCTGAAACTTTGGAGATGGAATAGGACACAATAAAAATATGAAAATAGTGACACAATGGTGATTACACTATTAACATTTTCATCTCTAACAGTCAGAACTCCAAGAATCAACCTTATCATTGTTCAAAGCTATCCTTTGCAGTTTTTGATATTCTTCTAATCTAGAGAGATTTTCCTCAGTCTTGGCCTATGTTTTACATCAAAAATTCTTGCTTTCACCATCTCAAATAGAGCTAATCATGCCTCCAAAGAAAAAAGGACTAGAAGAACCAGTAATTCTGCTACTACACCCTTTAATTGACTTTCATCACATACCGTTAGTAGACAGAGACCATAAAATCCATGAAACCCTTTGTGAACTTGTGTTATTGGAACTGTATTGCTGGTTAGAGGATGAATTCTTAGATAAATCTGATAATATAGGATTGTGGTATTCTAACCTTCCATGTTTTATCTTTCCTCACACCCATAGTGCTCCAGAATTTGTTAGAAGATGCCAAGCCTGGTATATTCCCAATCAAAGAGCTATTATTGCTCCTATAGGAGATAGTTTAGAAACCATCAATACCCAAACCATTGAAAAAATGATGTAATCCCCAACCATAGAGAATGCCACTGTATTTTCCCAACAAAAATCCTCCATTTCCATCATTCATTTTCCCTTAAAGATCCAAACAAATCATCACATTAATTTCTTACCTTCTTGGTTATTATTATGACGAATAGGTAGATGAAGGCATCATAAGATTCATGTCTATTTTCTCCACATATTCTAAACCCTCCATCATATTCAACATAATTCAATTCATTGTAGATTCTATCCATGATCAGTTTGTTAAATTCCCAACTGAAGAGGTTTTCATTTATTCCTCTATGTTAGTTTATTTGTTCTTATATTCTCAGGGATACAAATTCAAGTTTTCCTTACAGAAATTGGATGAAGAAGGAAATAAACAATCAATTATTGTATGGAATTCATTAGTGATGAAGGAACAAAAATAGTATTCATATAAGAAATTTGTAGAATTGTTTCTTCATCCTGCAATGAGTTTACTGAATAGCCCTACAGAGCCCAAGATCAGTGAAGAAATAAAAAAGGTATTGCAGTTGTAAGATCAAGCCAGAATAGGGGATTGGTATCTTTATCAAAAATAAACATAACTCAGAGTTTATGGTTGTGATTTTCCCCCTTACAAGTTGCCAAAATTCCTCCCCACGAGGATTTTTGCATTAGAGTACATTATACAAATGCTTAATCTTGATGAAGTGTATTCTATATGTGCTAAAAAGAAATCACAATTCAAAATCAAAACACAGATAGGACCTTTTATCTGTAATAACAGGATAGCACGAGAGGAAGCAGATAAATTTTTGAAAGAGATACAGATTAGCCTCAGTTTCACATATTCTTATGATCCACTTGGTGTCATTTCTAAACTAAGGGCAGAAAAAAATTCTACACCTTATTTTCATACACCTAGACCAAATATTGAAAAATATATTAATCATATTGAATGAACTGAGGGTACTTTACAGGAGACTGAAGAAAAAACAGTGTCTACATCAACATTACAAACTCCCATTGCACAGGAAAGAGTAAGGAAAAGGGTCAGAGAAGATCATTCAACTCCAGTGGTTGATTCATCCAGCAAAGAACTCAAAATCCACTACAGAAAGAAGACAAAGCTCAATCCAAAGGTTAATCCTAGCAAGGACTCAGAGACAAAAGTAATTATTATTACTAAATAGACACCTCCTTCCACATAGGTAGGTGATCAAAGTACTTCTACTACTCCTACTACTTTACCAGTTTCTAAAGATCAGCAACAAGCCATTGAAACTAGTACAATTGTTACAGGGGAAAAAGAAAAGACAATATTTGACACCTGCAGAGAGATAAAGTTGGAGAATGAAATGTTGAAGACCAGTACATACAATAAATTTTGGAAGCAAACTCCCAAATCTTAGAGTAGGTCGCTCTCAGCTTTTGATTCAGATAAGGGAAAAATGAAGTTTGCTTTTCTTCAAGCACAAATTTCACAGCCAAAATCAGAAGCATATTACAAAAAGACTGAATTTGAGTTTGACACTAAGGAGATACATCCAATAGATCAAATGGAGTTACACAAAAAAAATGGTGATATGATTTCATCCACTCTCACTAACACTGCTATGAGTTCATCAAAACTGTAGGTTTCATTGGCTAATGTACAATCACAACTAAAACTGTAGAAGGTGTCTTCATTTTCTAAGGACACAAGAATGAAGACTCTAGAAGACCTTGTGATTAAAATTGGATATGATCCTTCCAATGTTAATGCAGTAGAAGAAATCATCAAAAAGAAAAATGTTGACATAGCAACATTGATGAAGCAATTGAAGATTCCATCTAGAGAATATCCTTTGGAAAAATACATTGAAGAGACTAAATCCCATAAGACAGAAATAATGAAGTTGATTATGGAAAACAATGATCAAATAAAATAGATGGAATCAAAGCTATAGAAAATGATAAAGGAAAAGGAATGCACAACCAAATCATCAAAAGTTACTTTAGAGGCAGTGCCTCTCGCAGCTATAAATATAGCCCAAACTTCTACATAAAGTATTGCAAATGGAGCTGAGTAACTCACTAAAGAAGTTTAGAATATGTCAATTCAATAAGATGAGATAAATAAGTTACAGGATTAGGTAAAATTGTTGCAATTTCAGAAATCTAAAGATGAAATTTCACATGCAACTGAAGCACAGAGAGCTAAGAAGTTAATTGAGAGGTTGCAGAAAGAGAAAAAGGAATCATCCATTGGAAATAATTTGGGCCAAGTAAAAGAAATAATTTCTACATACATCATGTAATATATTAATGAAATTTGGTCAAATATAAAGATTATATTTGAACAATAGGAGCCGATACAGAAAGAAAACGAGGCCATTACAGCAATCAAAGCACAACTTGAAGATAATCCAGCTATAACAAACAACATCATCTAGTTTCTGAATGTAAAGAACAAGTATTTAGATGATTTGGGCATAGATGATAGAACAAAAAAAATCCTAGATGTACAGAAGGTTCTCACAAAGAAGAGTTTAATTATTCAGCTTGAGGAGAAGTGTCACAGTCTGGAAATCACAGTACAAATATTTTTCAGAGACTTAAGAATAGATCCTCTAACACAAAAAGTGTTTCCTTCTCTACTAGTCATTAATGACAAATTGATGAAGAAAGAGGATTATTGGAGAAGACTTAAGGAAATTTCCAGAGATACTACCAAGTTTTCAAATATCAAAGGCACATTGATAGGAAGGGTGTTGTTGGGAACACTAAGTAATGAAATTTATATTCAGTATGATATTAAATGTGTTTTTGTGGTGACACCCACTTTTTCCAAGTACACTGAAATGGATGAAATTTACCATGAGGCAATAAAATTGGCCATCCCTGATGAAGAGAACTAGGAAAAATTGTGTGAGTATCAAGAGTAAGTGGTAAAAGAGGAAAGTCAATCTCTGTCTGATCATCAGCTAGCTAATAGCTAACACATCCCACAATTATCTCCTTCAACAACCATTTTCAGTCAGAGCAACACCAACATATCAAATCAAATGTATTTCCATGATATAGTTAGAGTTTAGTTTGGAAAATTAATTTCTATATGTTATGATAACCTTTAATGTAATCTATTTTAATTTGGTTTTTCTATAAATAAGTCATTGTACAAAGTATTAGATGTTGGATAATTGTGTTTTTGAGACTCTATGTACTAATGTGGACCTATCATTAATGAAATCAAAGAAGTTGCAGCAAATATGGTGAGATTCATGCGGTATTTCTTTTGAGCACTGTGCTTTTCTCTCTGTTATTTCATTTCCATTTCACTTTTTGTGTAAAAATATTACCAGTTTATAAACATAGATCAGTTATATGTTTTGTTTATTAATATTTCTACAAATGTGTCTTTTTTTCTGAATAATGAATTCATTAAAATGCATATTCAGACCCCCACCTTTTTTTACCACTATACACAAATGACAACTTAATTGTGCTCATATAGTTTGCCTATCTTGCCTCACTCTCCTCTCTACAATTCAGTCTTTGAAATCAGCTTTAGTTTCAATGAATATTATTTTTATCAAACAAACAAATTATTATATAAATTTCAAAACATATTAACTCATATCTAGTCTAAAATCTGGTACTCAGGTTAAAATTTAATATTTTAAAAAGTGACATAGAGAGAACCCTCTCTCGTTAGGTAAGGCTAGCTACCTAGCTAAAAGTTGGTATGTGGTTACCTTTCTGCACTTCTATTTTCAGCCTAGGAAGTTGGGGAGAGTGATAAAACTCAACACATAAACTATCATAACATCAAAAATTCATCTATATATATAGACTTGTCTACAGATATAGACCCGTGATAGGATGACCATGTAAGTAATGAACATCGTATGAATGATTTGGTACTACTCCTGAAATCGTAACCCAGATGGATGAAACTAGATCTGGGGTTTTCTATCTCATTCACTCGATCACTTAAGTACGAGTCTAACCATGCGAATATGTGATCTGAAGTCAAACAAGGGAAGTCACCATTTGATTACCAGCCAATGATGTGAGTCGTTAACATACGCGAGAGAAACAATTGTTGATGATAATGGCTCTAAAGGTACTGAAGTACATTCTGCATGGTGTGAATAGATTATTTGATGTCAAACACCATATAGAGTCTTTCGGTCGAAAGCCTTTGATGTAAACCTGTCGCCGGAAGCAAGAAACCTCTCATTGATGTAACAAATATCCAAGGTACTGAAAGGTTGTTTTCTAAGTCAACTTCTTGGATGGTGAGCTGATGCCGATAGGAAGCGACTCATCGCAGGAGAGATTTGATGTTTCCCCCATCAATGACACGAAACAATAGTAATGATTTTAGAGACATAATGCGGTTGATGAAGCAATTTCAGGGATGGCGATCATGAAATGAAGGTTTATGAGTATTGCAAAGGATGAGGAATAAATTAGTCACTTCTCTTGAACATATTTGCAACACTAAATTAATTGGTAGCATTGACCCAAAACCAAAGTGATGGATGGTGTGATAGACCATAGGTATGATAGACCATCAAGCAGATTACCCAACCCAAAAATCACGGAGATGAAATGAATAAGTGTCGTGTTCAAGAGCGACTAGCTACCATAAAGTGTTTTAACCCTTTCTAATTTTCCCTAGTCATTGCTGACGAGTACCTCTTTATTTTTTAACAAGCTTGAGGAGGATAAAATATGCTTGATGTAAAATTCCACCCTTCGAGTGAATCCATTTCTATTTTATGCTTTAACGAGTCTAACGACAGTGAAAACTTGGTCCTTTTTCAAGTTTATAAAGTTTGAAAAAGGGACAAAATGAAAAATACAAAATTTTGTTTTCATATAATAGTCCCTCATATCCGAAAAAGCATAAAATAATATCCAAGAGAACATCCTATCCATGTTTGACTAGGGTTTTCCTTTTTTGTAAACATAATCTATGTCAGTTCGGAAAAGGGTTAAACTTATACTGAGTGGATGTTGTTTCAGTTCCTTTTACGAGCTCGAAAGGACAAGTGCTCGGTAATATTTTCATGTTTTGGGAGTCTGAAAACAGCTAAAAGAGAACTCCAGGGGGGTTTTTTTTAACAAAGGTAGAAAAAGAGATAAAAGTGTGCTCTATGGTCAAATTTTCATTTCATGATCATGCACGATGAACTCATTGTAATCAACTATAAACCTATTCAAAGAAATATCAAATGGATTAACAATACCTTTTTAAAATAGTAAAAATGGGTAAAAACCATAGTCAATTCATTAAATATGTATAAATTAATCAAAAAGACTATTAAAATAAGAAATTACCAAGTCATTTTACCATTTCACATTTACCATTTAGATTTCAGTGCTCCAAGCCAGTTTTACCCTTGAACTTCAGCTGCTGATTGTGATAGATTATGTGGACCATTTCTCATGCCATCCAGACTAGGTAGGAGATCTTAACTTCCTCTTTCTATTCATTTTATTCTTGTTCAGTTTCATCCAAATTTTATAGGGTTTTGGGGCTCCTAGGTTAAATATGCAATGCCCTAGGACCAACACATCCTTGGATGTCGAAAAGTGTGTTGCAGAGACGCTAGAAAGATGCCCTGTTCCTCTGCAACACTCTATCTTCCACTCAAAAGTGCGTTTGGCACATTTCAAAAACTTTCATCTTGTTTTCTGCCCAAAATTTCTATAGTTTTTTGCATGGAATGGATCAAAACTAAGCCTATGGTGTGATTTTAGAATTTGATCAAATGAGAATGTCGATTACATGGAGATAAAGAGAACATGAATAACATGATATGGTTTCCCTAAATGATCCTAGCACTGTGAGAGCCCTCAGAGACTTTGGATTTCTCAAGTACCTTAGATTGTCAGGGATGAGGCAACACATGTAACTATTGTAGTTCTTTATTCGTTCATGGGACCTGAGACTGTAGGCATTTCACATTGGGGAAAAAGTGCTCCCAATATTGGTTTATGACATTTACTTTCTGACAGGTTTGTCGAGACATGGCTACCCCATTTCCCTTGCAGGCTCCATCCATGGAGGTGAAATAGTGAAGGACTACATTTGACAGTTTTGTTGACCAGGAACTGAGCCTAGCAAATATGGAAATATAAATATAAAATATGTATGTGATATACCTTTGCAAACACTCCTATTCACTATCACAAAGCTAGATGGCAGCGTGACACTACATGTCGCAAAAAAATCATACATGCAATATGCACTTGAGTGTCTCGAGTCAACTATATTCAAATGAATAGAAGTAGTACTCCTTCAGATGAAATAATAGTTGACCAAATTAAAAAGTGGAAAGACCAAAAATTTCAGCTATGGGTTGATCTTGATCGCTTTCGTTTTGGAGCAAGTTCCATTGATGCAGCCACAACATGTGACAATAGGATTATCTGGTCCTAGAGATCCACGGAACTAGTGGTGGGTCAAGTTGATGGCTAGACATGTTGGTTAGTCATCGATCTCATTTTCCATTACATTCTTTAGTTGGCTCCGAAGATAGAATATCTTCATAGAGGAGCATCCATATGCAGGGATGGATTTCCGTGGAGATCCAGATTTGATTTTACCAGCCAACGCTCAATGGGGTGCCATAGATAAAATGTTTGACCATGTTTTTGATTTTTTGGGTATTTTACATATTTTTTTGTTTTTTGATGTTTCAAATACTAAACTAAAGATTTTTTATGTATGCAGACATAGGTACCATTTTACTAGTGGTTCATGCATAGACGACAGGAGAACCAACAGAGAGGACTATCGGGATGGTAGTCCTTCAAGATTTGGATTTAGCCGAGACTCTTGTTGAGCTGTAGCAGCATGTGGAGGGATTGAATCTTGGGATACCGGATGCCCGGATCAAATATTTACCTATGAGGCTGCAACACCATACCATTGGTGTGCCTAGTCGTTGGATGAGGCTATTGCCCATGATAGCCCAAGCAGTGACCTGCTATCATGAGCATCACTAGGTATACTTATATTATGCTATGTCAATATACATTTTGAGGTCAGATGACCAATGTGTCTTGGACATAATTTTTGTAAAAAAACTTTATATAAATTTATTTTAATTTTAGTGTTTTTCTATGATTATGTGTAATCCTATTAAATTGTATGATGTGAATTGAAAATACATCTTTACATATGTTGCAAGTGTCAATTTAACACATAATTTTCCAAAGATTCAACCAAAGTGTTAAAGTTTCAGGAAATGTGTTTATATTGGATGTAATTAAAATTTCTTTCCAAAAGGAAAACTCTAAGGAACATGTGATGAGTTGCTAAATTTCAGATAGTATAAAAGCCAGTAAGTTGTAGTACAACAAGTTGTGATTCCAACCTAATGATGATGCAGCGAATGCCAAGTGAAATGGCATCAGAGAGGAGTTCTATCAACCCACTATAATCAGTGATATTGTTGGTTGATCGAACAATAAAAATCCCTTGGAGACCCACTAACTCACCACTTGGATCGAAGATGGCCCATGCTACAGAGGATAGATTTTGAGTACTACGACTAGCACCATCGACATATCCAACAAATGGTTATGAAGATTCTGACATCTGCAAAAAATCTAAAGAGGATTACTAACCACATGAAAAAATATAAAATACAAAATGCTACAAAAACTCAATCAAAGCATATAATACAATATTTACTACACAAAATTAGGTGTTATAGGTCAACTTGGGAACCATTCCCAATGACCTGGTTAACTAGGTATCATCTCTAGGACCAATGAAGAGGGTCTATCATCCCCTATCATTTCAGTTGCTACATTCCCTAAGACAAATAAAAAGACAAATAATTCATGACTTTCATCTGTAAAGGTTTCAAAGATTTGAAGTTTATAAAATATCATATGAGAGCTCACCAACGCTGCCTCTCAAGGGACTACGTGAGTTGCATATGCAGGTAGCCCCATGCAAGGCTACTGTGCAAAGAACTTCCCAACATTCATAGGTGTGTTGGTCACATTGGGAGTGAAATTCTCATTGTTTGGGAATCTCCACTTGGCCAGTGCCTTCTAGAAGTGTTCACATGTGTCAAGCTTCGAATCAAAGTGTCCATTTGACATCTAAAATATTGGAACATGTCTTTCCTATTATTGGAAATTCATTGATTGTAAAACTACCTTCAGCTCTATAAATTGAGCACAGATCTTAGTGTTTGAAAAGGATGAATTTGAGTAGAGAAATTCTGGTGGAATTTCAATTGAGAATTTGATTTGAGTAACATATTGTTGGAGATATCTACATTGTGATGAGACTGGGATGCTGCTAGAGATGGTGACACTAAATCAATCACTGGGTTGTAACTTCCCCTTTTATCATTAATAAAGATTACTTCTTGTTTTTCGCTATATGCATATGTATAAGCTTTGATTATCCATATCATGATTTCTTATTTGATGTATATGGTTTATGCTTTATTGATTTAGCTAAATAACTTTAATATACATCTGTATTATTTCTATCTCTTGTTGTTTAGTGTTTATTCTTGCAGGAAATATTTTGCACAGCTGACTGGAATTTGAAGCTACAGTGAAAGAAATAGAAGGAGATTTTGGAAGTGATTGGACTCCAAGTAAGCTTATTATTTCATTCTGTGTGTCTGTTTATAGTTAGGAAATATAGCTGGAAATTCTTTGATCTATTGTTGTAGATTATCAATTGCCTAGGGAAGAATGATTTATTTGTAATTCACAATTCTGCATAACAAATTGGCGACTCCGCTGGGGAAATTACTCTTTATCGTAGGTGTTTTAGCCTCTGATTTTCTCTGTTTATTCACCCAGTAGTTGCTACTCACAAAGATTAGGCTTTTTGAAATCCAATTTTACAAAAGAAGTGTGTTAAACAACTGTGTTTTTCCTTATACACTGCGCCCAACGCACTCTTGGACAGGACAGAGTGTTTTGCATAGCACTGTCTCCCTTTCAGGCATGCGCTCTAAAGCACTGTATCTCTTTTGAGACTATGTTGCCTCCTAAAACCATCCAAATTCCCTTGAATTTGTCTTTGCAATTTGTTTCATTTTGTTTTCTATTGTTTTTTGAAAATCCTAAGCCTCATATTGACTAGTGAATCTATCTACCTCTTCCTCCTTTGAAAGAATAATTTGTTCAATGTTTGTTTAAAGAGTTTTTCTTTATCATTGACAAATTAATTTCAAAGTATTTTCATTATCGCATTAGATCCATTTTCTTTTGAAAAGGAAATTGTCATAAATTCTTCGTTTCCTGATAGGAAATTTTTTTGTTTAATTCCTCATTTTCATTCCAAATAGAAATTGTTGTTTATATTCCTCATTTCTCAAAAGTAAAAGGAATTTGTTTTTATTGATTTAGTGCACTTAGTTTCTTTTATGGATTCATAACATTAAAGGAACTGAAAAGAAAAATCTTCATTTTCATGTAGTGTTTTGTGTGTTTTGCAAAATGAACAATAAGAAATCTGCATTTAGTTTGTGCTCATTGATTTTTTTGCTCTCAAATTGATTTATCTTTCCCTCTAGTAGATAGGATTTTCATTGAAAAACTAAAAGTGAAAGATTTCTTATCATTCTTAGTTTGCATTTTAGGAATTTCCAATACATAATCATGGTGAAACTTTGAAAGGGAAATTGATAAACAATATCAACTTAAAATTTATCTCAATTTACCTAACAAAGCATTAGAACCATAACGATAACATTTAGAAGGTCTAAGCTAGAGACATGTTTCGACATTGTAAAACATAGCAGCTGTCGTTAACTTCTCTGCGATACATTCTGAGTTTGATACCTCACTCCACATACATAAGTATATCGTAGCTCGTCCATGTAGTTTCGAGTATATCAAGTGGTGTTACAGTACGAAAAGTATAAAGGGTTGCTCTCACTGTGCAGTTTCACATCAGGCAGTGCTAATACAGACTTGGGTCTCCACGTACCTTCGGGTATATTTGGGAGGAAAAATTTTAGCTGTTATCCATCCATAGTGAACCGAGTTGGCTGCCTTGTAAATTGTGATACACCGATCACATAATTTGGGGATATTTCCTACCCGTACTTCTTGGATTTCCAGGAGGTATTCTGTAGTTCACAATTTCTTGGTAAACACTTTTGCCTAGCATTACCCTTTTATTTCGTTTATTTGTTTTTGGTTAAAATAAATCAGTAATCATGGAAGAACAAAATAATTTCCCCCGTTGTTTGAGTAGATTAGCATTAAAACCACCTTTACTTCCATAAGTTACTTCTGATAGGTGAAGGCGATCACAATCTGCCGAATCAAGTACAATTCATACCTCTGGTGAAACATCATCTTCCCATAAACTAGAGTTATCTCAAGTTGTTTCTACACATTACGGTTCATCTACTATTGTCGAAACGGAGTCTTCACAGCTACCCGTGGTTACGATCCATCCAATCAGTGAGACCATACCTCCTGGACCTGACGTTTTTCAACCACAAATTGATCCATATCCTATCTCTTATTTTCCAAAACATCTAAATCTTGAAGTCAAATAACCAGAAGTTTTTCCTTCCTTGGTCATTCCAGAAATTTCTATAGCTATTGAGTCTCCTATATCACACAGTCAAGCACCTGAAATGTACTTTGGGCCTGACGGTGAAATAATTCCACTTGGTTTAATTGTGATTGAATAAATCCTACAAGACGAGACACCTTTAAATCCAACCCATTTTGGGGAGGACCTTTACCTGTACGAGTCTTTTCCTCAATCGTTACCATCTTCTTTTGTTGATCCTGTTCCCATTCAAACTCACGTCGATCTAAAAGGGTATACATTTGGTCAAGTAACCATGCCTGAACCAACATATTAGATTGGGCCATCAGTTCCAATTACATTAGTCCCTTCCCTCACTACCCCTTTGATGTTTACTACTTCACTAGAGTCATATTTTCATGGTGGCCCTATGGTCCCATCAGGTTATAAACCATTATCTATACTTTCTATGGTGCGTCTTGAAAACCATGGTCTTTACCAATTTCATCATTCGATATTCTAACTGGTAATACTATAGTGAGTACTGAATGGCTTGATTCTTTATATACATCATTAAGGAAATATAAAGTTGGTCTTTTTGGGTCTATTCCTTTAAGTACCATATCAACTGGACTCCCAGCATTTGGAAAACAATATTTTCCGTCTTATTATCCTCCTCATGTTGGGGTGAAACTTTTGTCACCCAATATGACAATACTCCATCTCTTTTTTTGTCAACCTAATGTCGAAAATGATGTTTGTCAATGGCAGCCCACTCTGTTTATCCAACCATAAATGGTTGTACACTCGTATCAACCAGTTCAACCTGTTACACCCACATCATTACCACTTGTTAATACATCTTTACCCTTGTTATAGAATCAAAATTTTGTACAAAAACCCTATCAAGTGGATCCTTCAACTCAATACCCTCAAATATTGGGTCCACAGAATCCAAATATTTCAGTCAATTTACAACAACCTGTATCTGGAATCATTTATTCACAAGTTGGTTTACCATTTTATGGGATGTTACAATCGCAACCTGGTTATACCTATCAATTACCGAATCCATGTTATCATAATTTGGGTTATAAAATTGGTGGACAGACCCTTTGGCAGCCTCAGGCGCAAATGCCTCAAACTTCATTTCAACAAGTATCATATCCAGGTTTTGGTCAACAGAGTCCTCAATCGTTTGCTTTTCAAAACAACCCCTATCTGGGTTACCAGCAACAAATTCCTTATGCTCTTCTCAAAGGTCTGTTGCTCAAGAAATTCCACCTTACCCTGGATATGCTCAACCTAACCTTAATAGACAGTTACCTTTTGTTGCAACTTTAGAGTTACCAAATTTAAATCGGTTAACCAATGATCCAATCAACTATGCTCCTTGGTAGCCGATGATACCTCACAAATTACCCTCAGATACTCCAAAGTTCAATGGAAACCCTGGAGAAGATCCATCGAATCATGTTATGACTTATCATTTATGGTGTTCATCAAACTCCTTGAATGATTATTCTGTTTGACTACGTCTTTTCCAGCGTATGATCATAGGTCCGGTCGCCAAATGGTACATTGAGTTACCTAGAGCTTCTTTTGATAATTTCACTTCCCTAGCTATTTTCTTTTTGACTCATTTCCAGTTACCCATAAGATATGAGACTGGAAAAAAACTCTTGACCAATTTAAAAAATACTAATGCTACTCACATTTATAATCATATTCATGAGTGGCGTCATCGTCATAGAATGGTTAAGACATTTGTTCTCGATCATCTCCTTTCTGAATGGTTCATTAAGTCCCTATCACCATCTATAACTGAGGATTTGGCTAAGGGTGGCGTCGTCATAGAAAAGAAAGATATCGCTCGTGCCCAATATTTAGACTTAATTTATGCTCAGTTTGGCATGCTCTATGAAAAAATTCCTAACGCGCTGAGATCTAATTTTAATGTTCCTCCTCATTTAAAATACTCTCAAGGCGGAGACGGCTTGATAGGAACTACAAGCACACACCACACTATTGCATCTGATCCTGCTCCTGCTTCCAAAATTAATTTTGTGTTGTTTGACAAAGGCAAAAGTGACAAGCAACCCGAAAGTAAGAAAAAGAGGAAATCAAAGAAAAAGAAAACTTCTAACCCGTAGGAAAAATCATCTGACCAATCTTTTGGACCTAGGAAACCTTGTTATCCATGCATAATCTATATGAGCAACACTTTGTTAGGGATTTTCCTCACCACATTGAAGTCTCAAAAATCATCAAGACTTCCCATGCATCAACTTTGTTGACAGACCCATTTATAAATCTGGACACAAATTTGTTTGCTACGGATCCAGCTCCTAGTTCCCAAGTGTTAATGTTATCTATCATGACACTTTCAATATATATTTTGGTTTCAATGCATATTAAATATTATGTTAGTTAGGCCACTGATCAACCTACTACCTCAACTATGAATCCGTCTATAGAATCAGTACCGCCTACTGTTATTCCTGAATTGACAATCAAGCCACCAAAGGGAGTTATTCACAAATCAAATTATAATCCTCGAGAAAGAGCTGCACAAGATTATAATATAGTTGAATATTTGGCTCAATCCCCTTCAACTGTGTCTTCTCTTGAGGTATTACAAAATTTTCCCTCCCAAAAACAGGCTTTATTGTCGGCTATTGGTGGAATTTATTCGACTGATTCTAATCTAGTCGTCTTTAATCATACGGCTATGTGCCACAACTATCAACATAATTGGCATTTTACATACAATTAAATGTTCTCAATCAACTTGTTCATTGTACTATTATTGATGAGGGAGCATCTACATGAATTATGTCTCTAAATTGTTGCAAGTCACTTGGCTCTCCGTGCTTATCACAATCATCAACAACTTTGAAGGCATTCGATGGATGTACATAGAAGCCTTGTGGTATTATTAATAACCTGCATGTTGAACTTGGAGGAAAAACAATGAATGTTGATGTCGAGGTTGTTAATGGACCCCTTGACTATAATATTCTTCTTGGGAGGCCATGGGTATATGTGATGAATGCAATTGTTTCTACATATTTTAGAATGATTGCCTTTCAACATGTGTTCAACATAAAGGAATTATCAGAGTCGTAAATCAACTATCCTTCTTTGCCTTTGTTTTTCAGGTAACTGGAATCATTACATTCGTTCACATACTCCAACTATAAATTCAGAACATTGGTGTAGGACTCTTAAAGGATTCCACTCTCATGGGAACCTTTGCATTATTTCCACCTGCGACGTCAGCATAAATTGCAAGTATAGAGACCTGCTACATGATCTCTTCCACTCTATCTGGCTTAAGGGAGAGTATGAGTGATTCTGAAATTTCTATGTTGGTTGAGCTTCTGCCGCCTAGCCCTATTGAGCTGGCATAGAAATCAATCTATCTGGCTTGGGCGACAAATCCGAAATCAACGTCGCCGAGTGTTTGGGTTGATCGTTCCTTAGATTTTGGTACTCCATCTGATCCATTTTCCTCAATTTTTTTGATAGATGAAAATATTTTGGAAGCCATGATGTCAGAAGGAGAACCATGGGAAGATTATCATCATCATTCCCATCTTCTTGATTATGAAGAAAAATATCTTAGTGAACTATATCACCCATCAATCAAAAATTTCTTTTTGAATTCTTTACCTATTAATGCAATCGATTTCGAGCTAAATTTTCCAAATATTTATTTCGGGGAAAATCACCCTAGAGGTTTGTTGGGTCAAAACCTCCAGAGATCAGGGCATGATATTCAGAAGGACTCACACACAACCACACTTTAATGCTAAAAACTAGATAACAACGATAGAAGAACTCACCCGTAGTCCTACGTTCGATGTAGATCCCGTGGGGTCCAAACCTCCAACAACCCTTCTTCCTCTCCAACATGGAAAACAAGAAATAACATGCACAAAAACCTAGTTGTACAGCATATATTTCTCCTAAACGTTAGTGTAATCCATGTGAGATATGATATAAACTATAATAACTGCTTAATAATCAATCTTTTCACATATAAAAATAGATACTAACACAGAAGTTCAGGAACAAGATGGTTCTTCATTATTACGAACAGCATGTACAAAAATAAAGAGTGGAGAGATCACCTGAATCCTTCCATGATCTTTGAGTAGACCTTCGTCTGGATCCGTCCCGCCCTTGCCTCACTAAGAAACTTTCAAGACTTGTGCACTCGAGATGGAATATAAACGGATGAACATCTCCAGGAAACAAGGGTTTCCTGTATAAATCTGGGAAAGTGCAGGAGGCACGGGAATTCAGACTTGAATTGGGATTCCAACAGAGTATAATGTCTATAAAATTTCTCTCTCCCTTAGGCCATGCACATGAGGGGCTTTTATACTCCCTCAAAGTAGTTTCAATCAGTTGGCCACGTGCTGGGGTGGTTGAACTACTGGAGTAACCATCAACCCAGCCCGAAAATAGGGAATTTTATATATTTTTTTAATGGTTTTAATTGCATACGCGGAAAAGTACATGTGGAATCGCGTATACACGCGGAAAAGTCTGGGCATACCCGCGTATGGGAATTTTAACATTGTTTTTTAATGAATTTGTTCAATTCTGTAGGAATGGGTACCTAAAGCCATAAAGACAATCATGAATCACCTGAGGGTGAAAAATGATGCTATAACAAATGCCCCCTAATATATGAGGTCAGAAGGGGCACATGATGCCCGAAATGTATTATGCACGTAGAAAGAACTTCGCAAGGACAAGAGAGGACTTCACCAGATTTCAGCCTGCCAAAAACCAATGAAAGAAAATAGAGAGTCAACTCATGCTGAGGCGGGCATACCCATGCTCAGTAAAAAATACATCATATGGAAAGTACAGAATAGATCCAAAATGTATACAAATATAACTTAACTGAAAGTACACAATGAATCAAGGCCCAGAAGTACAAGTCTCAATCAATGTCCAAGTATCACATATATAGAAAGATGATCAATGATGCTGAAACTGGATGTCTGATCATATAAGTAACTGAATCTCCAAGTACCAAATCATAAGAGGCAGAATAAACGGTACAATCACGCAACTCGGGAGCCAACATATAGGATGCTGCTGTACTGACACTGCAACATATAAGGGTGAATGGCATCACTGGCAGAAACTGAATGAACTGTCAAAAGTGAACCGAGAAATGTTGATGCAACCCGGGGTCTTCACCGATCACTATGGCACAATTATACACAATGGGAATAAATGAGTTGAAGTCAACCATGTGAGAAATCGTTGGATTACCGGTCAATGATGTATACCGTTAACCAACGCGAGACAACCCACCAATAATGAAAATGAGTGTCAAGGTGCCCCAGTACAATCTAACAAGTGCGAATAAATGAGTTGAAGTTGAACACTTGAAAGAATCTACCAATTAGGAGGCAATGATGAATCCCCACTATCGATAGAGAAGAGTCTGCCACTGATGACTGCAAACCCTAAGGTACTGACAAAAAAACTCTAGACCTTATTCCCAGAGCAATGAGTCAGAGTCGATGGGAAAATATTTGCTGGAAGGAAGGCATTAAGGCATCCCACACCAGTCCAACGCGATTGTAACCCACAGGCCAAGATTTGGAAGGAATCAGACGAAGTAGAGTGACGGAACCAAACTGAAGTACGTTTTCGACATGCACAAGATGAAGCTAGCGCATGGAAGAAACCCTCTGAACCAACCAATAATGAAAGCTGCCACAGAGGCGAGATATCCACCGATAGGGTCAAATGGAAATCAAGGTACTGCACGAATCCCAAGTGTGATAATGTGTGCTGACGTCGAACACAGGGGAAACCACTCAATCAAAGACCCATAATGATGATGAAATGCTGAGCACAAGGTCACCTATCAATGATGGAAATAGGGCCAGGGTGCGGCTCTAGGTTTTCTCTCAGAGCAATGTGTCGTAGTCGATAAGAGACAAAACCGCCAGCAAGAAGTCAATGGAGACCTTCTCAAACCAGCACGAGCAGAGGACCAAAACATCTAATGTGATAGAACAAGATACTGACAAGACTGGGAAGGTCGACTGAATAATGAGTCAAAAGACACCACAGAATGGCCGACTCTGGTTAGACTTCCCTTGAAAAAAAGCACGACTCGTGATGACCATGGCAGTAAAAAGTGACACTGTATAAGTTTGTTATGCAGGAGGTAGAACAAACTCTCCATATGATTGGAAGAGATAACCAACCGGGGGAGGACTGACAAGTGAAACAAGGTAAAGGCTGAACCTAGGTCAAAACTAAAACCATCCCAAATGTAGGAAATATATAAGTGTATGTGCTTTGTTCAAGGACGACAAACTGATACTGTACTACCATCAAACAATGAAGTTACATCCCGTTCCCTCTCTTTTTGTTATATTTGATTTTTTTTTCTTTTTCATATAATAAGCCTGAAAAAGAATAAAATAATGCTATGGTACAATGGATAGAACGAGTATCAAGAAACAGATGCACTAGTTCCTGGGATTGGAACGATGCTATGCTCAATGCAAGGTGGCAGAAACTGGTAAGCGATACTCAGAGGAATGTTCCATCCATGGGTAAAAGGGTGTCAAGTCGCGATAGCTAAGTGCATGCAATGGTTAACTGGTATAGACAGTCAAGTTCAAAATTTGGCTTAAACATTGAGTCCAAAATGAAGCCGGCTAAAGACCAGGATAAACAAGTAGCCAATATGCAATGCAGTAATACAACTCAACAACACCAGGGAGCCTCTAGGGTAAAAGCCAGAAAAATGATAGCGAGGAAGAAGAAGAATGAAGCTTCAACACATAAGTCATGGCGGGACTAAATAGGACTCCCGATCCTACATAAAACACAGCATGGGCAGCAAGTGATAGCGAGGAACTAACTAAGAAGCCCATGTAAAGGAATGCTCTACCACCAAGTCATGACTAAATAATCAGCGAGTGAAATGGGTGTAATAATCATGACCTGATGGGATCGACCCTATGGCAAGTGATCAGCATGGAGGATAGTATGCAAGATGCAATGGAAAGTGGATTCTATAACCTATATGCTAGTGAAGATCATATACCTGCCATGACGGGTCAGCAGTCATGGATAAAAAACCGGGAAAAATCTTAAATTCATCAAAATGTACCTGAAAACATACCAATCTGGGCACTTCCAAGCATCTGGGTTATGCAGCTTAAGATAGATTGAAAAAATAAGCATAACAATTTTTTGTGAAAATTTTCAACTTTTTGGGCATAAATAGACGAATTACCTCATATTTGGTTCATTATTACATTGTTGATTTGGGAAAAAGTGCTCTGGAGAAAAAAAAACCTCTTTCGTCAAAACAGGAGCAACCAACCGTCAAATGTCATCGAATTTGTCAAGTAAGCTCATAAACCATCCTTGCTATTCATTTTGTCCATTCATAGATTAAAATTTAGGAATTTTCACCGTAGAATCAGTTGCTAAAAATCATGGGTTTGCACATACGCAGGTTTATAATGACAAAGTCGCGTATATACGCGACTGTGCACAAAGAAAGTCACATATGCGCAACCCAAAATGACAAAATGCGTAGCTAATGAACGAATTATTGAAATTTTGTAGGATGAACATATCATGGAGAGAGCGTGAACACGGTGCTATTGATCAAGAAGTCATGCGAGACCGAGCATCACTAAATATTCTCCGGAATTGCGGATTGCTCAAGTTTTTCAAAATTCCAAATATGAAGAGTAATGTCCGGTTGCTCGAAATGCTTGTGAACCATTGGGAACTGGAAGAAGACTGCTTCATTATAGATCAGATGCCCATACGCATCGAGGTGGAAGATATATATTTTATTACTGGACTCTCCCGGAGGGGGGAGCCAGTAGACTTGCATGGGAAGCCTTTGGGAGGGCTAACCATGGAAGATTATATCCACGTTTACTGCATAGAGGGTTCCAAGAAAGTTGGGACTCAAATTTCAATCAAATATTTAAGAGACTTGCACATAAAAATCCTCCTTTTTACCATTGGGAGAGTAGTAGGATCAGCTTCTCTACACCAGGCATCCAGGACGCAAATGAGTATAGCAGTGGAATGCTTAACTCATTTATATGATTGGTGCACAGCTCTTCTGATGAACATGAAGCGACAATTGACTTCAATCCGAAAGGCAAAGACAAAACATTTTGGATATGGTACAATTTTGATGACATTCTTCTTCGAGAAGATTCCAGCGCTGAGACCCAAAGTGATCTCTACCATCAGCAGCCCGAGAGACCCAAGAATTGCCCGCTGGGCAGACATGATGAAGAGATTGGGGGGAAGTGAAGTTCCCCAGACCACTTGGGATGATGAGTTCTTCCTTTGGTGGGGAGAACAAATCATCGATGTGGACGACTATCCCTATGCTGGGATGGACTTTCGTGGCGATCCAGATCTTTTCCTTCCACCAGGCGCAGCATGGGGCACAATCGGTAAGTTTGCAATTTTTTGACTTATATAATTTTTTGGATATTTTCAAATATGTATGAAAAAATGAAAAAAAAACATGTTTTTGATTGGATTCATAATGACTTACAATTTAAAAATGATCATGATACAAATATTGGACCAGTTCGACCTGAGGGTTTCCCATGACATAAGCGTCGCAGGGGCGAAGCGGATACAGTAGATTCAGACAGGACCCTCCAGGCTATACAAAGGAACTTGGAGGGATTAACCCGCCAAGTACCTATGGCTGCAGTGGAAGATCTGCCTGAAGCCATCCAGAGACGGGTGGTAGGAGTGCCCCGAGACTGGGTACGGTTATTCTGCTGAGTTGCCACCGTGATCATGTTCTATAGGAACACAAATTTTGGGCAGGGATCTCAGGAGTAGATAGATATGATGTATCAGATGACTGTATATTATTTGAGACTGAACATGATCGGGCATAAGCCCAAATTTTGTATGACTTATGGATCCAAATTTTGTATAGTTTTTTGAACACTCTGATGATATATATACAGCGATGTTTGATGTGATGTGACAAATGTATCAAAATGTATGATGTTTTTGATGATTAAATTTTATTGTATGGAATGATTAATATGCCAATCAATTGCTTGATTAGCTAATGAGTCTGCCATCCAATTGTCAGCTTGAGGAATATGAATGAAAGTTAAAAATTGAAATGATCTTTGTAACAAACGTACCCTCAAGAACAACCAGAGTAAAAATGGATCTCGAACCCGATAAGTATTGTTCAATTACGACACCACCAGCTGAGAGTCCAAGAAAACTACCAATGAATCAACACCCAAATATATTGCCTCCGAGAGTAGATAAAAAACTGCAATGTATTCTGCTATGTTATTGGAAGCAGGACCAATGCAGACCCCTCTTGATACTAATAGCTGACTGGATGGATAATGAAGTACCCAAGCCATGGAAGCTAAGTTCCGGGTGTGTCTACTAGCACCATCGGCGAAACCAAAATGAATCATGACATTTGACTCAACCTACGAAAGCAGATCAAAAAACATCACCATCTCATCAAATATCGAAAATCAACCAGATATGTACAAAGAAAAACTACTATATACAAAAGCAAAATGCCAGGCCGAAGCCTAGGCATAATACTTCTTCAAATAGAGCCCATTTCTGAGCTCCGGCAACTCGTTCCCTTCAAAATCAACCAAGGTATATTCTCCTTTCTTAAGGATTTTTTTAACGATAAAGGGGCCATACCACATAGACTTAAAATTTCCTGCCCCCAGGGCATATTTTTCTTGGGCATAGACCAAAACAAGGTCACCTTCCAAAAAAACCCTAGGCTTGACCACCTTATCGTACTGAACTTTAAATCGTTTTTTATGCGCCTCATTCATTGTGGCGGCATCCCAATGCTGCTCATCGAGATGTTCCAGATGAAGGAGACGTTCTTCAAGACTAGAAGTGTCAGGAAGAAGTTCAACAGCTAACTTAAGAGAAGGAATCTCACATTCAATGGGAAATACGGATTCCAACCCGTGCACTAGCTGAAACGGAGTAAAGATAGTTGTAGTTTTCACTGACGTCCTGTATGCCCAAAGTGCAGGATATAGCATAATATGCTTGTTGGATCTAGCTTTATCAATTGTCCTTTGAAGAATTGTCTTCAAGGATTTATTCACGGCTTCCACCTACCCATTGGCTTGAGGATAATACGGAGATGAATGCTCCTGCCGGAAACCTAATTTGAGAGCCAACTCAACCATCATGCTATTCTGAAAATGACTGCCATGATCAATGACAATCTCTCTAGGAATACCAAAACGAGCAATAACCTAGTTGAAAAGAAAAAAAGCTACAGTCTCACCATCATTCCGAAATGTAGGCATAGCTTCGACCCACTTCGTAAAGTAGTCTACTGCTACAATAATGTACTTGTGACCTTTAGCCGAAGGCGGGTTACAAGTAGTATAATCAATACCCCACTTTGTAAAGGGACCGACAGTAATGACTGGAAAAAGCGGAGCTGGATGAGCAAACATTTTCCGAGTATAGACTTGACACAGATGACACTTTTTGACCGACTCCATACAATATTTGAAAATCGAAGGCCAAAAGTACCTAGCACGCAAGATCTTTTGGGCTGTATCAAGCCCAAATAAATGACCACCACAAGCTCCACTGTGGCAATCATTCAGCACAGCCTCAGCTTCTTCGAGCGTTAAGAAACTTCTCAGGATTGAATCAACTCCTCAACGGTATAAAGCATCGCCAATAATCAAGTAATTCTTAGCCAAGTGACGCAACTTACGGCGCTCATATTTCGAAAAAGTAGAGGGAAACTTCGCAGTCTGAAGATACACAATTATATCTCCATACCAAGGATCCTATGGAGAGATAAGAAACAAATGTTCATCCGGGAAGGATTCATCATAGATCATTTCTTCCCCACAGGGCAACTCGGAGATCAATTCTGCGAAAACCAATGATTTCTTGGACTTGGCAGACATAACCTCAAGATCAAATTCCTGCAAAATCACAATCCATCTATTGTATTTGCCCCTAATCACTCTCCTACTGAGGAAAAACTGAAATGGATTGGCTGCTACCAAAACATAAGTTTTTCGTAGAATATTGTAATGCTGGAGTCGCTGCACAGCATGAACTGCTGCTAAAGCTAACTTTTCTATCGGAGTGTACCAGAGTTCAGGTCCTACCAATCCTTGACTAAGATAGTAAATAACATGCTCTACAAGAGCATCATCTTCCTGAACCAGAATCATACCAATAGTAGATTCTGTTGCTGCAAGATACAAAAGGAAATCCCTGCTATAATCAGGTGGACTCAATAAAGGAGCAGAGGTCAATGCTTTTTTCAAATCATCGAAGGAGCATTGAGCAAATTCATCCCAAAGAAATGGAACTCCCTTCTTCAACAATCTCATAAATCCCTTGGTAACTTCAGCATAATTTACGATAAATCTCCGAAGAAAATTAGACTTTCTTTGTAGACTTTGAAGTTTACGAATAGAGGACGGGGGAGGCAACCAAAGTATTGCCTCAACCTTGATGGGATATACCCTAATCCCTTCTCTAGACACAATGAATCCCAATAACCGACCGGATGTAACTGCAAAAACGCACTTGTTTGGATTCAACCTAATCTTATAGAAATGACATCGTTCAAATATTTGACAGAGGTGAGCAGGATGATCCATCCTCTTTCGAGAATGAGCAGCTAAATCATCCAAATACGCATCGATAATATTTTTGATGTCATGGAAGGCATATGACATGGCCCGCTGAAACGTAGCCCCAACATTTTTAAGACCAAAAGGCATCTTCTTGTAAGAAAAAGTACCCCAGGGACAAATAAAGGTAGTCTTATGTTGATATTCAAGACGGATAGTAATCTGATTATATCCGGAGAAATCGTCCATGAAGGAGAAAATCTCATTACTGGCACACTCGTCAATGATCTGATCTATAAATGGTGTGGGGTAATTACCTTTAGGACATGCTTTATTAAGGTCTCTGAAATCAATGCAAACTCGAATTGTTCCTTTTTTTAATCTACGGGAACAGGGTTTGAAACCCATTCAGTCAAAGGAACAGGGAAAATGAATCCCGCCTTAAGCAGCTTCTCCACCTCAGCTTTGATAGCTGCTGCCTTCCTAGGATTGACTGGACGAAGTTTTTGCCTCACAGGCTTAGCGTTTTCTTAAGTCTTGATCTCATGCTGGACAATAGATGGATCTATACCAGGAATTTCCTCATAATACCAAGTGAATACATCCCTATACTCTTTAAAGAGCTCGGTGTAAATCTGAATCTCTTCACGGGAACATTTAGCTCCGATGAAGACATTCTCAATAATATTGGGATCCCTGGAAATGTTCACCGGGATAGTAGGAGAAATCAAAACCATGTTCCATTCAGCATATACCTGTGTTGGTGCCAAAGGGTTTAGGACTGGGCGAACAGGACCAGGAGACTGAGGACTTGGAAAACTTGTTTCAACTTCACTCAAATCAGATAAAAAGTAAGACTGATGATGCAAATCATCCCACGGTCTATCTATACCAGTCATAGCTTCCAGGATGGCCTCTTCAGATGGAATAGTGGTATCAAGGCAATCCTGGGCAAAAGAAGAACTAAGTGTCCAAGCCAGAGCCACATCTCCATCCAACTCTTCCGGTGAGAGAGGAGCTGGGATGGATTTTGCAGAGTCAACAATAGACTGATAAGAAATCTTAGCTGCAGACATAGGAAATGCCATTCCACGCACTTGACCTTCCGCTAATGTGGCGGTAGGGGAAGGTAAGGTCCAAGGGTCCGAAAAATAATGAGTTCTGAAGAACTCTCTTCGAAGAGGAGCCTTGGAGGATGAAATTGCATTTATATGCACCGTAGGAGGAGGAATATCGAAAGTACCCATCAAGGAAGAATACATTCCAACCCCTAAATTCTCAATAGGCACCTTAGTATTATCCAACTTTGGAATAGATGAGTCAGTAGACGCATTCGGGTCTACAGGAGGACAGTCCAGTTGGTCCACTGTAACAATCCTCCCTTCGTGAGGGAAACAAATAATCCGAAATAATGAGGATGCAATGGCATCCATCTCATAAATCCAGTTTCGCCCCAACAGAAGGTTGTAGTCCAAGCTTGCATCAACTACCTCAACCTCTATATTCACAGTTTTTCCCCCAACACAGATAGGCAAAGCTGGGACAATACCATGTGGTCTGTGAGAATGACCATCAAACGCAATCAGAAGAGTGGTAGATGGAACAGCTTTGGGAGATCCAATCGTCTTCCAACATGTGAGAGACATCACGCATGTGGAAGCACCCTCATCAACAACCGTCCGAAAGATGTTGCACTTCCGGTACAATGATTTAATATTAAAAGCCATATGATGGGGGAATCTCTTTTTAAAATTAGACATATCAAATTTAATCATAAGAGAATTTTTTGGATCAATAGCCCCAATGGTAGTGAGAAAAGCACTGCGCTGAGCCGGACAAGACTGGAGCACCTCTAAAGCCGACATGGCACAAGGACTCTGTGCTAGATCTTCCACAATAGAGTAGTTCTGGGTAGCCCTTGCATTTGGATTAATCGTTGAACGCTTAGTAGATGCTTTGGGCATCCGAGGCATAGGCTCAACAATAGGCCTTGTAATGTGAAGCGGCTCAGTAGCATCAGGAGCACCCTTAGCTTTCAAAGACTCTTCTTTGCCATAATCACAGGATCTTGTAGCAACATCCACGTGAGCACTCATCATGAATATGTTTGATGGAATTTCCCCTTCCTGGGTGCCCCCAGAGGAAGCCCCAGAATTTTGATTTGCGCCAATAACTAGTTGTTGCCCTTGGGGAAAGGGTTTGTCAACATAGCCTAGGAGCTAGAAGAACCCTGCTGAGCTAACAAGCGCTGCGCATCCTGAATTTTAGGGAAAAGGTGTGTGAGATGGTCTCCAGCACACAACTTGCATGGAAACTTCACTTTCTTTTTATCCTTTGGACCCTCACCAACATGCTCGTTGGTTTTATTAGCATTACCCTTCCCATTCTTGCCCTTTTTCTTATTATTCCGGCCCTTCTTCTTCCCTTCGAATTGTTTATTTCCTTTGGGATCAGAAGCTTGGACAACATTTATCGACAAAGATTGGGAAGGCGATGACTCAGCAGGCACAACCTGACCAGAAAGAGCAGATTGTATAGACAACTGCTGCAATTGAGTAAGCAGGTTAGCTGCACCACTATTGATCGACCCGATAAGTCCATCACCATGAGGACCAGGCTTAGTTTTGGATAAATCTAATTTGGAGTGAGGAGCATTGGGCAAATATTTATGGACGATCCCAGACTTAGAATATATCAGTTTCAACTGCTAGGCCCTAAAAATGGCCTGTTCCTCAAAAAATACCCCAGACAGGGATACATCTTTAGAAATGTCTGATTGCAGAGATTTCAGAAACCATTCCAAAAGGAATTCTCCTGGAATATGAGCTTTAATAAGCCTCTTCCTTCTCCTCCATTCTTGAATATGGTCAGAAATGTGGGTTGCGTCGTCCTTCTTAAAATCAGCTAGGAGTTCAGTCCTGGCATCATATCGGACAGGCAACTGGAAATGGTTTAGAAATGTAACAGCCAGTTCTCCAAATGTAGCAAAACTGCCCCCAGTTAGCTCAATATACCATTTGGCAGCATTTCCAGTTAGGGTGAGTTGAAACAATCTCAACCTAATCGATTCATCGATCAGGGAGTTAGAAGAGCACCATAAATGGAAAGTGGTGATGTGGTCAGCCAGATCCTCTCCATTCTTGCCTTCAAACTTTTGAATTTCTGAAGGTATTTTGGTCGGGACCGGAGGACACCCCGGACAGTACCGAATTGGATCATTCATCAATTTCGACAGATCTGGAAATTTTAACGTTGCCAGAAAAGGTAAATGAGGCGGAGCCTGAGGATTCCATCCTTGATGGGATGGATTCCCAACATTCTGAAAATAATACCTTGGATTTGATGAGGCACCAGGTTTCCAGAAAGAACTTGTAGAAAAAGGAGAAGAACCTCCTCCCCACGCAGAGTTACCAAAGACCGGACCAGTTCCCCCACCTGAAGTATTGAATGAAGAGGAAAGCCCCTGATAGGGGTTCTAGGCATTAGAAAGAGGGGAAAAAGTCTGATAAGAACTCGACGAAGGGAAAGAAGCATTCCCTTGGTGACCAGCGTAAAACTGATTCCCTGCCCCCGCTGTAGTGAATACAGGGTTCCAACCTGTAAAAGTAGTTGAATTCTGACCTCCAGACCAAGGGTTGAAACTCTGAGTCTGAGAAGTAAATGGAAAGGACCCTAAAGAAGGATTCGAACTAGGAATATTTCCAGTTCTGAAGGGGAACCCTTGAAAATAATCTGATCCACTAGCCATGGAAGACATGGGCGTAGATCCAGCTACAGCAGAGGAAAAGGAAAAAGAAGGAATCCCACTAGTGGGCATTCCAAAACAGAAGGGACCATATTGAGAAGCATGTGCTTGGGTGAAACCAGAGCCAAAAATAGTAGCACTAGAAGCAATCGAAGATATAGCAATAGTGCCTCCTCCTTCTATAGAAGCAGGATTCTGAATGCCTGCAGCACTCACAGCAGATGCCGCATTCCCAGTCGTGGCCATCGAAAGGTATGTATAATAAGGAGGATCTTCCGGTCTCTCTAACTTAGGTCCGATGTATTCAACAACGAACGGATAATCAGGAGGAAGAGGAGATGGAAGTGACTCAGAGGGCTCAGACACTTCCTCTACCTGTACTTCTTCTTCCTGCGGAAATAATACTCGTGAGGTGAGCGGAGCGCTCCTCTCGGAACCAACACCAGAATCAGCTACAAAACCTTCAGACCCTTGTGGAGGATCTCTCTCCACTGCGTCAGACGCCACAGGGTGGTACCCACTTGCTAAATCACTCCTACGCCTTCTTGAATAAGGCTTTGGACTCTCGGGAGATAACCCCCGGATTCTCCTCGATTGACGAGGCGCTTGATCAGCCACTTTAACAGATTTTAATTAGACTCAAAAAGTATAAATCTAGGCAAGCTAGGAGCAAAGAGAACTCACTACAAAAAAGAAATCCCTGAGATACAATCAAGCAAACAGCCTTCAGGTATTTCCGCTCTGGGTGATTAGGATCGGACACCAAAATACAAGAAAGCGAAATATAGGACCTCCCGAAAGTAGTCTGGGATAATTACGGCCCAGGCCTACTAGCGAATGTAACAGAAATAGTTACCCCGACCTCCTAAAGACAGCCTTTGCTGGCACAAGTACCCAAGCTTCGCAAGGGCACCCCCCAGAAGTACTATTGAAATTGATATGACGTCTGCCTCAGGTACCATGGGTATTCCCCCCACAGTCACCTATGTGGAACATAGGAGTGGCAACTATGGGCACCAATCCATGTCAGAAGCCAGGCGGAACGGTCTTGAGGTTAGATCCAGCAAATCAGAGAGGGGGTATCTCTCTTCTCAGCCTTCACTTCCCCTCGCGCTTGACTCTCTGGAGGAGAGCTTTCTCGGTCCACCTAACAGAATTGGATTTCTCTCAATTAATCAAATTCTATGTTTTGTTTGAGCGGCCTTGGAGAGTTAACTCTCCACTCACCTAATCCAAGGCCCTACAACCTAGCTAGTTGGTGTATGACACTTAAAAAACTTGCTAGTTGATTTTAAATTATAGCGCTTATTTTAATCGGCTGTTATGTTAAGTCAAAGGGATACGGAAATGAAACTTGTGGTGTTTTGACGCAGAAAAGAAATTAATAAAAACCAAACTACATGCAAATGTAGTAATTGTATTTCGATGAAAAGAAACTTCTACACAGGTTCTATGAGACTAAAAAATTTTATTTTTCTTTTCAGATAACAAACTTCACACTCACAAAAACTATGAAAATGACTAAATGATTAAGTGCACCTGATGCAAATCACTAAGAGCATGCAAATTCCAAGATGAAAAATCTACTAAAGCAGAGAGAAATCTCCCAAAGATCCTTCAGTTTTTATCACTTTTTGGTTGTCTAGAAAGCTAGTTCCCAAAATCAGAAACTCTTAGTATAAAGACACCAAAAACTCTTGAAACAAGAGGAAGAAACTAATGACAATTTCTTTCCAAAATCAAGTCAAAAACCAAAGGGAAGAAATCTCAACAAAGCTTCAAAAGATACAAAGAAACGAAAACAAAAATGCAAAAACAAAAGCAAATGACAAACAAAATGTTTTTTGAGCTTTTGAATTTTATAAAAAGAAGAGCTCGAAAAGACCAAGAAAAATTATCAAATCCCAAGCCAAACAACCATGAATTTCAAGGAAAAACTTCAAAAATTCTCCAAATCTTACAGGGCTAGCTAGTAGCAAGATTTATATGAGCAATAGAAGACAAGAAACTCAGCAACTCAGCCTAGAAGAGTAGTACAACCTTGCAGCAAACAAAAACTTCAAAGAACCAAGAAAGACTCTTCAAAAGTTGCAACAAGACCTAGTCAACTAAACTCAAGAAAACCAACCAAGAAATGGGAAAAAATCGAAGTGCAAGGAAAGACACAAAGGTAGGAAAGAGTAAAAGAGCAAAGGCTCTTTGTTCTGATAAAGCAGAACAACCAGGAATCCCCAGGAAGAGATCTTGGTACTCGAACCAGAAATGCAAGCACAAGAAACAAAATTTTCCAAATAAGCTAGTTTTCAACCAAACAAGAGAGAGAAAAGACCAAAGACCACTTTCTACACAATCCAGAGGATACAAAGACACAGCAAGAACAGGTCTCCACAAGCAGACAGGACTAAAAAGCCAAGAAATCAAAAATTTTAAAATTCACCCAGGCATACGCTACTTGACAGTTTGGAAACAAGCGTGCATACGTGACTGTGTTAAAGGAAACCTGCGTATACGCGACTCCCTTTAACAAAAAATGTGTGTATACGTGTCTATGTATAGAGAAAATTGTGTATGAAAAGGTAAATAATGAAAAATAAAAAATATCAAGCCTGGATAAAGAACCAGGTCTTCAGTCTGACTGAGAAAGAGTTAACTGGACTAGAAATAAAAGTTAAAACTGTTGGAAACCTTTCAAACAGATGAAACCACCCAACAGGGGAATCACAAAAATGCGGTCCCCAGCAGAGTCACCAGTTCTGTTTTGGGGAAAATCACCCTAGAGGTTTGTTGGGTCAAAACCTCCACAGACCAGGGCATGCTATTCAGAAGGACTCACACACAACCACACTTGAATGCTAAAAAATAGATAACAACGATAGCAGAACTTACCCGTAGTCCTACGTTCGATGTAGACCCTGCGGGGTCCAAACCCCCAGCAACCCTTCTTCCTCTCCAACCTGGAAAACAAGAAAGAACATGCACGGAAACCTAGTTGTACAACATATATTTCTCCTAAACGTTAGTGTAATCCATGTGAAATATGATATAAACGATAATAACTGCTTAATAATCAATCTTTTCACATATACAAATAGATACTAACACAGAAGTTTAGGAACAAGATGGTTCTTCATTATTACGAACAGCATGTACATAAATAAAGAGTGGAGAGATCACCTGAATCCTTCCACGATCTTCGAGTAGACCGTCGTCTGGATCTGTCCCGCCCTTGCCTCGCTAAGAAACTTTCAAGACTTGTGCACTCGAGATTGCATATAAACGGATGAACATCTCCAGGAAACAAGGGTTTCCTGTATAAATCTGGGAAAGTGCAGGAGGCACGGGAATTCAGACTTGAATTGGGATTCCAATAGAGTATAATGTCTATAAAATTTCTCTCTCCCTTAGGCCATGCACATGAGGGGCTTTTATACTCCCTCAAAGTAGTTTCAATCAGTTGGAAACAGTTGGCCACGTGCTGGGGTGGTTGAACTACTGGAGTAACCATCAACCCAGCCCAAAAATAGGGAATTATATATATATATATATATATATATATATATATATATATATATATATATATATATATATATATATATATATATATATATATATTTAATGTTTTTAATTGCATACGCAGAAAAGTACATGTGGATTTGTGTATACACGCGGAAAAGTCTGGGCATACCCGCGTATGGGAATTTTAACACTATTTTTTAATGAATTTGTTCAAGTATGTAGGAATGGGTGCCCAAAGCCATAAATACAATCATGAATCACCTGAGGGTGAAAAATGATGCTATAAGAATATTGAAGAAACCATTTCTATCGATATTTCGACCAAACCTGGCATTTTAGAAAATATTCATTTTGGTGTATCTTGTTCTCCATCAAAACTTGAATTATATCACTCTCTATTTCATGAATTCTGTGATGTATTTGCTTGGCCTTACGAGGAAATGCCAGGCATACATACTAGTATAGTTGAACACACTATTAATAGGTATCCTGATGTCAAACCGGTGCGTCAATGGCTTTGTCCTATTCATCCAAAGAAAGTCGCTGCCATCAAAGCAGAAGTTGAAAACAATTTGTGTGCTGGTTTCATTTACCCCATTCCGCTAACTAAGTGGGTTTCCAATATCGTTCCTATCATGAAAAAACAAGGAACCATTAGAGTGTGCATCGATTATCGGGATGTTAATCATGCTTGTCCAAAAGACAACTATCCTACTCCCTTTATCAACCAAATTATTGACAATTGTGCTCGATGCGAAATATTTTCATTCATGGATGGATTTTCCAGCTACAATCAAATCAATATCCGTCTAGAGGATCAACATAAGAGAGAATTAATTTGTCCCTAGGGCACATTCACTTATAGGAAACTTATATTTGGTTTAAATAATGCTAGGGAAACTTTTCAGAGAGAAATGTATTATTCTTTCAATGAGATCAAACACATTATTCAACCATATCTAGATGATTTACCAGCACTTTGATGAAATCGGATTGATCACCCGATGCATTTGAGAGCCATTTTCTTACGCTAACTACACTACAAAATACACCTAAATCCACATAAATGTGTGTTTTATGTTGGTTCTAGTCATTTTCTTAGATTCGTTGTCTCAAAAGAAGGAATTCAAATCGACCCATTGAAGGTTCAGGCCATTCTTGATTTTCCTGCACCATCAAATTTACATTAGATACAAAAACTTCAAGGAAAGGCTAACTTCCTAAGAAGGTTCATTTCAAACTACACCGAAATGGCTAAAGGATTTACTCAACTCTTTAAATAGGGAGTTCCCTTCCATTGGGACCAAGTTGTGCAAGCTTCTTTTGATGCTGTCAAGGATACTCTTGTCCAAGTGTCATTAATGTATCACCCTAATTATCAAAATGATTATTTCCTATATATAAACATGGCTGAAACGACCATTGCTATGGTATTGGTCCAAGTAGAAGATGGAATTGAACATTCAATCTATTATTTGAGTCGTAATATCAATGATATGGAAGTTAAGTATTCATACGTATAAAATCTTGCCTTGGCACTTATTCAAGCTGTCCAAATATTTTGCCATTATATCCTGCTCCGAAAAACCACCATTATTTTGGATTGCAACCCCATGACTTATATCTTATCATGTCAATTGTTGCGGGGGAATATTAAAAATGGATTGTTATTTTGCAGGAATTTGAATTGGAATTAATCATTCCAAGTCAAAGAAGTATTTAGTTTTGGCTGAGCTTCTCTGTGACCTTCCCTCTGATAGTACTAAAACTACATTAGAACCATCAATTCATGAGGATTCTCTATTTCTGATTGAATAATATGATCCTTGGTATGGATATTTCATCATTTATCTCCAAACTCAAACTTTTTGACTTGAAACCTCTTGCTCTGAACAACAACGTATTCGATACCAAGCCAAAGATTATCTAATCGTTGGATACACTTTATCGTCGTGGTGTTGATACCATTTTAAGGAGGTGCCTCACTCATGAGGAGGCCGAAAAGGTTTTAAATGATTTTCATGGTAGGGCTTGTGGTGGACATTTATATGGATATGATACCATACAGAAGATACTCCACGCCGATTACTTTTGGCCTACTATTTTTCGAGATTTCATCCTCGCGGTCAGAAGTTGTCATGCGTGCCAAATTTTTTATCGTAAAATCTGCAAACCACCAGTGCCAATGCATCTTGTTTTCTCTGCGGGACCATTTTCAAAATTGGGTATTGACTTCATGACCTGTAAACCTCATTCGTCTGGGGGGGCATGGTTATATTATTGTCGCAGTCGACTATTTTACCAAATGGGCCGAAGCGATGGCTAAATTCAAAAACATAGGACAGATAACTACTTTTTTTTCTTTAATCGTGTTATTGCACGGTTTGGGGTCCCACAAGCTATAGTTACAGATCATGGAAAGCATTTTCGCAACCACATGATGACTGAATTGATTGCCAAGTTAGTATTGTCACATGATAATTATACTCCTTATTATCCACAATCAAATGGAAAAGTTGAAGCTATCAACAAGATTCTTAGACGTATGCTTCAACGAATGATAGGAGTTCATAAAATAAATTGGAATTTGATCCTGTACTCCACCTTGTGGGCATACCGAACCTCGGTGAGAAACATGACTGGATTTACTCCTTTTCAATTGGTGTATGGTCTAGAAGCTATCTTACCAATCCAATGTGAAATACCATCGTTACAACTCGCAATTGACTTGTTACTTGACACCTCAGAAGAAGAAGCATGTCTCCTTAACCTCATCCATCTTGATGAAATGGGTCATGAAGCCCAATTGGCCAACGAAGCGCATAAGAGACATATAAAGCCACAATACGACAAAAATGTCTAGCCTCACATTTTCTCAGAGGGCGACTTGGTCCTTATTTACGGTCAAGAAGCTGATGTAATATGTACAGGAAAATTTGAGCCATTATGGCATGGCCCCTATATTGTCAAAAGAGTTCTTGCTAAGGGTGCCTATGAGTTGGTTGATTATGATGGAATTCTGTTGGTGCAACCTAGAAATGGATTGTATCTAAAACGTTACTATGCTTAATCATAAGCATAGTAATATTTTGTATTATATTGTATATATATTTTGTTGATTTGCATTCACTATCTTAGTTTGTTTTTAGAGTTTTCTTGACATTAGTAATCCGCTTTACATTTCATCACATATGTATGGATCTTCGGAACCATTTGTTGGATATGCTGATAGTGCTAATCGTAATATACTGAATCTATCCTCTACAATGTGGTCCATTTTCACTTCAAATGACAAGTTAGTGAGTTTTCAAGGGATTTGTATTGGTAGATTGACGAACAATATCGCTGAGTATAGCGCGTTGATCAAAATTCTCTCTGATTCCATTTCATTTGGTATTAACCGCATAATCATAAGGTTAGACTCACAAATTGTGGTATTACAACTTACTAGTGTTTATACTATTAGAAATCTAACATTTCATAGATTTTTCCTAAGAGTTTGAATTTTGGAAAAACATTTTGATTTTATTCAATATCAACACATTTCCAAAAATTTGAACACATTAACTGGTTCATTAGCTAATCAAGTTTTAGACAGAAATTTGCAACATATGTAAGGAAAACATTCACATCATCGAATATGATTGCACAATAAACATAGGAAAATTCTAAAATCATATAGATAGATAGTTATAGGTTTTTACAAAAAAAATTCCCAAGACACATTGGTCACATGACCTGAAAATGTATTCAAAATTTCAAAATTAAACTAGTGGTGCTCGTGGTAACATGCTATAGATCTAGCTATCCTACGGAGTAACCACATCCAGCGGTTACGAACCCCAATAGTGTGTTGATGCAGCCGCATGGGTAACTCTTCGATCTGGAAATCTGGAATCCTGAAGGTCAGCCCCTCTATGTGTTGCCAAAGCTCATCCAGAGTCTCAGCCATGTCAAGATCCTGAAGGACTACTCTCCCGATAGCCTTCTCTGCTGGTACATCTGCTTCGCGCTTCAGTTCCTCTACTGGTTGAACACAACCAACATCTGAATTACATCAAACATTCATTTTAGTCTTGGGAAAACATCAAAATACAAAATAACATTGTATAAACCTTAGGAAAATAAAAAACATGGTCAAAATATTCTTACCCATTACACCACACTGAGCGCCTTCTGGTAATGCTAAATCTGGATCTACTCAGAAATCAACACCTGCGTATGCATATTCATCAATGGCGACAATCTATCGCTGGAACCAGGTGAAGAACGCAGTTGAGAACACAATGGTAGATTGGCCTGCATGCCTACCCATGATTTCTACTCGTCTCTGCATCTGCAATCTCTAGGATTAAACAAATCCAGTGTCACATGTTTTGGCTGCATCAATGGAATCTGTTCTAAAGTGAAGGATATAAGGATTGAACCATAAATGAATTTATTCTTCCTTCATCCCTTTGCTTTTTGTAGTTGTTCCTTTATCTGATAAAGAATAACTTCAGACCAGTTGAATATTGTTGGCTCCAAGAACTCTAGCGCATACTGCATATACAATCTATTCTCTACATGTAGTGTAATGGTGCCGAAAAATTTTGTGATCGTGAAAAGGATAGTTCTCAAAGGAAAATATCTAACATCCCGGATGTTTATCTTTCCATGTTTTCTTGGCTCTGCCCCTGGATAACAATGTTGCAAAACATAATCTCTTAGAGTCTCTCCTCCAACAATAGACCCTGAGAGTGAAATAGGCAAGCCTCTCCTCGAAAAACCTGTGAGAAAGTATACATCCTCGACTGTTATGGGAACCACTTGGTTCTTAATATGAAATGCCTCGATAGCTAGATCCCATGCTCGAACTAAGAATTCCAAGAGTTCTATTTTTTGCCTCAGCCCTGACAACTTGAAGTACTTAATCAGTCCACAATCTCTTAGGGCTCTTACAATACCCAGATAATTTAGGGAAATCATATCCTGTTCTTCATGTTCTCTTTCCCTCCATGTAATCATCATTGTAATCTGATGGAAACCTAAAATATAACCATAAGAACCATTAGATTCCATTCATTGCAAAAAATTGGGCAGATTTTGGGCATAATGCAAAAAACAAAAAACTAGATTGTGCCCAACGCACTCCCTAACAAGATACAGTGCGTTCTATATGAAATTAGCCTTCACTTTACTTGCTATGCAACACAAGTTTCGGCATTCAGGGGTGTGTTGCCCTCAATTTGGGAATAATTTTCCCTAAGGGCCTTAAAACCATGAAAATTTGTCGAATTTGGAAATGAAATGATTACTGAAAGAAAGAGGAGGTTCATGGCACTAACCTAGATAAAATGAAAATGAAATCCATCCACAGAAACGATTGCAATCAACAGCTGAATTTTGGGGGAAAAATCAGGTTCAGAGCTTCAAAATTCAAATGGTAACTTTGGAATGGTATAAATGAATAGTGAAACTACTTTTAATATTCATTTAATTATTTGGAAATTACATTTATTGCTATCACTATAGTTTTATTATGTTTTTTTATCATGAAACAAGTATTTTTAATCCATTTGATGTTTCTCTGAAACAGGTCTTACAACTGACGAACAGTTTAGTCATGCAGATTTATTTCAAGAATGATTTGACCACAAAGCATACTTTTTCTCCTTATTTTTAGAGCTTTGTTAAAAATGAAAAAGGATTTGAAGCGTAGTTTTATCTCTTTTTCGAGCTTCGATAACAACAAAAAAGGAACCCTTGGAGTCTTCTTTTAGCTCTTTTTAGACTCCGATAATGTGAAAATATTGCCGAGAACTTGTCTTTTCGAGCTCGTAAAAGTAAATGAATTGATATCTACTCAGTATAAGTTTAACCCTTTTCTAGACTAAGATAGATTATTTACAAAGAAGGAATACCTTGGTCGAACATGAATAAAGAGGTTCTCTCATATATTATTTTACACTTTTTCGGATCTGAGCGACAACTTTATGAAAAAGTACTTTTGGAGTTTTCTTTCTTCCTCTTTCTTGAAACTCTCTAAATATGAAAAAGGACCAGGCTATCACTGTTGTTAAGCTCGTTAAAACATAAAATAGCGACAGGCTTGTAAATCATGGCAAGAATTGAGTTTCATTCATCACTAGACTCGTTAAATTATTTAATAGCGATACATTAATCGCCCGAAGGGTTGAATTATAGATCAAGAAAATTTTATCTTCCTCAAGATTATTAAAAAATAAAGAGGTACTGTTCGACAAATGACTGGGGAAAATTTGGAAAAAATGAGCAGAATTCTATATGGTAGAAAATCGCTCTTGAATATGACACTTCACTTTATGTCTGTGAATGTTTGGGTTGGGTAATATTCTTGACAGTTCATTCATACATATGGTTCATCATACCTTCACTTCAATTTTGGGTCAATGCTACCAACTCATCTCAGTGTCGTCGATATGTTCAAGAGAAGTCCTCCAATGAATACTCATCCTTCTGCAATACTCATAAACCATCATTCTCATGACCGTCATCCCTGCAAATTTCTATATAAAGTCATACCTTTGTCTCTAAAATCAGTAACTCCTGTTTCGTAATAAGGTAGCTTCCTGTTGACAACAAATCATTATCCAAGAAGTTCACTTAGAAATATCTGATTCCAGTACCTTGAGGCTTGTTACATCATCTACAAGATCCTCGCTTCCGTACTTTTGACTGAAAGATTTTATTTTCCATTCGACATCAAATCATCTATTCACACCTTACGAAATGTACTGCAGTACCTTGACAGCCATTGACATAAATGATGGTTCTCTCACATTTGTTAACAACTCACATCATTGGCTGGTAATCAAATGATGTATTAACATGTTCAACTACAAATAATATATTTGCATGGATAGAATTGTACCCAAATGATTGAGTGAATGAGATAAGAAGACCCCGGATCTATTTTCATCCATCTAGGCTGCGATTTTAGGATTGTTGTACAAATCATCTATACAGTGAACTTACATACAGATCGTCATCCAAACATGGGCCTATATCTATAGGCATGTCTGTACTGGGAAACATTCCAATATAGATGACTTTCTGAATTATGTACATGTTATTAGATCATTTATGTGCTCAACATGGGAATGCCTACCCTAAGAAATTATGATCAAGAGGATATATCATGATGTAATGTATTGTAAGATTGATGCAGGTCACCACTCTGCTTCATCTCCAGCCCATCACAGTGTAAAGTATCTCAATCAAAATATTGTTATTATTATTCTAACTTCATGCTTTAGGGGGGAATTTGGGCATCATTCCCAAAGACCTGGTAACTAGGAATCATCTCCAATACCGATGAATAGGTTCTATCATCCCCTATCATTTCAGTTGCTACATGCCCTAAGAAAAAGAACAAGACAAATCATTCATGACTTTCATTTGCAAAGTTTTCCAGGATTTGAAGTTTATAGTATATCATATGAGATCTCACCAACGCTGCCTCTAAAGGGACTAAGTGAGCAGCATATGCTGGTAGCCCCAAGCAAGACTGCTCCGCAAAGCACTTCCCGACATTCATAGGTGCATTGGTAACATTGGGAGAGGAATTCTCATTGTTCTAGAATCTCCACTTGGCCAGTGCCTTCTAGAAGAGTTCACATGTGTCAAGCTTCGAATCCAAGTGTTCATTTGACATCTACAATATTGGGAACATTTATTTCCTATTATTGGAAAGTCATTGATTGTAAAACTACCTTCAGCTCCTCTATAAATTGAGCACATATCTTAGTGTTTGAAAAGGAAGAATTTGAGTAGAGAAATGTTGGTGGAATTTCAATTGAGGAGTTGATTTGAGTAACATATTGCTGGAGGTAATTGCATTGTGATGACGTTAGGGTGATACTGGAGATGGTGACACTAAATCAATCACTGGGTTGTAACCTCCCCTTCTATCATTAATAAATATTACTGGTTGTTTTTCCCTATATGCATCTGTATAAGCTTTGATTCTCCATATCATGATTTCTTATTTGATGTATATGGTTTATGCTTTATTGATTTAGCTAAATAACTTGAATAGACGTCTGTATTATTGCTATCTCTTGTTCTTTAGTGTCCATTCTTGCAGGAAATATTTTGCACAGCTGGCTGGAATTTGAAGCTACAGTGAAAGCAACAGAAGGAGATTTTGGAAGTGCTTGGACTCCAAGTAAGCTTCTTATTTCATTCTATGTGTCGATTCATAGTTAGGAAAGATATTCGTAAAGTCTTTGACCTGTTGTTCTATATTAGCACCTGTCTAGGGAAGAGCGATTTATCCGTAATTCATAATTCCACATAACATTAGGGATAGTAACATTTAAGATACAAACCATATCAAGGTTTCGAAAGTGGAATCCAATAATAATCTACCAAATCATAGGAACCCTTATCTAGAATGCGCTTGACAATGTAGGGGTCATGCCATAATGGTTCAAATTTCCATGTTGCTATCTTATCAGCTTCCTGATTATAAAGCAAGACCAGGTCTCATTTCGAGAAGGTGTGAGGCTTGACATTGAGGTCATACTATGCCTTGATTCATCTCTTATGTGCTTAATTGGCCAATGTAGCTCCATGACATGTTTCATCTAGATGGATGAGATCTAAAAGACGTGCCTCTTCTTCAGAGGTGTGAAGTAGTAGGTCAATCACGAGTTTCAAAGATGATATTTCACATTGTATCGGTAAGATAACTTCCAGAAAATAACAGTTGAAAAGGAGTAAATCTAGTTGTGTTTCTCACCGAGGTTTGATATTCCCACAAAGTAGAGTACAAGATCAGATTCCAATTTGGTTTATGAACCCCAATCATACGTTGAAGCATATGATTAAGAATATTTTTGATAGCTTCAACTTGTCCATTAGATTGCGGATAATATGGGGTAGAACTATAATGCAACAGTCCTAACTTGGCAGTCAACTCATCCATCATGTGATTGTGAAAATTTTTTCCATGATTTGTGACTATGGCTTGTGGCACACCAAACCATGTAACCACATGGTTAAAAAAGAACAATGCAGTTGTCTGTCTTGTGTTGTTGAATGTAGGCATCGCCTCGGCCCACTTGGTAAAATTTTCGATGAAAAAAACAAGATAACCATGCCCCCTGGATGAGCAGGGGTTACATGTCATGAATTCAAAGCCCCATTTTTCAAATAGTCCAACAACGACGAAAAGATGCATTGGTTCTAGCAAAAAGCAGGTTTTACGATCAAATATCTAGCAAGCATGAAAATTTATAACCGTGATAATGAAATCACAAAATATGGTAGGCTAGAAGTAACCAACACGTATAATATTATATGCGATAGCATAACCAAAAAAATTTCCACCACATGCACCATCATGGAAATCATTTAAATATCTCTTGGCCTCCTCATGAGTGAGGCACCTACGTAAAATTATATCGACATCATGATGATAAAGTGTATCGCTGATGATCAGATAATCTTTGGCTTCGTATCAAATACGTCATTGTTGTGAGCAAGAGGTATTGGGCTGAAAAGTTGGGATGTGGAGATAGATGATGAAATATCCATAACACGAGTCAGATGAATCGATTAGAAACAAAGACTCGTCTGGAATTTATGGTTCCATAGTAGACTTAGTGCTACTCTAAGGAAGGTCACAGATAAGATTAGTAAACACCAAAGAATTCTTTGACCTGGATTTGATGAATTCCAAATCAAATTCCGTAAAAATGAAAATCCTTTTTTGAATATTCCCCCCTCAGCAATTGATGTGACAGAATGTATGTCATAGGGTTGAAATTTTTGGCAATATGATGCAGAGTGTTGTCCTTGATGGAAACCCACTTGATGAAGATGATGGCAACCTAATTAATGAATTTTTTCTTGGTGCTTGATGAGTTTATTAATGATGTAAATCTGATGTTCTACAAGTAGCTCAGAAGTACCAGAGAAAGAAATATTAGTAAGGGCCAACACAATGATGAAAAGTGTGTGACACAAAGCATACGCGGGTTTGTTTAGGAGAAGTCGCGTATGCACGCGGAAAAGATCGTTCCAAGTCGTGTATGCCCAATTGCACTCTAAATTTGTAAAACTAGGGGGCTTTACCATGGTATTGACCCATTTTATTGAGCGCTAGATTGTCTACTTGATCCCGTCTAGGAATACCATCGGAAGTGGTGTGGTTTTGTCTCATGGTATTGACAAAGGCAAAATCTATATAAGAATAAGAAATTCATTGTGCAAGGTGTGTGCATGAGTCTGGGTTTGAATGGATACTTCACTCTGAAGTATGTCTGAATGGAAAGGGTAACAGTTGAATGATAGATCTGAATTCATAATGCACCTATGAACAGAAGGATGAAGAAGGGTATCTAGATCTGAAATGTATTTGTATTTTCTAGATCTGTTTATGGATTGTTTAGATCTGAGATGAGGTGAACATGTTTCTGAAGTGAAGAGTAAAATCTGAGCTATGCCTCTGTTCCGAAGAATTATGCTGCCCTAAAATGTCTGAAGATATATACGCAGGTTCGTCAAGGAGAAATCGCGTATATACGCGGCTTGTATTCAGAGAAAGCGCATATGAGAATTGAAGTCAAATCTGAAATGTGTGTAGATGTATACGCGGGTTGGTATTTTTGAAAGAGCATATATACGCAGGTTCAGTGAAGAAAAAGCGCGTATGTAATTTAGGGTTTGTTGAAGTACGTGGTATGAAATTTCTAATTTGTTCTGTTGTTTTACTGCTATCTGTCAATGATGATTTGGGTTGTTCGAATATTGATTATGATGCTATAGAGAAAGTTGTTGGTTTGATGAAAGTTCCTTGAGAGTAATTGTGTGGGTTGGATCCAGTATGAAATTTGATGAAACGTGGTCCATGGTAGAGTTGAGGGTCGTAGCCTTCAGTCAGGGGGTCGTAGCTCCCTTCCACGTGAGGCTGGTAAACGAGAGCAGGGGGTTGTAGCTCCCTCTAGGTGAGGTTGGTAAACGAGAGCATGGGGTTGCAGCTCCCTTCCAGGAGAGGCTGGTAAACGAGAGCAGGGGGTTGTAGCTCCCTTCCAGGAGAGGCTGGTAAATGAGAGAAGGTTCTAGCCTTCTGCAGGTGGGTGCCTGCGTGTTGGTATGAGTCTGCACCAGTACATGGTTTTAATATGTTTTCTATATAATAAAATATTGAAGGCTGAGACAACAGCAGCAGTGGTTTTCTCCTGAATTGGGTTTACACCTAAAATCCTAGTGTTCATGTGTGTTACTTATGTGTGATGGTTTATTCTGTTATTACTGCACATGCTTACTATTAACTAAACATCTGATGAATGAATGATGCATAGACCTAAGTAAAGAAATAAATGTATAATAATATCTCTGTGTATATGCAAGTTTTATGAAGGATATCCACGTGTATACGCGAGTTGGGCTCAGTGAAATAGCGTATGGGTTTTTGAGAAATAAAAAGTAAAAATATTTGAGTATGCCCTAAATACTGATTCACCCCCCCTGAGTGTTTTTTTTTCCCAACAATTGGTATCAGAGAAGGTCCTTCTGAAGGAGCTTGATTGCTTGAAGTAGATCCATCATAATGGGAAAGAAGCAAGAGAAGAAGGCTACTCAAAGAAAGGAAATATCTCAGAAATCATGTGCACTAGAAAATGAAGAAGATGAAACAGGTAGTGATTGTTGGTCTAGCGATTTATTTTCTAATGCATGCAATAGTGAAGATAGTGAAAGTAATGCTATGGATCTAGAAGCAGTTCTCAAATATCAACAACGATTATTTAATAAGAGATAATCTGTCTACAAAGATATGATATCTAGACTAAAAAGGTTGTACGATGATGTAACCAATCGAAATAAAAGACTTGAAGTAGAAATCAATGATCTAAATGAAGATCTGGAAAAATCAAATAAGAAGAATGAAAGACTTGAAGTAGAAATCATCTCCCTGAGAGAAAATCTTGAAGCATCAAATAAGAAGAATAAAGAACCTCTACAATAATTTGAAAAAGAAGTACTTGAAGCAGAAATCATCTCTCTCAAAGAAGATCTGGAAAAATCAAACAAAAGGAATGAAGGACTTCTCCAAACATTTAAAGAACAAGAAAATGGATTGAAAGAAGAAATTTTAAATTTGAATGATCAATTAGAAGAAGGAAGAAGGGTCAAAGAAAGCATGAATAAGCAATGCCAAAAATTGGAGGTTGAGGTAAACATTCTAAAAGGAGAATCTAGTTCACAAGGAAGTGCTAAAGAGTCAAAGGATGTGAATGCAAAACCTGAAGAGTTGAAAGAAACAAGAAGTCAACCGAAAATCATGAACACTCAAAGGAAATCATTCAATAATGTTGAATTCTTTAAATGTCATAATTATGGACATGTTGCATCCAATTGCAGAAGCAGATTGTTTCAGTCACAAACAAACATATTCTACACAGAAAGGTACTCTAGTTTCTTCAAAGGATATTGTTTTTCATGTAGCAATTATGGTCACAAAGCAGTTGATTGCAATAGAAGAAAGCATAGAAAAACATACTATGATCCTTATGCTTACCTTTCTGGTCACATAAGATGCTATACTTGTAACAAGTATGGACATGTAGAAAAAGAATGCAGGATGAATAGATCTGAGAAATTGGAGAACTTCCAGCACACAATAAGAAAGTTTAGGAAAAGTTGGAAAAAGGAGTACCGGTCAGAAACGTAGGGAATATTGACCCTACTGCTGTCATCCGCTTCTAAAGCTTACTTCTCTTAATGACTGTAGGAGTGATGTGAGATACATTATAGGGATTAGTAATGTATCGTCACAGGGGGAGCGATGTATGGTGATTCCCTTGATTTTTTTGGTTATTCTGGTTATGTTTATTTCAGACAGAGCATATGATGTGAAGAAGACAGGTACACGAGGTACAAACTCAGGGGGAGATGAAGGAATGTGAAGTTTTCAATTCTTCACTTTCCATACGCGGGTTCTATGAACTAAAGCTGTGTATACACGCAAGTTCCAGTGGAGACAGTCGCGTATGCATTTATGATAAGAAAATTAGTATGACAGCTGAAGATTAGGAGCACATGTTCAGGGGGAGCATCAGTCTGAATACTAATGATTGTATTATTGGCACTGTATCTGCTTATTTCTCAGTTCTAAATGATGATGACATGATACATGGTTTCTTATGATGAGATTATGGATGAGCCCTGTTTTCTTTTTGCTGAAGAGTATTCTTTGTTTTCACACATGGATGAGATGGAAGTCTTATGATTCAGAGATAAGGACAGATCATGCAAATATTGTTGCTGATAACTTGCTGATTGAAAGAGTTTTAGGTTGCATAAGCTAAGGAGGAGCCTTGGTCATATGGAAAGGATGCTTGGATGCACATTTTTAGGGGGAGAATTAGCCTTGCTGAGCGTAATGCATTGTTGGCATTATGATGATTTTGAAATAAGATCTCTCTCTCTTGAGGTCTTTCTGGTACTGGTCATAAAAAGTCATATTTGTAATTTGATGAAAAGGTTATGTTGAGACCTATGATGTAAAATTGTAATATTCATTCATGTAAAGGGCTTGTTCGAATTTGTAAACCCACTTGGTTGGGTAGTTGAGTCAAAAATGTGTAAACCCACTTGGTTGGGTACATGAGTCATATGTAAATCCACTTGGTTGGATCTTTGATGTAAGTATGAGTCCTTCGTGATAGGAAGGTCAGAGATTCATGCACTTCATTGAAAAATATGTTTGAAGATTCAGCATGAACTTAGGGGGAGCATGGTAACTTCAGTACACATCAGATCTACAACGCTCTTCTATCTACATGAGGAGAAAACAACCTTGTGTTGGTTTTGATCCGCCCTTTTCCCTTGATGTCAAAGGGGGAGAGTAACATGGTGTTTGAATAGGGGAGAATATCATTATGCTTAATGTATCTATCTGTTTTGGTGATCAAACACCATCGTGGTTGCCATCAAGTCCAAAGGGGGAGATTGTTGGAAATATGATGTAGAGTGTTGTCCTTGATGGAAACCCACTTGATGAAGATGATGGCAACCTACTTAATGAAGTTGTTCTTGATGCTTGATGAGTTTTTTAATGATGTAAATCTGATGTTCTTCAAGTAGCTCAAAAGTACCAGAGAAATAAATATCAGTAAGGGCCAGCATAATGATGAAAAGTGTGTGACACAAAGCATACACGGGTTTGTTTAGGAGAAGTCACGTATGCATGCGGAAAAGATCGTTCCAAGTCACGTATGCCCAATTGCACTCTAAATTTGTAAAAACAGGGGGCTTTACCATGGTATTGACCCATTGTATTGAGTGTTGGATTGTCTATTTGATCCCATCCAGGAATACCATCGGAAGTGGTGTGGTTTTGTCTCATGGTATTGACAAAGGAAAAATCTATATAAGGAGAAGAAATTCATTATGCAAGGTGTGTGCATGAGTCTGGGTTTGAATGGATACTTCACTCTGAAGTATGTCTGAATGGAAAGGGTAACAGTTGAATGATATATCTGAATTCATAATGCACCTATGAAGAGAAGGATGAAGAAGGGTATCTAGATCTGAAATGCATTTGTATTTTCTAGATCTGTTTATGGATTGTTTAGATCTGAGATGAGGCGAACATGTTTTTGAAGTGAAGAGTAAAATCTGAGCTATGCATCTGTTCTGAAGAATTATGCTGCCCTAAAATGTCTGAAGATATATACGCAGGTTTGTCGAGGAGAAAGCATGTATATACGCGGCTTGTATTCAGAGAAATCACGTATGAGAATTGAAGTCAAATCTGAAATGTGTGCAGATGTATACGCGGGTTGGTATTTGTGAAAGCGCGTATATACGCAGGTTCATTGAAGAAAAAGCGTGTATGTAATTTAGGGTTTGCTGAAGTACGTGGTATGAAATGTCTGATCTGTTCTGCTATTTTACTGCTATCTGTCAATGATGATCTGGGTTGTTCAAATATTGATTATGCTGCTATAGAGAAAGTTGTTGGTTTGATGAATGTTCCTTGAGCTTAATTGTGTGGGTTGGATCCATTATGAAAATTGATGAAACGTGGCCCATGGTAGAGCTGAGGGTCGTAGCCTTTAGTCAGGGGGTCGTAGCTCCCTTCCAGGTGACGCTGGTAAATGAGAGCAGGGGGTTGTAGCTCCCTTCCAAGTGAGGCTGGTAAATGAGAGCAGGGGGTTGTAGCTCCCTTCCAGGAGAGGCTGGTAAACGAGAGCAGGGGGTTGTAGCTCCCTTCTAGGAGAGGCTGGTAAACGAGAGAAGATTGTAGCCTTCTGCAGGTGGGTGTCTGCATGCTGGTATGAGTCTGTGCCAATACATGGTTGTAAGATGTTTTCTCTATAATAAAATATTGAAGGCTGAGACAACGGCAGTGGTGGTTTTCTCCCGACTTGGGTTTCCACCTAAAATCCTGGTGTTCATGTGTGTTTCTTCTGTGTGATGGTTTATTCTGTTATTACTACACATGCTTAATATTAACTAAACATCTGATGAATGAATGATGCATAGACCTAAGTAAAGAAATAAATGCCTAATAATATCTCTGTGTATATGCGAGTTTTATGAAGGATATCCGCGTGTATACGCGAGTTGGGCTCAGTGAAATAGCGTATGGGTTTTAGAGAAAGAAAAAGTAAAGAGATTTGAGTATGCCCTAAATATTGATTCACCCCCCCCCCCTCTCAGTATTTTTCCCAACAGAAATCCAAAATGACAATGGCCTTTTAGAACAGGATATAATGGCGAAATATTTGTAAATCTTGAACGGCTACCAAAGTGAGCTTCTCAAAGTATGTGTACTTAGCTTCCGTATCATTGAGATTACAACTCAAATAATAAATTGAATGTTCAATCCCATCTTCTTCTTGGACTAAAACCATCACAATGGTTTTATCTTCAATGGCGAGATACAAGAAATAATCACTCTTAAAATTTGGGGGATATATTAATGATGCTCAGATTAGGATATCTTTAAGAACACCAAAGGAATATTGCACAGCCTCATCCCAATGGAAGGCAGGCCATTTTTCAAGAGTCGAGTAAATCCTTTAGCCATTTTGGTGTAGTTAGGAATTAACATCCTTAGAAAGTTAGCCTTCCCTTGGATACTCTATAACTGAAGAAGATTGGAAGGAGTAGGCAAATCAAGAATGCCCTGGACCTTCGATGGATCAAGCTGAATTCTATCTTTCGACACAACGAATCAAAGAAAAAAACCATAACCAAAACCAAACACACATTTGTGTGGATTGAGGCATATTTTATAGTGACGATATCATAAAAGTATCGCTCTCAAATGTAGCAGGTGGTCAGCCCATTTCTGTGAATGTGTAGGTAAGTCATCCAGATACGGTTGAAATATGTGCTTGATTTCATGAAAAGCATAATTCATTGCCCTCTAGATTTTTTCCCCAGTGTTCTTTAAACCAAAAGAGAGCTTTCAATAAGCGAATGTGCACCAGGGACAAATAAAATAAGTTTTATATTCTTCCTCTAGGTGAATATTGATCTGATTGTAACCATAAAATCTATCCATGAAAGAAAATATTTCACATCCGACACATTCATCAATAATTGGTCGATAAAGGGAGTGGGATAGTTGTCTTTTAGACAATCATGATCAACATCCCGATAATCGATACATACTCTAATTTTCCCCTGTTTCTTCATGATAGGAACAATGTTAGAAACCAAATCGGTAAGCAGAACAAGGTAAATGAATCCAACACTCAAAAAAATTCAACCTCTGCTTTAATGGAAACAACTTTATTAGGGTGAACAAGATGAAGGCATTTTCATACCAGCTTGACATCAGGATGCATTTTAATCTCATGTTCAACAATGCTAGAGTTGATACCTGGAATTTCCTCATATGAACAAGCGAATACATCTTGAAATTCACGAAAAAGAGTGAGGTAAGTGTCAAGTTCATATGGAGAACAAGATGCACTGACATGAATGTTTTCTACAGTGCCAAGTATGGTCAAAATATCTATAGAAATTGTTTCTTCGATATTTGATGGGTTTCGCTCTGAATTGATGGCATGGATAGGAATAAAATTCATCAAGAAATCTACAACTGTAGGGTGATATAGTTCAATTGTATTATCTTCATTGCAATCTGTAATATGGGATCATTGATGTGATGCTTCCCATGGTTCTTCTGCCAGCATCATGGATTCCATAATACTCTCATTAGTCTAGAATACACATGAAAAAGGATCAGAATAAGTACCATAATCCAAAGAATGATCGGCCCAAACTGTCAGCGACAAAGGATTTGGATTGGCCGCATAAGCCAAGAAAATTGATTGCTATTCTAGCTCAATTGGACTTAGCGACATGATTTCACCCAACCTATCTACTTTAGAATCATTGGGAATCTTCCTTAAGCTATATGAAGTGGAAGATATCATATTGCAGGTCTCTATATTTTCTATTTCCGCCGATGTCGCAGGAAGCGATAATGAAAAAGGTGCCCATTAGGGAAGGATCCTTAAAGAGTATGTTGGGGCTCATTTGCAATATCTTTTATTTTAAATTTTTCAAAAATACAAAAAGAATAGGAAATTGTGAAAATGTATGTTAAAGTATAAATTTTCACATACTTTAGCATAAAAGATGTAATATTTTTATATTAGTTTAAAGTTTAATACTTTAAACTTTTTATGAAAGTGGGTGCCAGCACTCAGTTAATTAATGAGTAGGTTTATGAGCATGATCCAATGATTTTTTTGGCAGAAAATAGAAGTGGCAACCTATGGGAACTTTCAGTGCGCGGGTTAACAAGGTGGGTGCCTCCGTAGTTCACCCTGTTTACTGCGGGGCCAATCCAGATCTACGGCTAAGATTAATTGCGGGGGCATGAACCAGATGAGCTCTCCGTAATTTGAGACCTCCCATAGTGATTTGGGCAGCTAGTTGGCAATAGCTATCAGCCACGGCAGGGTACCTTTAACGGTCTTTTGGCACGTCAACTTAGCATTTAATTCATAAGCCCGCACCAAATATTTAAGATTGGTTATCATTTTTACAAGGTTATTGTTGTTATTCTGTATTTGACAATTTGTCCGCCTTGTGTCTTTCCTTGTTATCTACCACCTTGTCATTGTTTGTCACCTCAAGCCAAATCATGGCCAAGCATCCATCCCTTTCAAGTTATTCTAGTCACATTCCTCTCATGGACATTGATAGGGATATTCAAGGAACTGTCTGTTCTTTAGACCACCTCTAGTTCTATCAACAGGTATGTTTAAATGAAAAATCCTCTCTAATTTTCACCGCCATGGTCAAGACAGACGTATTGTCTGCATGCATTCCAAGAACACACCTTTTTCCTGATTTTATATATTGGCTAGAGTCTTTCATGTACCTAGGCAAGTGTTTCGTGATGAATTTCAAGGAGAAAATGTCTTGCATGTCTCAACTCTATTAATTCGTGAAGCTCTGTGTTCCCCTGAGTCAGAGTCCTATGTCCAATTCACTAATGATTCGTTGATAGCACATTATGATAGCCTTGAAAATCAACAATTCAATCAATTCATATGTTTCCTGAAGCCAGATACGAAGTAGTTTATACCTGATAGTAAATAATTTTCCATGGAGGTTTTCGATGAAGAAGTTCGAACGGTGTTGAGGTGCATTTCTAAGATATTGGGGAAGGAGAATGATAGCATAATAGATAAATCAGTTTTGGGAATTTTTTCTTTGATGATGAAGCCATGGGTAGTGCAGGATATTCCTTCATATTGGCAAGAAGTTGTCAATACTCGGCTCATGAGCCTATCACTGATTGGGTCATTCAGGTTCCCTTCTCTTATTATTTATCTCTTTTTATATCAAAATGTAGAATAATTCTTGCATCTGGGATTAAATATCATCGACACAAATAAAAAGAGGCAGTCAATAGTATTTTGGAATGACATAGTAAGAAACTAACATAATGAGGAGGGTTGGTTTGATTTTGTAAACTATTTTATGTCTACTGCATACAAAGTTCTGAATGGGGTTCCTCCCCCATGCTTCCTACAAAGGCTAAAGAGTTCTTACAACTGGGAACAAATTGTAAGTTTGGTGATTGGTATGCTTTCGAAGATCATTCAGAAATTAGACTTTATGGGGCTGGGGTAGAACCATATATACTTCCTATGTTTGTGCCTATGAGTTTATTTTCTTTGGAGTTCATTAGGCAGAGTTTAAATGTGGACCAAGTACATTTTGTGCCTATGAAAAAGGGTCATATGTTTAAGCTACCTATGTTTGTGGGTCCATTTATAGTCAATATGAGATAGGTAGTTGATGAAGTCACTATGATGTTAGATAGAATGCATTTGTTATTAAGATAAAAGTGCGCTTATGACCCCCATAAAGTGATTTCAAATAAGATAGTTGAAAACGGATATTCAACATTTATTCATGAAAGCAAACCTAATATAGAAAAGCTGGAAAATAGAAGTTTTGCAGGTTATGTGGGCTCAAATATACAAACTCCAATCATATATGAGAAATATAATAAAATGGGTAAAGAAGTAGTGATTGATTCAGAGGATGAAAAGCTGAGAACTGAAAAGAGAACAAAGCATAATGAACACTTAGAAGCTACTCAACCTAGTTTCTCACTACAATTGAGAGATGAGAAAAATTTCCCAGCCTCACTAAGAAGATATGAAGAGGCTCAGGAGCAAGTAGCCTTGATTAAACAAGTATTTTCTTAGATTACTGAAATAAATCTGAAGATGAAAGCTAGCATGGAGGCACAAGTTGAGTATCAAATAACTCCAGATCAAACAAGATTTATGACTGCCATGGATCTTGAAAAAGATCAGTTTAAGATTTCTCTTTCTCATCCATATGATATGACTATAGGATCATCCAGTAATTTCAATACTGTGAATATGATGGCTGATGTAAGAAAAATTCCTCTGCTTGATAAAGTAAATTTACATATGCAAACTAGTCAATTGACAGTGAATGATTTGACCAAAACTAATGCAATGGCTCTTAAAGTTGAGAACATGTTAGGGAAGGTCATCAAGCAGCTGAAATTGGAAAAAGTCAAATCTAGGGCTTTGAATACACATAATGAAGAACTTAAGAAGATAATTGTAAAGATTGGAGTGGATCCAAATGACAAGTCTGTTGTGCAAAAGTTGTTGCAGAGTGCAGAATCATAAATTTTTGTGTTGAAGAAAAAATTGAAGTTGCCCACAAGAGAGCATTCTATGGAAGCAGAGGTAGCATAAGTAGAAAATTAAAAAGAGAACCTTCTTCAGAAGCTCCTGTAGGAAGAAGAAGAAATTGCTAATTTGAAGCAAATTACACTGTCATTACAGAATCACATTGATTCTCATTCATGTACCTTAATTTTACCATCTGGCGATGAAGATCCAGCAGCACAAATATCTCAATTGAATACTGAATTTAAGATGGCAGAGAGAGATCCCAAAAGGGCACAAACTGATATGGAGATGGTAACCAATATTATGCAGGCCAAAGAGGGGGAAATAAATAAATATAGGACAGATTCCCAGACAGTTGATACTCAGATTAAAAATTTAAAATACAATTTGAAGGGAAATATATCTCTGATACAGGCTAAGGATATTATTTGGAATGATATTATTGAAGAGATGAAATCAATTTGGGGTTTTCTAACTATTGTATCAGAAGAAAGAAGCATTATCAAAGATTTCGAAGAACATGTTATGGTAGATAAGCAGAAGACAATTAACATGGCCATCTGGGCAAAGAAATTTATTGATTTTATTGATTCCAAATCTGACCAAGAGTTAGAAGATAATGAGATTAAATATAGGATTTCATATGTTGTAGAGATTAAAAAATTAATTGTTAAAAATTATTGCGGGAAAACTACAGAGAAAATGTTGACAGAGATGAAGGAAGTAGTCAGCAAGTTTGATAATCTATTTGAAAAAAGAGCTAGGGCAGGTTTTCCATCATGCTGGGGCCTTGGAGGTAGTATTTTATCATGGGATTCCTATGAACCACTACTGGTGTTGGCAAATATCAAGGTGGAAAACATCCATGAAAAGACTTAGATTCTAAAAGCAGCAACAATGATTTATTTTCTTTTGAGGCACTTTCAGCTTTTAAGGTTGGTAAAGACCCTATTTACAGAGAGGCCATCATTAAATAGAATTACTGCTTTTAGATTGGAATATCACAAGCTGATTAATTCACCTAAAACAAACATCGAGGTGTGGAAGGAATGCAAAGCTTGGATGAAAAATCTACCAAAGGATCCTTCAGCTACAAAGAAAGATAATTTAGCTAATCAAGAGAATACAACAGCAGTAGGACCATTGCATATTCAGCAAATAGATTAGGAATTTAAGTTTTATTTTATCTCTTTAAAGAGAATTGTAATTGTAATAAGATATTTTGATGACATGTAATAGGTAGTTTACGAAGTCTCAAGTATTTTGAGTAGTTAGGAGTAGTTTCAACAGTTACAAACTGCTTTACTTTGTATTTAAGGAAAAATACTTGAGAGAAAAAGGTTCCAAGTTTTGGACCTTCAGACTGCAAATTTTGTACTAAATTTTCAAATGATTAATGAATGAAGATCAAGATTCTTGCATCTGTTTGATATTGATATGTTTTCCAATTTCCATTCTCTACTTTCTTTCAATGAATAAAATGAAGTAATGAAGTTGCAGGTCTCTTTTTACATATGTGAATAAGAGTTAAAATACTTAATGGGCACTCCTTCATTTTAGCTATTCCTTGTCTTAAAATTCTTCTGAATTTTGAAGCGATAGATTCTGTTAATCAACATATCAGTTTGGGCTTCCTTTCTTTAGGTTCTTCTTATCATTCCATTTAATATCAACAGATAATGGCATTATGAAGCATTGATTGCATTTGATTATTGAGGGTTTAGTAAATAAATCTCTGAAGGTGATTAAGAAAAGACCATTTGACATTATATTTATGTGACATATATATATATATATATATATATATATATATATATATATATATATATATATATATATATATATATATATATATATATATATATATTGATTCCTTACCACAACCAAGGGATTGTTTCTTAAGATACAACATCTTTTGGCATCGTTGCCGAGGACGAAGAAGAAAATTTCATTCCCTGGGTTTTTATCATATTTCCTATGGTTGTTCAAAGAGGAGGAAATATCAGGTTGTGTTTTATTTCACAATTCTGGCGTATAAAAGGCCACATACGACGTCGGACACCTCGCAACAGAAAGCACCAATTCTGTCATATCCTGAGAAATTGGTTTCTAGAAAAGCTCAGAAGCCAAAGAATTTTTCTACACTTGATGCTACACTTCCTACACCTGGCAGCAGTTCACATAACCCCTCATCCAAGGATATTTCTCGGAAACTCATTTTCTCAGAACAAGAATCCTTTTCTCCACCAATTAATTTTCAAGAACCAAGGTTAGAAGAAAAATCTTTTGAGTTTGTTTCTTTCACATTACAGAAGCTCAACCAAATATAGTTTCCAGTTCTTCTGCTATTTTTCATCAACCCTTTCATATATCAATTTTTTCACCCCATCCATCCACATTTACAATTGGTATACAAACCCCACCTACTTAAGGAGAAGTTAACCAAGGCATAAACATGGCAACCCTTGTCCCTTCTTTCTTGATGAATAGATATGCGTTGTTAAATATTCCACAACCTATGAATGCCATGCCCCAAGCATACCTCAAGTTACTTCCTTGTTTTACTAGTGAAGATGAAGTAACTACAGAACAACACTTGCCATTATTTTTCACTTTTTCTGAGAATCTAAATGTTGAGCATATTCATGTAGTGATGAGACTTTTTTTACAGTCTCTGAATGGAGAGCCAAGAAAATGGTTTAAATGTTTTCCTAATGCCTCAATTCACAATTGGGATGAATTAGAAACATAATTCATCTGAAGATGGGGTGAAAAAATAGATCATGGTTATTCATTGACAGATTTTAATGATATCAAGAAAAATTTGGATGAAAACCTGACTGAATTTATTAAAAGATTCAATAAATTGTATAATAGTTTGCTTGTAGAAATGAAGCCTCCTCCTACTGGAGAAAGAGTAGTTTTTTTGGGAGCTTTTGTATCAAATTTTAGTTTCACTTTGAGAGAGAGAATATCTGGTACTCTTGAAAAAATCCAAATTGATTTTTTGGAGATTGAGGGAAACATGACTGTTGCTGGAAAAACACAAGAAACGCAGTAAGTTCAAGAGAAAGGCAAGGCCAAATAAGATTCACCATAGGATCAAAGGATTGACGACATGAAAAACGTTATCAAGAACTTGTCAAATAAAATAGTGAACATGAAGCTAGACAGTAAAAATATTGCACAACAAAATAGAGGAGTTTTCAATCCTCAATTCAGAAAGCAGCCCTTGCAGATTTTGTAGAGGGAAAGGAGAGATAAGGATCAAGTTCAAGCACCTTTATATATAGAAGCAACACCTTCACAGTTTGCTTAAGGTGATAAAAAAGAAGTTGATAACCAAATACCTGTTGTTTATATGGAAGATGATGAGAAAGAAGAGGAATGTGAAGAAGAATGCACTGAAGCTAGTGTGTCATTTGATCAGGAAGAAATGGATGAGTATTGTAATAAATTCACAAATTTTATGCAAGAAGAGCAGCCTAAGAAGTATGATTTGAAATCAAGGAAGAGATCAAGGACTCAGGATGATGAAGAGAAAGAGCCAGAGTCATTCCCTTCTCCAATGGTGACTCCACAACCAAATAACTTAGTAAAAAAATCAGATAAGGGGAAACAACCTATGAATTGAGTGAGTGGAAATGAAAAAAAATAGGCTAAGACTTCCCAAAATTAGTCTGTTGATTCTAATAATTTGGAGAAGGTTGTTACTGTACCTGAATAGAATGATAATCCTAGTAGAAATCAAGAATCACCTAAGAAAACCATCAAACAAAATCAAACCTTCATTCTTTCTAAAGAGCTAGAAAAGATCAAAATTCAATTACCTCTGCTTGAGCTAGCTAAGACACTGGGCTACACGAAGGAAATTGCAGAATTCATTAAATTTTGCCAGTCTAATGATATTGGTGATACTGTGAATTTGCAAGAGGAAAAACCAGTGGTTACTTTTGGTCCACATGTGGAGGAGGTAGATTCTTCTATTCCCCCATTTTATATATCACTGCTTCTTCATGATTTTATTCTTCATAATTGTATGTTGGATTCTGGTGCATCACATAATCTCATGCCATTATCTGTAATGAAAAAAAATGAATTTACAGATTACTAAAACCTACAGATACTTATACTCATTTGATTCAAAAATGGTGAAGTGTGTTGGGCTTATCAAAGACATGGTGGTATCCCTAGCCCAAATCCCTACCAAAAGTATCATGATGGATGTAGTGGTTGCAAATATTTTGGTGAGATTTGGTATGATTTTGTCCAGATCTTGGGGAGCGAATCTTGGAGGAATTTTAAAACTGGACTTCACATATGCTATCATTCCTTTTTTTAATGGGGAAGAGAGAATGTTATACAGAGAAACAAGATTTCTTAAAACTACAACAAAGAAATATGCAGGAAATTCCCCTATATATGGTCAAGAGAAGGAAGATATTTCTTGTTTTATGTTGCATGAAGATGCAGAGTTTGTTGAAGACTCAAAGAAGCAGCTCTCTTCAGTAATTTTACATAATGAGCTGGGTTCAAATAAAATTTGGAAGTGTTATTTTGATAGTGCCTGTTCAAAATATGGCATAGGAGTTCAATTTTTACTGATATCTCCACAAGGTAATCTTTTACCTTTTTCTTTTAAATTTGAATTTTAATCAACAAATAATGTAGCTGAGTATGAAGAATTAATTTTGAGTATTAAAACTCCTAAACTGATGAGAATCCATTTTATTTCAATTTTTGGTGATTCTAAATTGATTATAAGACAAATTAAAAATATTTTTCAAACCAAACATCCAAGGCTGAGATCATATAGGAATGAATTATGGGACCTGATTGAGAATTATTTTGAAGCTTTGAATCTTCAATTCATTCCAAGAGAAGAAAACAGAATGGCAGATTCACTGGCAATTGCAACTAGTACTGTCAAGCCACCTATTAATCCAAAACTAAGATATGATATTGAGTTGAGGCATAGAACCTCAATCCCTGACAATGTTAAACACTGTTAGGTCTTTAAAGATGATGAGAAGATAAATCATTTTCTGACAATAATTGAAAACTTTAAAGATAGTGAAATAGATCAAGAAAATGAACAAAATAATTAGAATGAAGACTTAAAAAATATTAAGCAATCTATAGGTGATAAAAAGATAATGCAGTTGAAAGACAATATATTGCCCAGAGGATTAGTTCCTCTTAAGAGACTATTTGATTCAAATGATGTAGCACTAGAACAAAATAAGGTATCTCAAGAGGGTGAGATGGAAGATTGTAATTTGGGAACTCAGCAAGAGCCCAAGGTTGTCAAATTATTCAAAGGAGTTCCTAAGAATTATAAAGAAAGGTACATTGATCTGTTCAAGAAATATATGGATTTATTTTCATGGTCCTATGAGGATTTGAAGACATATGATTTGGATATTATTCAGCAAAAAATACCATTGAAGGATGGAGTCAAGCCATACAGGTAGAAACTTATATAGATTAATTCATTGCTCCTAGTTCCAATTGAAAATGAAGTGAAAAAATTGCTGCAGGAAAAAATCATAGTTCCACATAGATATTTAGACTGGGTTCCTAACCTAGTTCCTGTGAGGAAAAAGAATGCAGAGATAAGGCTATGTGTTGAGTTTAGGAATTTAAACAGAGCATCTCTCAAAGACAATTATCCTTTGCCGAAGATGGACTTTGTTTTGCAGAAAGTGGCAGGATCATATAGATTTTATATGGTTGATGGTTTCTCTAGGTTAACCAAGTAGCTGTTGAAAATGAAGATTAGAAGAAAAGAACTTTTACCACACATTGGGGAATGTTCATGTATGCTAGGATGCAATTTGGTCTTATGAACATAGGTGCCACTTTTCAAAGGGAAAATGACATAGCATTTGTGGGTGATAAGTTTGTAGTCATATATTTAGATGATGTGACTATTGTTTCAGGTTCTGATGATGAACACTTGGAGCATTTGTAGAAAGCTTTCCTGAAATGCAGAAAATTTGGGTTGTCTTTGAATCCCAAAAAATCCATGTTTTCCTTGGAGGAAGGAAAGTTGTTAGGGAATATAGGTTCAAATCAAGGGGTGGAGATTGATCCAGAAAGATTTGGGGCTATACAGACAATTCCTTTGCCTAGGAGTAAAAATAATATTCAGAGGTTATTAGGAAAAATAAATCTCCTAAGAAGATTTGTCCCAAATTATGCTGAAATTGTCAGGAATATAACAAATATGCTAAAGAAGAATGCTGAAGTAAAGTGGGACAAGGATGCTAGAGAATATTTTTCTATAATTAAAGAAGCTCTTTAGGAAGCTCCTATTTTGACCAGTCCAGATTATCAAAAGCCTTTTCAAGTATTTCCATTTGCATCACCTTCTACCATTGCTGTTGTACTGTTACAGAAGAATGAAGAGGGCAAAGAACAGCCTATGGCATTTTTGGGTAAAGTTTTAATTGATGTTGAACATAAGTATAACACTTTGGAGAAACAGGTATATGCTTTTCTCAAAGCATTAAAACCGTTCAGTACTTATGTGTTACAATCTCATATAGTTTCTTATGTGCCTAATTCTACTGTGAAGGATGTATTGATTCAAAGTGATGTGGAAGGTAAAAGAGGAAAATGGAAAGCTAAGATTCAAGAATATGACTTAGACATCAAACCTACTAGATTGGTCAAAGGACAAGGATTGGAAAATTTATTGATAGAGTCTAATTTTCAACCCTTGGGGATTAATTTGCTGGTACCTTTAGATGAAGCTACTGAGGAAAGAAATCAGAGTAGTGAAAAGACGGAAATTAAATACAAATTCCTGTGTTTTGATTAGTATAAATATATTGTCCATTACTTATGTTTTTTCTCTCTGCCAGCCACACTAAACAGAACAAAATATAGAGCTCTTAAGCTCAAATATTAGCCTTATGTTATAATTGATGCTAAGTTATACTGGAAGGATCCTACTGGCATTTTGTTGTTGTGTTTGACAGAAGGGGAACCAATGGAAGTGATAAGAGAATATCATGAAAATCTATGTGGAGGCCATTATAGTTGGAAGGTTACTGCACACGAAATCCTCAAATCAAGTTTTTATTGGCCCTCCCTATTTGCTGATGTATACAGAATTGTTAGAAGCTGTGAAAAATGTCAATTGTTTGTAGAAAAGAAAAGGTTAGCTCCTATACCTCTTCTCCCAGTGTTTATTGAAGAGCCTTTTAGACAATGGGGATTAGATTTTATTGGGGAGATCAATCCACCATCAAGTGGGCAGTTTAAATGGATTTTAACTGCTACTGACTATTTCACAAAGTGGGTGGAGGCAATACCTACTAGGAAGGAAAATGATCAGGTGGTAATGAATTTTCTGGAAGAAAATATCTTTAGCAGGTTTGGATGTCCTATTAATATTGTGACTCATAATGCCCAGGTATTCGATTAAGTCAGATTCATTAATTTTTGTCAAACATATAATGTCATTCTATCTCATTCTACAAGATATCATCCTCAAGGGAATGGTCTAGTTGAATCTTCCAATAAGATAATGGTCAAGATTCTAAAGAAAAAATTTAATGAAAATTAGAAAAACTGGGATTCAAAATTGACATTTTCACTTTGGGCAGTAAGGATGACTACTAGAAGATCTACAGGTATGTCTCCTTATGAACTAGTTTATGGTACTCGAGCTTTATTTCCTACTCAATTGGCCAAACCAGTGATTTATTTTCTTCAAGAAGCACTAGAAGAACCTAATGCATTGGTAAGAAGACTGAACAAGGTTATAGAATCAAGTGAAAGAAGGAACAAAGTTAGAGAAAATTTGATCACCTACCAAGAAAAAATGAAGACCATTTTTGACAGGAAGGCAAAGGAGATTCTTTTTCAAGCTGAAGATTTGGTATTGAGATGGGACACCAGAAGAGAAGATAAGAGAAATAATGGTAAGTTTGATCCACTTTGGTATGGACCATATAATATTATAGAGGCTAGATCAAATAACACATGCATGCTGGAAGATCTTGATGGGGAAACAATGGAGCTGCCTGTGAATGGGTAGTATTTGAAACATTATTTCCAACATTAAGAGTTCATGGTTCACCATTGTACATATCTAGTTTTCTCATTGTTCATATTTCATCAAACATCATTTGAATCCATGCCCAAAGTGAAGGCACTAATCTGCAGTTCTTAGTGTTTTGTGGAAAAAAACACTATCCCCAGGTGGATCCAGATGTTGTGGCTCATTTGCAATATCCTTTATTTTAAATTTTTCATAAATAGAAAAAAAAAATAGAAAATTGTGAAATGTATGTTAAAGTATAAATTTTCACATACTTTAGCATAAAAGATGTAATATTTTCATATTAGTTTAAATTTTAATACTTTAATTTTTTTATGAAAGCGGGTCCCAGCACTTAGATAATTAACGAGCAGGTTTATGAGCGGGATCCAATGATTTTTCTGACAGAAAATAAAAGTGGCAACCTACGAGTACTTTCAGCATGCACGTTAACAAGGAGGGTGCCTCCACATTTTACCCTGTCGACTGCAGGGCCGATCCAGATCTGTGGCTAAGATTAACTGCAGGGGCATGAACCTGACGAGCTCTTTGTACTTTGAGACCTCCCGCAGTGATGTGAGCAGCTAGTTGGTGATAGCTATCAACCACATCAGGGAACCTTTAATGGTATTTTGGCACGTCAAATCAGCATTTAAGTCATAATCCTGTGCCACCTATTTAATATTGGTTCTCATTTTTACAAGGGTATTGATGTTCTTTTGTATTTGACAATTTGTCCGCCCTGTGTCTTTCCTTGTTGTCTGCCACCTTGTCATTGTTTGTCACCTCAAGCTGAATTATGGCTAAGAATCCATCCATTTTAGGTTCCTCTAGTCACATTCCTCTCATGGAAACTAAGAGGGATATTCAAGACACTGTCTGTTCTTTAGACCATGTAATGTTCCCAAAATGGATTTATCAGCAAGACATGGCTGAAAAATGAATTTTTCAGGAATTTGTGCTTCACCTATCATAGAAAATATTTAAAAACACTCAGAAACCAATTCCACATGCTTCAGAAACCTTTAATTAGCTTTTATGGGCAAAAATGTGGGGAAAAGTGAGGATTTTGGCCCTAAAATGAGTATAATCAGAAATATGTGTAAAAATAAGGGTCATGGCTCTGGGATATGTTAGCTTATGTCAATAGGGATCTAAATGCCTAATCTCAGAAAAAAAAATTCGTTTTTCTAAGTTAAACAGTTCTTCCTTCCCAACTAGTCAAGAAAAACCCTGATTTCCCATGACTTGGAAGATGCAGAAATTTTTTGAAGCAAGGGCAGCATATTTTCTAAAGGTGTAATATTTAAAATAGTATGAAAAATCAGATAATGAGTCTAGGAACATGGAATAATCATTAAGCAAGGTTAAACAACAGTTTTACATAGGAAATCCCACAAGATTGAGGTGCTACAAGACAAGAGAATGACCCAGAAACCCTTCAGCGTTAGTTAAAGGAGGATGAAGATTATTTTTATTATATTACAGATTTGCAGCTGATAAATACATGAAAATAGAGATCCATAATGAATCAAAATTCCCAAAGGGCTCTTTATTACATTCCCCTTGGGGATTTCAACAATACATGAAAATGCCGAAGCAGATCTAAGTTTTACTGCGGTTGATCTGTAGAATGATTCAGAATTTATGAAGAAAAACTTCAGTGAATGTATCAGATCATAAATATACTTGGATTGGTTGGAAAATCTAAGGATCACCCTTCATGCAAGGAGGTTTCCTTCACATCAGAGATCTAGCTCCAAAATGATGCCAAAAACCCTGCAACGCTGCTCCTTCAGCAATAACGCAGATCTAGGGAAGGAACTGCGCAGTATACCATGAATAAAAAATTGGCCTGATGCCAATATCTGAAATGAAGCTCAGATCATTCAATGCAGCTCTCCAATGGATTAGAAACCCTCCTCCACTGAAAAGAAGTACTGAAATGCTTTAGATCTGAAAAGATATAAACTCCACTTGCTGCAACTTACAAAGGAAATCAAACCCTCAACGGGATTTTCATTGTAGTTGGAAGTAGAAGCTTGACCAAATTCCGGATAGTGGATCAATGTAGCACATCCTCTTCCAAAGAGCTACTCCACTGAAGGAGAGAGGATTTCTAAACAAGAAACCCCTTCCCTTTGGCTAAACAACCAAGATAACTCGAGTTGCCCAAGCAACCTGAAATTCAAAATATCATCAACCCTTCCTTGAGCCCTCTCCTTCCTTTTTATAAAATGAGGAAGTGCAAAACCCTAAACCACTTCACTTGAATTAGCCCCTTTCACATTTAGAAGCTCCTTCTAGAACTGCCCAGGTCACTTAGGAGGTTCACTGCACCTGGACTGTCTTGTGATTTGGTCTTGTTGACCCAGTCAAATAGCTTAGCCTTGTTCATACACAAGTGGTTTTTATGCAACCAGCTCATATTTAATGTTGTTCACATTGAGCATGTATTTATTTTTAGATCTAAGGAGTGTTGCATGTCCTCCATTAGTCTATTATTCATAAACATGAAAAATAAAACAAAATTATAATGTTCCAATTAGCTTAGCTAATTTAGGAACATTATAGTCCTCCGCTCCCAAATTTTGCTTTTCCTCAAGCAACTGCAAGGATAGAAATAAAAAGTGTCTCCTCCTCCTACTGTAGCATCCCCATATGATGAACTTCTCCAAATAATGAGATGTTGTGCCAACAATGAATCTCCATATTTCCCCTCCCAAGCTTGCAAGTTAGTTGAATAGCTATCATGAAACAATCAAATACTCAAGAAGGCAATAAGGTGCTACCTAGAGGCTCCCTTGAGGCATGGAATCTGAATTGTATTGGGAAATAACATCCCCCATGTAATTTCTCCATCCTCAAGCAATCATCCACCAAAAATGAGTCACCTCATGACATCGCAACTCTATGAAAATGTTCCTCCACCTTGAGCTCCTGCAAAATAGGTGAGCTGAAATTATGCACACGGTAGACAAGATAGCCTACCCCACGTTGTTCTCCTCTCCACTTAAGGTAAGTGTAGAGTGAAAACTGATCTTGGGCTGTAAGGACATTGCCCTCAAGTGGCATCATGAGGATTAGATCTGCAAAGTTCCTCCCTCCAACGCTATAAAACCAATCAGCCCAAAATGTCTCATATGTGATGGATAGAAGAGTATCACCATGAAGTACTCCATCACACACATGGCTCACCTTCAAAAGACACAAGTGTTTTTCTATGGTGGCCAAAATTCTTCCCATTTTCCCATTAGAACATGTGCTATAGAAAATATGGGAATCTCCTTCTTAAAAGGACACACTCATCTCATGTGTCTCTTTCTCAATCATGCTCTCAAAATACATAATGGCAATATCAACAAAGAAAACATAATCATCATCATAATGAAGGAAATACTGAAGGTTCTATGTAATTCAAGAGAGTACCAATAGTCTTCCAAGTAATCACAACGCAATTTTTCAAACTGTTGCTTCAGAAAATCGTATGGAAAAATGCTTCCTGTGACATGGCTAATCATATAAATAAAGAGAATTCATATGTAAGGAAAACATATTTTCCCAAGGCCACATAATAGATGGTTGTCTCCATCATGCAGTTTGGCCCAATGAAGTTCATGGAGCTCCATGAATAGCTTTCCCTCTTGTGGAGCATTGCACTGCCAAGAGATGGTAAGAGAATGCAAGCAAAAGCCCTCACCATATGCAGGAAGTAAGAAGATACATGGATCCATGAATGAATCCCCAATAATAGTTTGGCACACTCCCATGAAGGGGAATGAACCAAGGGCTACATGAAAGTCCCTCTCCTCCTTCTTGGAAACCCAAGATGAGAAGAATACATCATCTTGCTCACCTCATCTTTGCTCACCAAGTGCATTGAATGAGAAGTGATCCTGGGAATACTCAATCAATAAATCCCAGCTCCAAAGTGACAATGTTGTTGGCGTATGCAAATAGGCTCCCATCAACACATAGCTCCAATCTTTGACATGCAGAATGTCAAAGGAATCTCCCATAATGCTGCTGCATATGAGAAGTCCTTCCCATGAAGAAATTCCTTCTTGAACATCTAAGGTCCAAGAGTAACACCTTTGCACTATGTTAGTTCCATCTTCTACTCCTGAAAAATCATGAAAACTGTGAGAGAAAATCTACTCGTGCTCTTTCAAGAACATCCCAAGCAACAAAATCTCTTGTTTCCCGGTGTCATAGATCTGTAAGTAGCTCTCCAGCTTCTTTCTCTCCATCCACATCCACTCAAGCAATTCTGGATGTCTCCTTCCATCATCCATCTTGGTACTCCTTCAATGAGGGCTACCATCATCCCACATCAGATTTCTGCATTTCATGGGATCTTGAAATGAAATCTTCCCAAGGATCAATTTGACCCTATGAGGATCCAAATAGGTGGTAGGAAAAAAACTCCCATCATGATGTGCATGGCTCAAGAAATGTCCAACACAGTCGTGAGAGATGTTATCCATCCGAAGATGTCCCCCATCTACTATCTGCTCCTATGAGAAGGGAATATCCTCCTCAAACTATTGAAGAACTTTGCATTCCATGATGTGTTGAAGTGCACATCCAATGAATTCTTCTCATGAGGTCTCCACCTCATGCATGACCTTCCAAAACCAAAGGGCCTTGGATTTGCTACAAGTAGACGTTTCTATTTGAGCAAGGGTGTGCTCATTGAGAAAGAGTCATTTGGAAGGGAGAAAGGGTTTCTCACTCCAAAATTTCTACCATCCATCATTCCATCCTTTATTGCTTCATGAATGAAGCTTCCATGTGAATGCTCTAATGAGGAATGGTTCCTCTCTTCTTCCTCACTGCTTTGGCATAGTGTAGTGAAACTTGTTGCTCTAAATCAGTAGCATGCAAAGATGTAGATCTCTTCATACAATGTGTTGAAATGACAATAGATAAATCTTTAATCATACCTCGATGAGATGTAGAAGCAAGAGTTTCTTGTGCAACTATGTAGTCTTCATTCATTGCTTAACATGAAGGCTACTCTTCCAAGGTTGTGCCAACGTTGGTACAAGTCTCCACCTTCTAAACCTCCTTGAGATCTTCCTCAACACCCTTGAGGGCCTAGAAAAGCAGCAAGGAGATCTCCTCTTCTGTCATTTTTCCAAGTGGTGGAGCCATGCTATGGCTTTTATCTACATATCCCTCCTTCTTTGTGAGGATAGGAAGTGAATGGATCTTCCTCTCCTTCTTGAAACCTTTTTCAGGTCTCACTGCAACTTTCCGCTTCTTGAAACCCTCTAGGATTTTCATTTTCTTCGTCCTTCTTTCTTCTGTCTAACCTCTTTGAAGAGGCTCTTCTTGGATCTGAAATATGATGAGGTAAAACTGATCTCATTCAGCTTTCTGATATTTTTCTCTTCTCTTCTCTGATCCTGCTATAAATTTCCCTCTTTAGGAGTATCAATATTCTATTCCAGAGATTGACTACAGGGGCATTTACTGGATATGTCACCTTTGAGAAAAGGATGAGATCCAGAGGCTACCTGGACATATAAAGACTCTTTATATAGATCTTGAAAGATTCATACTTCAGGGATTCATCACTTTTTCTTGAAGCCACAGGCTGAGCCAAAGATCATGCTCTGATACCACTATAATGTTCCCAAAATGGATTTCTCAGCAAGACATGCCTAAAAAACGAATTTTTCAGGAATTTGTGCTTCATATATCATAATAAGTGTTTAAAAACACTCATAAACCAATTCAAAGTGCTTCAGAAACCTTTACTCAACTTTTATGGGCAAAAAGGTGGGGAAAAGTGAGGATTTTGGCCCTAAAATGAGTATAATCAGACATCTGTGTAACAATAAGGGTCATGGCTCTGAGATATGTTATATTAGGTCAATAGGGATCTACATACCTAATTTCAGCAAAATAAAATGCGTTTTTCTAAGTTAAACAACTATTCCTTCCAAACTAGTCAAGAAAAACCCTGATTTCCCATGACTTGGAAGATGCAAAAATTTACTGAAGCAAGGGAAACGTATTTCATGAAGCTGTAAGATTTAAAACATTATAAAAAATCATATAATTAGTTTAGGAACATGGAATAAGCATTAATCAAGGTTAAACAACAATTTTACATAGGAAATCCCTCAAGATTAAGGTGCTACAAGACAAGAGAATGACCCATAAACCATTTAGTGTTAGTTATAGGAGGTTGAAGCTTATTTTTATTATATTACAGATCTTCAGCTGATAAATAAATGAAAACAAAGATCCATAATGAATCAAAATTCCCAAAGGGCTCCTTATTACATTCCCCTTGGGGATTTCAGCAATACATGAAAATGCCGAAGCAGATCTGAGTTTTACTGCAGCAAATCTATAGAATGATTCATAATTTCTGAAGAAAAACTTCATTGAATGTATCAGATCAAAAATATACTTGGATTGGTAGGCTAATCCAAGGATCACCCTTCATGTAAGGAGGCTTCCTTCACATTAGAGATCTAGCTCCAAAATGATGCCAAAAACCCTGCAACATTGCTCGTTCAGAAATAACGCAGATCTGGGGAAGGAACTGCACAATATACCATGAAGAACACATTGGCCTAATTCCAAGATCTGAAATGAAGCTCAAATCATTCAATACAACTCTCCAATGGATTAGAAACCCTCCTCCACTGAAAAGAAGTACTGAAATGATTTAGATCCGAAAAGATCTAAACTCCACTTGCTGCAACTTACAAATTCAATCAAACCCTCAACGGTATCTGCATTGCAATTGGAAGTAGAAGCTTGGCCAAATGTCGGATAGTGGATCAATGTAGCATATCCTCCTCCACAGAGCTACTCCATGGAAGGAGAGAGGATTCCTAAACAGGAAACCCTCTTCCCTTTAGCTAAACAACCAAGAGAACTCGAGTTGCCCAAGAAACCTCAAATTTGAAACATCATTAACCCTTCCTTGAGACCTCTCCTTCCTTTTTATAAAATGAGGAAGTGAAAAACCCTAGCCCCATTCACATTTAGAAGCTCCTTCTAGAACTGCGCAGGTCACTTAAGAGGTTCAATGCACCTGGACTATCTTGTGATTTGGTCCTGTTGACCCAGTCAAATAGCTTAGCCCTATTCATACACAAGTTTTTTTTATGCAACCATCTCATATTTAATCTTGTTCACATTGAGCATGTATTTATTTTTAGATCTAAGGAGTGTTGCATGTCCTCCATTAGTATATTATTCATAAACATAAAATATAAAACAAAATTCTAATGTTCCAATTAGCTTAGCTAATTTAGGAACATTATAGACCACCTCCAGTTCTATCAGCAAGTCTATCTAAATGAAAAAGCTTCTCCAATTTTCATGGCCATGGTCAAGACAGGCATATTCTCTGCATGCATTCCAAGAAAGCACCTTTTCTCTGAGTTTATTTATTAGCTAGTGTCTTTCATGTACCCAGGCAAGTGTTTCGTGATGAATTGTCAAGGAGAAACTGTCTTGTAGGTCTCAGCTCTATTAATTTTTCAAGATATGTGTTACCCTGATTCAGAGTCCTGTGTCCAATTCATTTATGATTCGTTGATAGCACATTATGATAGCCTTGCAGGTCAAGAATTCAATCAAGTCATCTTTTTCTTGAAGCTAGATATGAAGCAGTTTGTACCTGACAATAAATAATTTTCCATGGAGGTTTTCGATGAAGAAGTTCGACCGGTGCTAAGGTGCATTTCGAATATATTGGGGAAGGAAGATGACAACACAATAGATAAATCAGTTTTGGGAATGTTTTCTTTGATGATGAAGCCAGGGGTAGTGCTAGATATTCCTTCATATTGGCAAGAATTTGTCAATACTCAGCTCATGAGCCTATCACTAACTGGGTCATTTAGGTTTCCTTCTCTTATTATTGATCTATTTTTATATTAGAATGTAGAAGAATTATTGCATCTAGGATTAAATATTATGGATACAAATAAAAAGAGGCAGTCAGTAGATTTTTTGACTGACATAGTAAGAAAAGAACAGAATGAGGAGGGATGGTTTGATTTTGTAAACCATTTTATATCTACTGCATACAAATTTCTGAATGGGGTTCCTCCCCCATGCTTCCTGCCAAAGGCTCAAGAGTTCTTACAGCTGGGAACAAATTGTAAGTTTTGTGATTTGTATGTTTTTGAATATCATTCAGAAAATAGAATTTATGGGGCTGGGGTAGAACCATATAGACTTCCTGTGTTTGTGCCTATGAGGTTATTTTCTTTAGAGTTCATTAGGCAGAGTTTAAATGTGGACCAAGTACATTTTTTTCCTATGAAAAATGGTCATATGTTTAAGCTACCTATGTTTGTGGGTCCGTTTATAGTCAGTATGAGACAAGCAGTTGATGAATTCACTATGATGTTAGATAGAATGCATTTGCTGTTAGGAGAAAAGTGGGCTTATGACCCCCATAAAGTGATTTCAAATAGGAGAGTTGAAAATGGATATTCATCATTTATTCATGAAAGTGGACCAGATATAGAAAAGCTGGAAAATGGAGGTTTTGTAGCTTCTATGGGCTCAAGTATACAAACTCCTATCATATCTGAGAAATCTAATAAAAGGGGTAAAGAAGCAGTGATTGACTCAGAGGATGAAGAGATGAGAACTGAAAAGAGAACAAAGCTTAATGAAGACTTATCAGTTGCTCAACCTGGTTTCTCACTACAAGTGGGAGATGAGAAAAATGTCCCAGCCTCACCAAGAAGATATGAAGAGGCTCAAGAGCAAGTACCCTTGATTAAACAAGTATTTTCTCAGATTACTAAAAGACATTTGAAGATGAAAGCTAGCATGGAGGCACGAGATGAGTATTAAAGAACTCCATATCAAACAAGATTGTTGACTGCCATGGATCTTGCAAAAGATCAGTTTAATATTTTTCTTTCTCATCCATATGATATGAATACAGGATCATCCACTAATTTCAATACTGTGAATATGACTGTTGATGTAAGAAAAATTCCTCTGCTTGATAAAGTAAACTTACATATGAAAACTAGTCAATTGATAGTGAATGATTTGACCAAAACTAATGCAATGGATCTTAAAGATGAGAACATGTTAGGAAGGTCATCAAGAAACTAAAATTGGAAAAGCCAAATTCAAGGCTTTGAATACAAAAAATGAAGAACTTAAGAAGATAATTGTAAAGATTGGAGTGGATCCAAATGACAGGTCTATTGTGCAGAAGTTGTTGCAGAGTGCAGAATCAGAAATTTCTATGTTGAAGAAAAAATTGAAGTTTCCCACAGGAGAGCATTCTATGGTAGCAGAGGTAGCAGAAGTAGAAAATTAAAAAGAGAACCTTCTTCAGTAGCTCCTGAAGAAAGAAGAAGAAATTTCTAAGTTGAAGCAAACTGCATTGTCATTACAAAATCACATTAATTCTCATTCCTGTACCTTCATTTTACCATCTAGCAATGAAGATCGAACATCACAAATATCTCAATTGAATAATGAATTGAATATTGCAAAGAGAGATCTCAAAAGGGCACAAAATGATATGGAGACAGTAACCAAGATTATGTAGGCCAAAGAGGGGGAAATAAATAAATACAGGATAGATTTCTAGACAACTGATGGTGAGATTAAAAATTTAAAAGAAAATTTGAAGGGAAATATATCTTTCATATAGGATAAGGATATTATCTAGAATGATATTATTGAAGAGATGAAATCAATTTGGATTTTTCTAACTACTTTATCAGAAGAAATAGGCATTATCAGAGATTTCGAAGAACAGGTTATGGTAGATAACCAAAAGACCATTAACAATGCCATATGTGCAAAGAAATTTATTGATTTTATTGATTGAAAATCTGACCAAGAGTTATAAGATAATGAAATTAAAGATAGGATTTCATGTGATGTAGATATTAACAAATTAATTGTTAAAAATGATTGTAGGAAAAATACAGAGAAAAGGTTGACAAATATTAAGGAAGCAATCAACAGGTTTGATAATTTATTTGACAAAAGAACTAGGGAAGGTTTGCCATCATGTTGGGGCCTTGGAGGCAGACTTTTATCATGGGATTCCTGTGAACCACTAATAGTGTTGGAAAAGAGAAATGTGGATGACACTCATGAAAAGACTCATATTTTAAAAGGATAAATAGTCATTAATTTTCTTCAAAGGCACTTTCGGCTTTTATGGTTAGTAAAGATCATGTTTAGAGAGAGACCATCATTCAATAGAATTACTGATTTTAGATTCGAATATTACAAGATGATTAATTCACCTAAAAAAAACATCGAGGTGTGGAAGAAATGCAGAGCTTGGATGACATATCTACCAAAGGATCCTTCAACTACAAAGAAAGATAAATTAGCTAATTAAGAGAATACAGCAGCAGCAAGACCAATGCATATTCAGCGAATAGATTAGGAATTTAAGTTTTATTTTATCTCATTAAAGATAATTTTAATTGTAATAAGATATTTTGATGAAATGTAATAGGTATTTTATGAAGTCTCAAGCAGTTTGAGAAGTTAAGAGTAGTTTCAACAATTACAAACTGCTTTACTTTGTATTTAAGGAAAAATACTTGAGAGAAAAAGGTTCCGAGTTTTGGACCTTCAGACTGCAAATTTTGTACTAAATTTTCAAATGATTAATGAATGAAGATCAAGATTCTTGAATATTGATATGTTTTCCATTTTCCATTCTGTACTTTATTTTAATGAATAAAATGAAGTAATGAAGCTGCAGGTCTCTTTTTACATATGTGAATAAGATTTAAAATCCTTAATGAGCGCTCCTTAATTTTAACTATTCCTTGTCTTAAAATTATTCTAAATTTTGAAGTGATAGATTATGTTAATCAACATATCAGTTTGGGCCTCCTTTCTTCACGTTCTTCTTATCATTCCATTTAATATTAGCATATAATGGCATTGTGAAGCATTGATTGCATTTGATTATTAAGGATTTAATAAATAAATATTTGAAGGTGATTAAGCAAAGACCATTTCACATTATATTTCAGTGACATATCTATATAAATTTCTTGAGCATTGATTCCTTACCACAATGAAGGGTTTGTTTCTTAAGATAAAATATAGTCCTACACCAATGTTCTGAAGAGAAGGTGGGGGTCCGTGAACAAAAAAAACGCTTCTAGTTGCATGGGAACCAGAGGTGAAGAAAGAGAGTTGATCAATGGCTGTGATTCTTACCTTATGGGGGAATATGATCATATGATAATAAGTAGATACTACTATAGCCATAACATAAACCCATGGTCTTCCAAGTTATATATTGTTTTCAAGGGGTCCATCAACGACCTCAAATTCAATAGTAACTGATTTTCTCCCTACTTTGACTTGCAGGTTACTAGGAATTACACAAGGCTTATATGTACGACTATAAAAAGCTTTCAACATCATACATGATTGTGAAAAATTTGGCGAGCCAAGTGACTTCCAACAAATCATAGACATGGTACAAGTAGATGTGCCCTCATCAATGATAATGTGATGAATGAGGTGATTCATGACATGTACTTCAATCAAGAATGCTAATTGTGTTGGGAATTCTAGCACATAGCCTGCATGATCAAAGACTACAAGATTAGAATCCGTTAGATGGATTCCACCAACCGCCGACAACGAAGCCTGGTTTTGGGAAGGAAAATTCTGAAGAACTTCAAGAGTTGACATAGAAAAAGGTGACTAAGCCAAATCTTCTACTACATTATAATTTTGAGCTGCATGAGCTCGAGGGTTGAATGTCGATTTATGAACTACTCCTTTCAACATCTTTATTGTTAACTCTGGAATGATAGGCAGTAGAGCCGAGTCATATGAGGTCGAAGTCGAAGTGGTAGGTTGATCTATAGCCTAACCATTTGACGACGACATAAAATTACTGTAATCTTTACTTCGAGTAGACACCAAAACATTTGTTTTGGGCTTACTGGTGGATATCATAAGTGCTTGCAAAATAGAAGCATGATCCGTAGCAACCATATGTGTTTCCGAGTTTGGAAAAGTATTTGTCAACATTGAAGATGTGACAAAAGTCTTAAGAAGGTTTGATACTTCTGAACAGTGAGGAAAATCTCGCATAAAATTATCCTCATTACATATCAAGCAAGGGTAATGAGGTTTCTAAAAAGAACTGGAGGAATCAAATGATTTTTCCTGCAGGGGTGAATTTTACTTCTTCTTACCTTTCCCATTCTTCTTATTTACAAGTTTCTTGTCACTTTTTCCTTTGTCAGATGACATGGCATGGATTTCAGAAGAAGATGAAGGATGAAATGCAATAGGGTTTTGATTTGAAACAACAAGCATAGAACCAGATGGTTGAATTGCTACCAGAGTTCTAGTAGAACCAATCACACCATTTCCGACATGAATGTCGTGACCAAACGGAGCAGGAGGAATAGTAAAATTTGGTCGCGACACATTTGGAATATTTTCATAGAGCATGCCAGACTGAGTATAAATCAAATCCGGATACTGGGCACGAGAAATTACTTGCTCTTTAGTGACAACACCTCCTTTGGCCACATCCTCGGTTATAGATGGCAACGAGCATTTCATAAACCACTCAGCTAAGAGCTGATCAGGAACAAATGTTTTAACCATTCGACGACAACACCACTCATGTATATGATCGAATATATGTGTAGCAGTGGTCTGTTTTGTTAGACTCCTGTATTTCACAGTATCACAAGGTGATTGATTATTGAATAGATTTTTCATACTGAAAATAATATTCTATGGCTATCATTTATTTTCAGAGAAATAAAGGGAGATCCTGACTACTAAGAGCATCAAAGGAAACAATCTACATTTTCAGTTCAGTTGAAAGAAGAAAATGTTGCTGATAAGGTGTGATGGTGAGAAAACTTCATTTCTACCCTCATTTCATATCTTGTACCCTCTCTTACCCTTGATTTTTTCCCAAATTCTAAATTCCAATGCCCGAAATCCCATTAAACCATTCAAATCCAATATCTATGCTTTTGGGACTTTGTTGCAAATCTTCCCACCCACTGATAGCCGTATCATATAAAACTTACCACTTATGCTATTTCCTATAGCTCTGCCTCCCACAACTAGCCTTTGATACATATCATATATTTCATATATGATATATTTCTACACTTAACCATTTTTTACCCTTACCTTATCATCGCAAAATGCATGTCACAAGTTTTAGTATTTACCTTCGCCGCTCATAACATAAAACTTAAACTTTGCGATGTGTGATATTAGATGGGCCCCATCTCTATTATTTCGACATCACCCCCGCCCTTCGCATTACGCAGGTTTTAAAGTTTACCTAACACTTCTCTTAACAAACATTGCAATCTGTGGGCTGCAGATGGGCCCACCTGCCCTGCCACGTCACCTCCCTATCAGCACACTTCGCACTTCACATAGCTTAACTATTACCTCCCCGTACTTATAGAAAAACCTTAAGATATGAAATTTTTGATGTGGGTCAGGTCCCACCTTTCCCCGCACTTCACACTTCACAGGTTTTATAGTTTACCTCTACCACCCATAACAAAACCTTTCTGAATTGCGATTGCGATGCGAGTCGGGTCCCACCTTTCCCCGCATTTCGCACTTCGCACTTCGTAGGTTTTAGAGTTTACCTCTGCCACCCATAACAAAACCTTTCCAACCTATGATTGCGATGTGGGTCGGGTCCAAATTTCCTGCCATGTCACCTCCCCTTCCCCAAACTTTTCACTTCGAAAATATTAGAACTTACCTTCCGCTTCTCTTAACAAAACATTACGATCGGCGAGCTGTGGGTGGACCCACCTCCTTGCCACGTCAATCCACTGCTAATCACCCTCCACCTTTCCACCTCCTTTACTCCTCATCTTTGCATCTGATAGTCCTTAAAGTTTTTCGCAACCCCCACAGTTTTAAAAGTTTAACCATGGGGGCGGGGGTCCGAAATGGGTGGTATCCAATACCACCCACTCTTTCACCTGTCTTCCCCTCATCATTTCACATGCCCCTCTCTGTTACCACTTACGACTTGAGACCCCCTCCAAAAGTCTATTTATGTTTTCCCCCAAACCATTTTCTCTACACCACGTCCTCCATCATATGTCCACATCCTCCAACCACAATCCCATCATGTTCGGGCTTATGGGTTTGTGCACCATTTTTTCCACATGGTAGGAGGACTCAAGTAGAACCCAATAAGGAGTAAAAACGCAGAGTGAGGCTGAACCTCACAAAGGAACGAATAGAAAATTTTGAGTTGGGTGTTTTGTGATATAACAGCAAAAGATGAAGGGGCAACAAACACATCAGCGCAGATACTGATCCAAGCACCTCATCAATTTAATAATCAGACAACAAATTTCCGAGGATGAAGAGAAAAGGTGTCAGAGCCTTCCTTTCCTCTTCAGCATCACAATAGCCAGATCCTAATCATTGTACAATTAATAACGACTAAAGCCATTGTTATGACGTAACTTGTCTTATCACCACCTACATGGTTCCACTTGGAAAAGGCTTAGTTTGATTGTAATAAGAACTATCATTGTAAAAAACAGAGAAATCGACTTAATTTTTTGTAAAAATACTGCATACATTAGCAATATGAAGGAGGCCAGAAGGGGAAAAACCATTGTAATTGACTCTACTTGTTGTAAGCACTCTCTATTGGATGAATGAATGAGTATGATGTTTTCTAGATTCTTGTGTTATGATCGGTGGTGAAGTGCTTCCCTTATGTAATTTGTCATTCTCCTGTTTTCTCATATTTTTTTCTTTCTTTAATGCGGATATAAAGTTTTGTGTAGGATTTACCATGGTGTGCCCTGCTCAGTCTTGAAAGAGTACATTATGTTTTCCTTTGAGACTTGGATGAAAAATTTAGAGACGGCCTTCTCTGTATCCATGTTGACCACAAAATGAAAAATCCAGAGACGGTTTTCTCTGTGTCCCCGTTGAACCTTAATCTCCTCCTATTTTCCATCTCACCAGCTGTAAAGATCCATTGACATGGCTATCTTTCTTGGTTGCACTTGACCTTATTTTTTCATCCATTTAAATCTATTTGCACCTGTATGACTCAATAGCCTCATGGCCCCCTTCTGTTGCCTCCACCAAATCTTAAAACAATCCCCTATGCACTAATAGCTAGCCTAAAATTCTCCTATATATAAATCTATATCTAACACAGAGAGATCTCTCTAAGTCCAGGAAGGCTAGGTCCTGGGCTCCAAAGCGGTTTGATGTTTCACTTCGTTGTTCTGCCTTCAGCCTTCAGAATTACAGAGTGAAAACATAATGGCGACCATACTAGGGACAAAATTTATCTTCCTTAGAAAGTACATCAAAGTTCAGATTTGATTACTAATCAAGGATACTGAATAGAAACAAGAAGGTTGCATTATTCACCTTTCGACTCCATGGTTCAAAGAATCGGGCTTTTGAGCATTCATGGCGACTCCAAAACATGCTAACCAATGTTCCTATTGACCAAGAGTTCCCATTGAAGGCCTAGAAGCAAGTATTATAACTCATGCTTTTATTGATCCTATAGCAGATTATATGGAGGTTCTTTTTAGCTCAATTTTTCAAACATTTATTCTATATGAGGATCAAATACACCAGTATTTGCCATCTCATATTATAAATTTGATTATATGGACACATGATCAATTTATACTTCTGATTTTCCTTACCAACAATTAATTTGTCCATTTTCTTCTAGTGCTACTTGAATGGCTACACTGGCATTATTGTATCATTTAGAACATCAAAAATTTTAGTAGAATAGGGTAGGTAGGTGTGCCAATAAGCTCAGTACTCTGAGAAAATTTTCTAGCTTTGTTACAGAATATTGTTTTGTTTTCAGTACAAATACATTTTATACTTCAGTTTTGCAGAGAGTGTTAATTTCAGCTTGAAGACTATCAACCACATAGGTTGTGTAGCAGATTAAGTTGTAGATTTGCGATCATCCCAATGGATCAAGCTACTAGTCTACGGTGTTCTTGACACCTACTGAAGGAGTTTCCACCCCTAGATAGAGCCACTGTTAGACTCCTGTATTTCATAGTATCACAAGGTGACTTATTATTGATTAGATTTTTCATACTAAAAATAATATTCTATGGCTATCATTTATTTTCAGAGAAAGAAAGGGAGATCTTGACTGCCATGAGCTTCAAAGGAAACAATCTAGCTTTTCAGTTCAGTTGAAAGAAGAAAATGTTGTTGATAAGGTGTGATGGTGAGGAAACTTCATTTTTGCCCTCATTTCATATCTTTTACCCTCCCTTACCCTTCATTTTTTCCCAAATTCTAAATTCCAATGCCCAAAATCCCATTAAAACCATTCAAATCCAATATCTATGATTTTGGGACTTTATCGTAGCTCTGCCCACCCACTAACGGCCATATCATATAAAAATTACCACTTATGCTATTTCCTGGAGCTCTGCCCCCCTACAGCCAACCTTTGATACATATCATATATTCGATATATGATATCTTTCTGCACTTAATTGTTTTTTACCCTTACCTTCTCATCACAAAATTCATGTCGCAAGTTTTAGTATTTAACTTTGCTACTCATAACATAAACCTTAAACTTTGCGATGTCCGATATTGGATGGGCCCCATCTCCTCATTGCCACGTCACCCCCTCCCTTCGCACTACGTGGGTTTTAAATTTTACCTACCCGTACACTTAACAAACAATGCAATCTGTGGGCTGCAGGCAGGCCCACCTTCCCTACCACGTCACCTCCCTATCAACACACTTCGCACTTCACATATTTTAACTATTACCTGCCCACATTAATATAAAAACCTTAGGATCTCTGATTTTTGATGTAGGTTGGGTCCCACCTTTCCCCACACTTCGCACCTCACAGGTTTTAGAGTTTACCTCTGCCACCCATAAAAAAACCTGTCCGACTTGTGATTGCGATGTGGTTGGGTCCCACCTTTCCCTGCACTTCGCACTTCGCAAGTTTTAGACTTTACCTCTGTCACCCATAACAAAACCTTTCCTACTTGCGATTGTGATGCACGTTGGGTCCCACTTTCCTACCTTGTCATCTCCCCTTCCCCACACTTTGCATTTCGCAAATATTAGAACTTACCTCTCACTGCTCTTAACAAAACATTGTGATCTGCAGGCTGCAGGTGAGCCCACCTCCTTGCGACGTCATTCCACCTCCTTCACTTCTCATCTCCGCATCCGAGAGTCCTTAACATTTTTCGCAACCGCCACAGTTTTCGATCTTTAACCATGGGTGGGGGGGGGGTCTTAAATGGGTGGTATCCAATACTTAACACTCCTCCATGTGTCTTCCCCTAATAATTTCGCACCCCCCTCTCCGTTATCGCTTACCACTTGAGACCCCCTCTGAAAATTTGTTTCCTTTATTCCCCAAACCATTGTCGCCGCACCACATTCTCCATCATTTGTCCACGTCTGCCAACCACAATCCCTTCATGTCTAGACTTATGGGTTTGTGCGCCATTTTTTCCACATGGTAGGAGGACTTGGGTAGAACCTGACAAGGAGTAAAAAGGTAGAGTGAGGCTAAATGTCACAAAGAAACATATAGAAAAGGTCGAGTTAGGAATTTTGTGATATAAAATAAAAAGTCGAAGGGGCAGTGAACACATCAACGGAGCTACTGATCCAAACACCTCATCAATTTAATAATCAAACAATGACTTTCTGAAGATGAAGAGCCAAGGTCTTAGAGCCTTCCTCACCTCTTCGGCATCACACTAGACAGATCTTGATCATTGTAGAATTAATAATGGTCTGCTAAAGTCATTGTTATGATTGAAATTGTCTTATCACCACCTATATGTTTTCACTTGGCAAAGGTTTAGTTTGATTGTAATCAAGAACTATCATTGTAAAAAACAGAGGATCCGACTTAATTTTTTGTATAAATATTGCATACATTAGTATATGAAGGACAACGGAAGGGGAAAAAACCATTGTAATTGACTCTATTGGTTGTAAGCACTCTCTTTTGGATGAATGAATGAGTATGTTGTTTTCCAGATTCTTTTTTTATGATATGTGGTGAAGTGCTTCCCTTATGTAATTTATCATTCTCCTGTTTTCTCATACTGTTTTCTTTCTTTACTGGGGATAGAAATTTTTGTGTAGGATTTACCATGGGGTACCCTGCTCAATCCTGAAACAATACATTATGTTTTCCTTTGAGACTTGGATGCATAAATCTGAGACGGCCTGCTTTGCATCCACATTGAACCACCAGAATGAAGAATTTAGAGACGGTCTGCTATGCATTCCCGTTGAACCTTAATATCCTCCTCTTTTCCATATCACCAATTTTAAAGATGCATTGACATGGCTAGCTTTCCTAGTTGCACCTAAACTCATTTGTTCATCCATTTGAATTTTTTTGCACCTATCTGAATCCATAGACCAATGGCCTATTGATCAGCGGTTGTCTTTGATGTCAACCCAAGCAGCACCAAGGGCTACCCCAATATTTCATGGGAATTTTTACCTACCAAATTACTATATTCAGGGTCAAGAATATTTTTTATGGTTTCTACTTGTCGATATGTTTCCATTGATATATGGCATGCCACCTAATTCTTCATGATTTGAGAGATATTCATGTTTGAAGTTTGTAACCCCGATTAGTGGGATAAAACCCCATAGGGTTGTGGAATGGGTCATTGAAAAGTCAATAATTAATCAATTTTAAGCTCCTAAAATCCCTCCCACATTCACTTGTTGAAGCCCCTCTCAACCTAAGCATTTATATAAATTGTGATCCTGATATCCTCCTTATGTAGGGATTTCGCTATCTGAAATAGGTCATTGTGGAATTTTCTCTCTAATTTTTTTTCTATGAAGGTACAGAAGCTGAAATTTTTATGAGGCAAAGCCAAAATCCTAAGGAATCTCCTGTAAAAATCTGTGGAAGTGAGTGTGTTTGCAGGCTCCTGAAATTCATCTCAAAGAAGTGACCTTGGGAAAATCGTCATAACTTTCTCTCTGAGTATCGGATTCGAATTCTGTAAAAATTGGCAGATATCGCATGGAATATAGTTTTAGTTGTATCAATTTTAGAGCTGAATCAAGAAGCAGTAACACATGGCGTGCCATACATGTTCTCTCTATTGAAACAATCCATAATTAGGGCATTGTGAGAGATTAGGCATAAATCTCTCTTGAAGAATCTAAATTGGGTCAGACCTGTGGAATTGGAAAGAAGACTCAGAGGACTACTACAGGGCCAAAAATCACATATTTTGGATCTGAAATAATAGAGATACACCAGATTCAATATCAAGCTCCTAGAAGGAAAGAAAAAGCTAGATCATGTGTTGTCAAGGGCTGCAAAGGACCAGACTTTCTAGGGAAGAAAAGCAAAGCAAGGTGCAACAGAGCTTAGCATGACAAGAGCAGAAAACAAGGTGTAAAACAACAATAAGAATTTCATCACATGAAGTCTTCAAGTGGGAAACACTGCATACAGTCACTGTAAAGGTATCATTGTACTAAGTCATTGTAAATACATTATTGTAAAAATTGTACTAGTGTCTATCTGCAAAGAGTTGAAGAGGCAGTGTCAGGAGGTCCAGGATCATCATTAGGTGGTTGTGTCATAGTTCGGGTTATGGTCTAGTGTGTCTTCTTCTTCTACATCATTTTATATCATTGTAAAGTGGACCATTTTCCCTGGTACGAGAGTCCATTCTTCTTTTTTTCTTCTATAGGGTGGTAGGCTGGTGGTAGGCTATTGCATGAAGTCATAAATAGGTTCAAGCCTGTGAAAAATATAGGGTGGTAGAGTGGTGCCAGGGTGAGTTGTAGCTCAATGGGTGTTGGGGCATCTGTTCAGTTGACTGTTGAAGAATATCTGGCATTGGAGCATCCATCCACTGGGATTTGGAGAAGAATGATTTTCTACATTCTAGGAAGTTGGAGCTTTATTTTCAATTGGAGTTGAATATTAAAGAATTATTAGAAAATAATTAGGTGGTTTTTGTCACGGAGTGGGTTTCCATATTTAAAATTGTGTGCATTTTTGTTCCTTTTCTTTACTGCTATCATTGCACAAACACTGATAAAATTGAAGATTAACTAATGATCTGATTGAAAAGAATATTAATTAACCCCCCCTCTCAGTATTTCCAACAATTGGTATTAGAGCTTGGTTCCTTCAATAGAAGTTTAACAACTAGAAGGAGGTCATGGAGCATACCAAGAATGGTGTACCTCTGTTCAATGAAAATAATTATGCACTTTAGAAAGGAAGAATGGAGGTCTATCTCTTGGCACAATGTTACGAAGTATGGGACACTGTTCAAAATGGATTTAAACCAACCACCAATGAAAAAGGTAAGAAGATTTTGGTAAATGATGCAAAAGTAAAGAATATTATTATTAGTGGACTTATTGAATCTACTTACCATAAGGTGTTGGGTTGTAAAACCACCAAAAAATATATGGGAGAAGCATGAGAATATATATGTAGGTGATTCAAATGTCAAAGCAGGAAAGCTTTAAATATATAGAGAAAAATTTGAGCAACTCAGAATTAAAGAAGATGGAAACATTGTTGCATACTTCCAATAATTTGATGAAATAACCAACACTCTGGAAGGATTGGGAGAGCCAGTTGATGAGAAGACTATTATATGAAATATTCTTAGAACGTTACCAAGGAGATTCAACCCAAAGGTATTGGTCTTAGAATATAGTGAAAATCTAGACAAACTCAGCAAAGAGGAATTACATGGAGTTTTCATAGCATATGAAATGAGACTTGATGAAGAATAGGGTACTTCACATCTAGAAACTGTGTTCATTGCATCTAAGAAAACCAATTAGGAAAAACAACCTTCAATTGAAAATACATGCACCTGCAAGTGTGAAGAAAATGGAGATGATGAAGAAGTTATTTCAGATGAAGAATATGCTTACTTTACGAGAAAACTAAAAATTCATAAGGTAAAATTCAAAGTTAAACTTTCATTGATATGTTTCGGTTATGGTGAGGTTGGCCATTTCGCAGCAAAATGTCTGAACAGAAGTGATGGCAACTAAAAGGAAACAAAGGCTTTAAGAAATTCAATAAGAAAGGCAAAAAGAAAGGATCCAAAAGGAACTTTCTCTCTAAAGAAGATAGCTCATCATCCGATGAAGACAGTGACAATGAAGAAGAAGCCAATGAGAAAGTATTGTTTATGTCCAAGCACAATAAACAAGAGGTATCAAACAACGGAGAAGAAGGGTTGACCATAGAATAATTTTCAAAGGAGGAAATCAGGCTTATAAAAGAGCTCAAGGCTGAGAATATCCATTCCAATACTCTTGAAGAACAAGTTCAAGGTCTCAAAATTGAATTTGAAGAAAAAAAATGTATTTAAGAGTCACTTCAAAATAAGCTGGAAGAAAGCAACCAAGAAAGGGAAGCATTAGAAGCCGAAGTAATCTCGCTACGTAAGGAAGTGAAGAAGGAAAACATTGTCCAAAACTATGCCAACAGATCAAGGGAATTGGAAGAAATCATCAACAATCAACGATCTTACAATGACAGAACTGGCCTCGGTTACAAAGAAGAAGAAGCAGGACCTTCTACAACAAAATACAATGAACCTATGAGATCTGACATGCATGTAGACTTCATTGGACAAGATTCACAGGAACATCCTTGGAAGACGATTTCTCGATGAATATTTCCATCTAGGTACCAACATATTTTTCATGGCTATTATTATTCATGTGGAAAATTTGGTCATAAAGCTGTAGAATGCCGCACGTACCCTAGGAACCAATACAATTCCAGGAGATCCTTCAAATATGAACCTCCTAGGGCTCAACAAAACATCAATAGATTTGAACACTTAAGAAATAATATGGAATGTTACAAATTTCATAACTTTGGACACATAGCCAGAGACTACAGACTTGAAAATCCTCTAGAAGAATCTTCGAAGCCATGGAACGAATGAACATGGAAGAATAAAAAGACTAATAATTGTTCTCTCGCTCTCAAGGCTCAAAACAACAAAGATGTGTGGTATTTTGATAGCACTTTCTCAATGCATATGACTAGATATAGAAGGAAATAAGTATCCCTGAAAGAGAAGAAGGATGCAACTGTATCCTTTGGAAATGATGGATCTTAAAATGTTATAGGTTCAGGTAACGTCAATCTCGGAAGAAAATATGTTATAGCCAAGAATGTTCTATTGGTTGAAAACATGAATCACAATCTACTCAGTGTTGGAAAAATGTGTGATCAATAACACACAACGCTATTCAACTCCACAAAATATGAAATCAGGAAAGGCAGGAATGGTGAAATTGTGGCTACAGCAAGTCGAGCTCTAAATGACATATATGTTCTGGACGAAGCAACTAAAGCATGTCTACTAGCTAAATAAGATGAAAGCTGGCTATGGCACAAACGAATGGGCCACATAAACTTTGACAATCTTGTTAGGATAAGAAAAAAGGAAGCAGTATGAGAAATTATTAAAATCTCAAAACATTCCAACACACTATGTGAGGCCTGTCGGCATGGCAAGCAGACAGAAGTCCAATTTAAAACAAAAGAACACTTTTCATCACATCCATTGGAATTGATACATACTGATCTATGTGGTCCTGTGAGAACAAAAGGCTTATATAGAGAATTATATTTCATGTTAATGGTAGATGATTATACTAGGATGACAGCTGTTAGTTTCCTAAAGAAAAAATATGAAGCATTTGAGTGCTTTAATATCTACATGGAGTTGGTCGAAAATAAAACTGATTTGAAAATAAATTGTCTAAGATCATATAATGGCGAAGAATTCACTTCCAAATTATTTCAGCAATACTATGACAAAAATGGAATAAAAAGACAATTTTCAACAACACGAACACCTCAGCAAAATGGAGTTGCTGAAAGAAAGAACAGAACCATACAGGAAATGGGTATAACAATTTTGAAAGATTCAAAATTGGATGAAAAATTCTAGGTTCAAGCAATTGATAAAGCGGTCTTCATTATAAACCGAAATCTTCTTAGAAATAATTGCAACACGACCCAACATGAATTATGGAAAGGAAAATCAACTAATGTAAAATATTTCAGAATCTTCGGAAGAAAATTTTATATCAAAAGAGAAGATCAAAACTTGGGTAAGTTTGAATCACATGTTGATTAAGGTATCTTTGTTGGTTACTCAAGCAAAAGAAAGACCTATAAATGCTATAATCTAAGATGAAAATAGATAGTGGAGAGCATAAATGTTACATTTGATGAAGATGGTGTTCTAACGAATAATGATGAGGATCTAGAATCTTTGAAACTTGAAACAGAGGATGAAAAAGACACAGAGAAAATTATAGAACAAGAATCAACTATCAACCAAGAAGAAGTAAATAATGATCATCAAGATATACCAGAAAAACAACAAGAAGCTCCTCCAAAGAGAAAAAAAGAATGGATTCAAAAGAACCATCCATCAAATAAAATCATTGGTGACATAAATGATGGTTGACAACTTCGTTCATCACAACAATCTCACATTACTTTTCTAGCAACCTTTGAGCCTAGTAGTTTTGAGGAAGCCAGCCATAATGAACATTGGGTAGTAGCTATGAATGAATAATTGGATGAAATCGAAAATCATAACACCTGGGAATTAGTTCCATGACCAAAATATAAAAATGTCATTGGGACAAAATGGGCGTTCAGGAAAAAATTGAATGAGGATGGACAGGTTGCCAGAAATAAAGCAAGACTGGTTTGAAAAGGCTATGCACAAGTGGAAGGAATTGATTTTGATGAAACATTTGCACCAGTTGCCAAAATGGAAGCCATCTGAATGTTTCTCACCTATGCATGTTTAATAAAAGTTAAAGTCTACCAAATGGATGTGAAGTCAACATTTTTGAATGGCGAATTAGAAGAATAAGTTTACATCGAACAACCTGAAGGTTTTCTACTATCAGAAAAAGAAGACTATGTTTGCAGGTTAAAGAAGGCTCTATATGGTCTCAAGTAGGCTCCCAGGGAATGGTATACTCGTCTTGATGGATATCTACATCAACAAGGGTTCAATAAAGGTATTGTTCATAGAAATATTTATGTACAAATAGATAAATATAATTTAACAATCGTTCAGGTATATGTGGATGATATAATATTTGGTTGCAATGATGATCGACTAAGTAAGAACTTTTATACAAAGATGCAAAGTGAGTTTGAGATGTCTTTACTTGGTGAGCTGACATACTTCTCAGGGCTTCAAATATCTCAGCATGAGAAAGGAATATTTATATGTCAAGCCAAGTACATCAAGGAAATGCTCAAGAAACTCAAAATGGAAGATTGCAAACACGTCCTTACTCCGATGGTAAAAGGTTACAAATTGAGCATAGACGACTCATCTAAGGATGTGGATCAGAGGTTGTACAGATCTATGATTGGTAGTCTTCTATATGTAATAGCCTCCAGACGAGATGTTAAGAAAGCAGTTGGACAAGTCGAAAGATTCCAAGCAGCACCAAAAGAATCACATATTATTTTCGTCAAAATAATTCTTCGATATCTAAAGGTCATAGAGGAATATGGCTTGTTGTATCCTAAGGGTAACAATATCATTATTCAAGCCTTTACAGATGCAGATTGGGTAGGAAGCGTTGATGTTTGTAAGAGTACTAGTGGAACAACATTCTATTTAGGTGGTTGTCTCGTATCATTGTTGAGAAAAAAGAAAACCTCAATCTCATTATCTACAGCGGAAGAAAAATACATTGTAGTTCCATCATGTTGTAGTCAAGTCCTTTGGATGAAACAAACTATCCAAGATCTTCAAGTACAATTTAGTGAGCCTATTCCCATATTCTGTGACAACACCGGTGCCATCAATGTCTCCAAGAATCCTATCATGCATTCAAAAGAAAATAGATTCCGATAAAATATCATTTTGTTAGAGAACAAGTCACTGAAAACAATATCAAACTTGAGTGTGTTGGTACAAAATAACAAATCATTGATATCTTCACTAAACCTTTACCCCGTGAAGCATTTGAATATCTTCACCATAAGCTTGGGATTCTCCCAAGTTCTCATTAGATTTTTCTTATTCATAATATAAAGGGGGAGTGGAAGTGTGTACAGGTCCATGGGATGGTTTTGTGTTACGGGGAGTTATCCTTTGCCATTTATGTCAAAGGGGGAGAGAATGTTTCAGGAAGAGTGTCATGATTGCAGGGGGAGTACTTGTGTTTCCATCAATTCCAAAAGGGGAGATTGTTGATCAGCGGTTGTCATTGATGTCAACCCCAGAAGCACCAAGGACTACCCCAATATTGCATGGGAATTTTTACCTACCAAATTACTATATTTTGGGTTAAGAATTCTTTTTATGGTTTCTACTTGTCGATATGTTTCCGTTGACATATGGCACGCCATGTAATTATTCACGGTTTGAGAGATATTCATGTTTCAAGTTTTTAACTCCAGTTAGTGGGCTAAAACCCCATAGGGTTGTGGCATGGGTCATTGAAAATTCAATAATTAATAATTTTTAAGCTCCTAAAATCCCTCCCATGTTCACTTTTTGAAGCCCCTTTCAACCTAAGCATTTATATAAATTGTGATCCTCATATCCTCCTTATGTAGGGATTTCGCTATTTGAAACAGGTCATCGTGGAATTTTCGCTCTAACTTTGTTTCAATGAAGGTTCAAAAGCTGAAATTTTTATGAGGCGAAGCTGAAATTCTGAGGAATATCCTATAAAAGTTTCATATCAAGATGCACAATAGTTTCGGATATATGATCTGTGGAAGTGAGTGTGTTTACGCTCCTGAAATTGATCTCAAACAAGTGGCCTTGGGAAAATCGTCATAAATATCTCTCTAAGTATCAGATTGGAATTATGTAAAAAGTGGAGGATATTGCATGGAATGTGGTTTTTTATGTATCAATTTTAGGTCCAAATGAAAAAACAGTGACACATGGCACTCCGTACAAGTTCGCTCTACGGAAACAATCCATAATTAGGGCGTTGTGAGAGATTGGGCATCAATATCTCTTGAAGAATCCAAATTGGGTCAGACCTATGGCATTGGAAATAAGACTCAGAGGACTAATATAGGGCAGAAAATCACATATTGGGGATCTAAAATAACAGAGATACACCAGATTCAATATCGAGCTCCTAGAAGGCAATAAAAAGCTAGATCGTGTGTTGTCAAGGGCTGCAAAGGCCCAGAATTTCTAGGGCAGCAAAGCAAAGCAAGGTGCAGCAGAGGGTAGCATGACAAGAGTATAAATCAAGATTTTAAAAAACAACAAGAAGTTCATCACATGAAGTCTTCAGGTGGACAACACTGTCAGTCCTTTGTATTTATTGTAAAAATTGTACTAGTGTTTATCTACTAAGAGTTTAACAGGCAGTGTCGGGAGGTCTAAGATCATCATTATGTTGGAAATATGATGCAGAGTGTTGTCCTTGTTGGCAACCCACTTGATGAAGATGATGGAAATCTACTTGAAGAAGTTGTTCTTGACTTGATGAACTTGTTAAATGATGTAAATCCGATGTATCTACAATGAGTACAGAAGGTAATGATGGAAGGAATGTCAGTATGTGCCAGAACATGATGAAAAGAGTATGTCTCAAGGCATATGCAGATTTGGCTAGACGAAGTAGCGTATAAACGCGGAAAATAACGTGCCAAGTCGCGTATGGGAAAAAGCGCTCTAAATTTGTAAAACCAGGGCTAACTACCATGGTATTGACCCATTGTATTGAATGATGGTTCACCTATGTAATCCCGTCCAGGAATACCATTGGAAGTTATGTGGTTTTGACTCATGGTATTGATGAAGGGTAACCCTATATAAGGAGAAGAAAATCATTGTGCAAAGTGTGTGCATGTGTTTGGGCTTTGATGAATAGTTCACTCTGAAGTATATCTGTATGGTTGAACCTTGTTACTAATTGATAGATCTGAATCTATGATGCACCTATGAACATGATGAAGGCTCAAGATCTCTAGATCTAGAAATGGTGAATGTCAAGGATGATCTGAAAAGAAGTGAAGAAGACCTGGCGCAATCATGTTGAAGAGATTGAAGAAATCTGGGTAAGTTTATAGATCTGGTCTGTACTGCAAAGTTTATCTTTTATAGATCTATACGCAGGTTCGTTTCATGAAAAGCGCGTGTATACGCGGGTCTGTGGAAGGAAAAGCGCGTATGCGCAGTTAGGGTTTTTCCCTGGAAAATGCACTGAAGTATACGCGGGTTCGTCTTCTGGAAAGCGCGTATATACGCGGGTCTGATTAAATAAAAGCGCGTATGATTTCTGATCTAATGGTTGCTGAAGGTTGAATGTGTTTCTGCATATCTATTCTGAAGTCTGGGTTATAACTGATATTCTGGTTACAGTGGTCTCACTGTTCTGTTTGAAGCAATGAGCAAGGTATGATTGTTGATAAGTGAAGGGTTGTGTTGAAGTTGTTTGATCCAGTTTGAAAATTGATGAAACGTAGTCTGCAGTGGTGCTGAGGGTCGAAGCCTTCAGTCAGGGGGTTGTAGCTCCCTTCCAGGAGAGGCTGGTAAACGTGTTCAGGGGGTCGTAGCTCCCTTCCAGGAGAGGCTGGTAAACGAGAGCAGGGGGTTGTAGCTCCCTTCCAGGATAGGCTGGTAAACGAGAGAAGGTTGTAGCCTTCTGCAGGTGGGTGCCTGCGTGCTGGTTTGAGTCTGCACCAGTACATGATTGTAAGAAGTTTTCTTAATAATAAATTTTGAAGGTTGAAACGACGGTAGCGGTGGTTTTCTCCCGAATTGGGTTTCCACCTAAAAATCCTAGTGTTCATGTGTGGTGCATATGTGTGATGATTATTCTGTTATGTCTGCACCTGTTTACTATTTCTGAAATATATGATGAATGAATAATGCAATGATCTGAGTTAAGATTCAAACACATAATTAGATCTCTAGACATACGCGAGTTCTATAAAGGATATCTGCGTATATACGCTAGTTGCCTTCAGAAAAGTAGCGTATGGGTTTTTAGAAAGGAAAAAGTAAAAGTTTGATTGTCTGCACTAAATACTGATTCACCCCCCCTCTCAATATTTTTCCAAAAATTGGTATCAGAGCAGGTGCTTCTGAAAAAGCTTAGCCGCTAGAAAGAAGATCAAGCAAGATGAGCTATCAAGAAGGAACAGCATCTATCAAGCCTCCGCTCTTCAATGGAAGCAATTTAATCTTCTGGAAAATGAGGATGAGATCCTTTCTTCAGTCTATGGGAGCAGATGTATGGGCCATTGTTGAACAAGGATATCAATATCCAGCTGCTACACCAACAGATCCAACTGAAAGGAAGAATTATGAATCAAATGCAAAAGCAGTCAATGCTATAATATGAAGTCTAACAGAATCAGAATTTTTCAAAGTCATGCAGCTGAATACAGCAAAAGAAATATGGGACAAAATCATTCTGAGTTATGAAGGTGATGTAAAGGTAAAAAGTGCAAAACTCCAAACTCTAAGAATTGAATATGAAAATTTAAAGATGCATAGTGATGAGAGTATTGCCATTTTCTTTTTATGTCTTGATGATGTTGTAAATTGTATGAAAAAACCGGGAGAAACAATAACCAAAACTACTTTGGTTGAGAAAATTTTGAGATCGTTAACGGCAAAATTTGAGTCAAAAGTCTCTACTCTTGAAGAAAAACAGGATCTTCAAAATCTTACCGTGGTGCAACTTCATGGCATACTGACTGCATATGAAATGAGAAGAGGAGGACCATCTGAAGTCAAAGAAGTTGTTTTTAGAGCTTCTACAAAAGGGAAAGAAGTACAAGAAGCAGAAGGATCAAGATATATTTCGGAAGAAGATGAGGCAAATTTTGTAAAGAAACTTCAACTTGGTACAGGACAGTTTAGAGGTAAGCTTCCTTTCAAATGTTTTAATTGTGGAAGAGTTGGTCATTATGGTGCTAAGTGTCCTCACAAAGAAACACCTACAAAAGGAAAGGAAGTAGCTAGAAATAAGAACCGGTCTAGCACTAGAAGAAGTTTCTATACTCATGATGACAGTGATGGGGTATCTGATAATGAGGAAGAATGTGAACAAGATCTTAGACTTCTCATGGATTTTGAATCTAAAGAAGAAAATGATACTTTTGTGGATGCTCTAGAGGACAATGATTTTCTTGAAGAGAACAATCAACTCAAAATACGCTTAGAACAAAGCATAGTTCTCTTAGAAGAATAAAAAATTCTCTTAGAAGAAAGGAAAATAACCATCGAGACTCTGGAAAAGCAGGTTGAAGAGGCAAAGAAACACAATGAGAAATTAGAATGTGAAGTGGTAAGTGTAAGAAAAGAATTTGAGAAAGCAAAGACTCTGAATTTCAGATTTGATAAAGGATCTTAAACCTTAGATGAGATTATCAAGGTACAACATTCTCCTCTTATAAAGACAGGTCTTGGATATATTGGAGAATATTCTCAAGCTTCAACACCAAATTATCTAAAAGCAACTACAGCTGGTTTACAAAATTCTGCCACTCAGCAAGGGAATAAAGAATCTTTACAGGTAAAGCATGATCATCTTAATGCAAGGAACACTAACAGGAATATCTTTCAAAGAAGCCCCAATCAACAGGTAAATTCAAGTAGAAGATTTCATGATCGCATAAATTTCTTCTTCAATGGACAATGTTTCTCATGCCACAATTTTGGCCATAAAGCTGCTCAATGTGTTGCATATAAAACCATCATGACAAGAGAAGCAAGAAAGAAAAGGGTTGATATTGAAACAAAGAAGAATACCTATAACAAATTTTCTCCTCTTCTAAATGAAGTTGAATGTGATTATTGCAATAACTATGGGCATGAAGAATCTGAATGCAGGAGCAAAGTTCAGCCAAAAGAGCATCTTCCTTCAAAATCCAAAATATGGAAAAAGAAGGAATCACAGGTTGAAAATTGTGGCATAGTGTTATTTGCGGAAGGTGAAGAAAATCAATGGTACATTGATAGTGGATGCTCGAGACACATGACAGGTGATAAACACAAACTTCGTGCATATAGTGCTCTAGAAATGGAAAAGAAAGTTACTTTTGGAAATGATACTCCTGCTGCAATTAAAGGAAAAGGGTCTGTGTTTCTAAAAGAAAGGTGAAGGCTAATGATGTCATGTATGTGGATGGATTAAGGCATAATATGTTAAGTGTAAGTCAAATGTGTGATCAAGGAACTGAAGTTGTCTTTAGTTCAAAAGAATGTGTGGTTCGTGATCTTGATACAGGTAAAACAATTATAAAAGGAAAAAGAACTCCAAGAAACCTGTATGTATTGAAGAATTGCAAAGAACAATGTTACTTGAGTAAATCTTCAGAAAACTGGCTATGGCATAGAAGGTTGGGGCATCTAAGCTTCTCTCAAATCAACAAATCAAGAAAACTTAATGTTGTTCGTGGTCTTCCCAATATTTCTCTATCTGAAAGTATCATATGAAAATCTTGTCAATTCGGTAAGAAAACCAGAGTACAATTCAATGCCAAGGAAGGATCGTTAAGTAAGCCTCTTGAACTCATTCATACTGACATATGTGGACCTATGTGGAAAAATTCACCACGTGGTGAAGAATACTATATCTTATTCATTGATTATTTCTCTAGAATGTGTTGGATTGGGTTGATCAAACACAAAGATGAAGCATTTGAAAAATTTCAGATCTTCAAAGCGCTGGTTGAAAATGAATTAGATCTAAAAATAAAGTGTCTTAGATCTGATCGAGGAGGAGAATATACATCAAATGAATTATTTGAATTTTTTGAACAACATGGCATAAAAATACAGTTTTCTGTAGCAGGCACTCCACAACAAAATGGCGTAGCAGAAAGAATGAATAGAACAATTCAACAAATGGCTAGAGCTATGCTTGATGATTCCGAAACACCTGATACTTTTTGGGGAGAAGCAGCTCACACAGCAGCAAATATTCTTAACAAGGTACATGTTCGGGTAAATAGTGACAAAACTCCATATGAACTCTGGTATGGTAATTCTCCCTCTGTGAAACATTTTAGAGTTTTTGGAAGTAAATGCTTTATCAAAAATAATGATGAAAAGCTTGGTAAGTTTGAACCTAGATCAGATGAAGGAATACTTCTTGGTTACTCATCTACAAGCAGGGCATACAAATGTTACAATAAAAGGCTTCTAAAGATTGTTGAATGTATTAATGTTGTTATTGATGAGTCTCATGCAGTCCCTAAAGAAGAAAGACAAACAACAGAAGAAGATGATGGTGAATTTTGTCCTTCTACATCAAATAGAAATGATATAGACAGTGGATCCAATGAAGAACCTAAAGATGATTTATCTGGAAAGGCTCCATCCAGACATGTTCAAAAGAATCATCCTGAATCTCAAATTTTGGGAGACAAGGAATCAGGTGTACAAACAAGGAGGACTCTTGTGGGATCTCCTAGCCATTTGACATTTCTATCCACGATTGAACCACACAATGTCAATCAAGCTAGCAAAGATGAATGTTGGATTCAGGCCATGAATGAAGAACTTGATCAAATTGAAAAGAACCACACTTGGGAATTGGTACCAAGACCACATGATAAAAATTTCATTGGAACCAAATGGACATTCAAGAACAAGCTAAATGAGAATGGGGACGTTATAAGAAACAAAGCTAGACTGGTTTGCAAAGGGTATACTCAACAAGAAGGTATATACTTTGAAGAAACTTTTGCTCCTGTAGCTAGACTTGAAGCCATAAGAATGTTTCTTGCTTTTTCAAGTTTTCAACAAATCAAAGTTTATCAAATGGATGTCAAATGTTCTTTCCTCAATGGTGATCTAGAAGAAGAAGTTTATATAGAACAACGAGAAGGATTCATTTTGGGAAATGATGAAAATCTTGTTTGTAGACTTAAAAAGGCTCTATATGGTCTCAAACAAGCTCCAAGGGCATGGTATTATTGTCTTGACAAATATCTTCATCAAAAAGGATTTTCAAAAGGGTCTGCTGATAGTAACTTATACACAAAAATTAAAAATGATAAACTATTGATTGTGGTTGTATATGTTGATGATATCATTTTTGGAAGTAATGAAGAATCTATCAGTCAGAAATTTGCTTCTGTCATGCAGCAAGAATTTGAAATGTCTTTACTTGGGGAACTAACATTCTTTCTTGGCTTACAAGTGCATCAAACTACAGAAGGTATATTCTTATCTCAAGAAAAATACCTTAAGAAAATTCTGAAGAAGTATGGGATGGAAGAGTGTAAACCTGTAAGTACACCAATGGTAACCGGATGTAATCTTAGTTCTCGTGATGATTCTCCCACAGTGAATCAACCAGAATACAAATCTATGATAGGAAGTCTTATGTATCTCACTGGGACTAGACCGGATATTATGCATGCAGTTGGGATTGTTGGATGATTCCAAGCCAATCCAAAAGAGTCTCATCTTCAGGCTGTCAAAAGAATATTCAAATATCTACAAGGAACTCAAGACTTTGGACTATGGTATCCAAAGAATGTTGATCTTACTCTTCATTCTTACACTAATGCAGATTGGGCTGGAAATGTTGATGATCGGAAAAGCATAAGTGGTGGTGCATTATATATGGGGCCCTGGTTGGTATCTTGGTTCAGAAAGAAGCAAAGCTCTATTGCCTTATCTACAGCAGAAGCAGAATATGTGGCTGTCGCATCATGTTACACTCAACTTCTCTGGATGATGCAAACCTTACAAGACATTCAAATCAAATTTTCACCTCCTATCTCCATTATGTGTGATAATACAAGTGCCATCAGTATTTCAAAGAATCCTGTTATGCATTCCAAGACCAAGCAAATTCCCATCAAGTATCACTTCTTACGTGAACAAGTGCTTGAACAAAAGGTGAAGTTGGAGTATGTTCCCTCCAAAGAACAAGTTACTGATATATTTACCAAACCTCTGCCCAGGGAAGCATTCGAATATCTCAGACAGAAGCTGGGAATGGTCTCTGCCTCTGAGAAGATCAAATCTACTTAATTTCAGAAGATTAAATTGGATACGCGGGTTTCCTGAAAGACAGTCGCGTATCTATGCGAGTTCATACACAAAAAACCACGTATGGGTGGTTGCTGACAAAGTTTCTGGGTCAGCACTCTTCAGCACAAGATATGGTGTTTTTTGGTATCTCTGATGTTGTATGGATTCTCTGGTGATGTTTCAGCTCTTATATTTCTGTTTCATTCTCTGATATTGGGTAAAGATGCCTTGATGATTGGTTGTTTAAAGTGTTCAAGTTACTCAAGCTAAGGAGGAGTTTTGGTCATATGGAAAGGATGCACAGTTTCAGGGGGAGCATTAGCCTGGCTGAGAATAATGCATTGTTGGCATTATGATGGTTCTGAAACTTGATCTCTCTCTTGAGGTCTTTTTGGTTTTGGTTGTGAAAATTCATACTTGTAATTTGATGAAAAGGTCATGTTGAGACCCATGATGTAAATTGTAATATTCAGTCATGTAAGGACTTTTTCAAATTTGTAAACCCACTTGGTTGGGTATTTGAGTCGCATGTGTAAATCCACTTGGTTGGATCTTTGATGTAAGTATGAGTCTTGGTGATAGGAAGGTCATAGAATCATGTACTTCATTGCAAAATATGTTTGAAGATTCAGCATGAACTCAGGGGGAGCATGGTAACTTCAGTGCACATCAGATCTGCAGAGCTCTTATGTCTACATGAGGGGAAAAACCTTGTGTTGGTTTTGATCCGCCCTTTTCCCTTGATGTCAAAGGGGGAGAGTGACATGGTGTTTGAATATCATGAATAATGGTTGTGCTTAATGTATCTATCTTTTATGGTGATCAAACACCATCTTGGTTGCCATCAAGTCCAAAGGGGGATATTGTTGGCAATATGATGCAGAGTGTTGTCCTTGATGGCAACCCACTTGATGAAGATGATGGCAACCTACTTGACGAAGTTGTTCTTTACTTGATGAACTTTTTAAATGATGTAATTCTGATGTATCTACAATGAGTACAAAAGGTAATGATGGAAGGAATTTCAGTATGTTCCAGAACATGATGAAAAGAGTATGTCTCAAGGCATATGTGGATTTGGCTAGATGAAGTAGCGTATGGGAAAAAGCGCTCTAAATTTGTAAAACCAGGGCTAAATACCATGGTATTGACCCATTGTATTGAATGATGGTTCACCTATGCGATCCTGTCCAGGAATACCATTGGAAGTTATGTTGTTTTGACTCATGGTATTGATGAAGGGTAACCCTATATAAGGAGAAGAAAATCATTGTGCAAAGTGTGTGCATGTGTCTGGGCTTTGATGAATACTTCACTCTGAAGTATATCTGTATGGTTGAACCTTGTTCCTAATTGATAGATCTGAATCGATGATGCACCTATGAACATGATGAAGGCTCAAGATCTCTAGATCTATAAATGGTGAATGTCAAGGATGATCTGAAAAGAAGTGAAGAAGACCTGGCGCAATCCTGTTGAAGAGATTGAAGAAATCTGGGTAAGTTTATAGATCTGGTCTGTAATACAAAGTTTATCTTTTATAGATCTATACGCAGGTTCGTTTCATGGAAAGCACGTGTATATGCGGGTCTGTGGAAGGAAAAGAGCGTATGCGTAGTTAGGGTTTTTCCCTGGAAAATACACTGAAGTATACGCGGGTTCGTCTTATGGAAAGCGTGTATATACACGGATATGATTAAATAAAAGCGCGTATGATATCTGATCTAATGGTTTCTGAAGGTTGAATGTGTTTCTGCATATCTATTCTAAAGTCTGTGTTATATCTGATATTCTGGTTACGGTGGTCTCACTGTTCTGTTTGAAGCAATGAACAAGGTATGATTGTTGATAAGTGAAGGGTTGTGTTGAAGCTGTTTGATCCAGTTTGAAAATTGATGAAATGTGGTCTGCAGTGGTGCTGAGGGTCGAAGCCTTCAGTCAAGGGGTTGTAGCTCCCTTCCAGGAGAGGTTGGTAAACGAGTTCAGGGGGTCGTAGCTCCCTTCCAGGAGAGGCTGGTAAACGAGAGCAGGGGGTTGTAGCTCCCTTCCAGGATAGGCTGGTAAACGAGAGAAGTTTTTAGCCTTCTGCAGGTGGGTGCCTGCGTGCTGGTTTGAGTCTGCACCAGTACATGATTGTAAGAAGTTTTCTTAATAATAAATTTTGAAGGCTAAAGCAACGACATCAGTGGTTTTCTCCCGAATTGGGTTTCCACCAAAAAATCCGGGTGTCCATGTGTGTTGCATATGTGTGATGATTATTCTATTCTGTCTGCACCTATTTACTGTTTCTAAAATATATGATGAATGAATAATGCAATGATCTGAGTTAAGATTCAAACACATAATTAGATCTCTGGACATATGCGAGTTCTGTAAAGGATATCCGTGTATATATGCTAGTTTCCTTCAGTAAAGTAGCGTATGGGTTTTTAGAAAGGAAAAAGTAAAAATTTGATTGTCTGCACTAAATACTGATTCACCCCCCCCCCCCCCTCTCAGTATTTTTCCAACACATTAGGTGGTTGTGTCATAGTTTGGGCTATGGTCTAGTGTTTCTTCTTCCTCTACATCATTCTATATCATTGTAAATTGGACCATTTTCCTAGGTACAAGAGTCCATTCTTCTTTTATTCTTCTATAGGGTGGTAGGGTGGTGCTAGGTTGGTGCATGAAGTCATGAATAGGTTCAAGACTGTGAAAACTTCAGGGTGGTAGGGTGGTGCTAGGGTCAGTTGTAGCTCATTCGGTGTTGGGGCATATGTTTAGTTGACTACTGAAGAATCTCGGGCATTGGAGCGTCCATCTAGTGGGAGATGGAGAAGAATGATTTTCTAGATTCTAGGAAGTTGGAGTTTTATTTTCAATTGGGGTTGAATATTAAAGAATTATTAGAAAATCATTAGGTGGTTTTTGTCCTAGAGTGGGTTTCCACTTTAAAAACTATGTTCATTTTTGTTCCTTTTTTTTATTGCTATCATTGTACAAACACTGATAATAATTGAAGATTAAGTAATGCTCTAATTGAAAGGAATACTGATTCACCCCCCTCTCAGTATTTCCAACATGGCCCCCTTCTGCTGCCTCAAATAAATCTTCAAAAAAACCCCTATGCACTAATATCTAGCCTAAAATGCCCCTATAAAAAAAACTATATCTAACAGAGAGAGCCCTCTCTGAGTCTAGGAAGGCTAGGTCCTAGGCTCCAAAGTGGTTTGAGGTTTCACTGCATGGTTCTACCTTCAGCTTTTAGAATTATGGAGTGACAATATGTTCAAAGTTGGTCAAAAGTTATGTTCCAGTTTCATATCTGATGGGTAACTAGAAGTGGGTTAAAAAAGTAGTGGTTAAAGATGTAAAGTTATCGAAAGAAGCTTGTGGTAATTCAATGTACCACTTCATAGCTGGACCAGGAAGCATTTGGTGGAAAAGACACAATCTAATAGAATCACCATTTAAGGAATTAGACGAACAACATAAATGATAAGTCATGACATGTGTAGATGGGACTTCTTCAGAATTTCCATTGAATTTTGGAATTTTTGAGGGTAATTTATGAGGAATCACTGGCCACTAAGGAAAATAATGAATGGGATCATTAGTGAGTCGGTTTAAATCAAGTAACTCTAACGTTGCAAAAAACAGAAATTGTCGATTAATGTCAGGTTGATCATAATCATGATAAGATGGAATCACCTAGGCGATAGGATGTTACATACCAACAAATTGATTCTGTTTTTGGTAACCTAGATACAGGTAGGATTTTTTACTAGAACCTGGATAAGCTTGATACTGTGGGAATGTTTTTTGTGGTTTCCATGGGATCTGATAAAACGGTTTCCCGTCAGGATAATTCAGACCTGGTTGTGAATAGACAGGTCCAGTAGAAGTCTATGACAAAGTTAAACTAGCCTGCAGTTGTGAAATTCCCAATACAAATGGTTGTTGAACACCAGCCTGGGAATACAAAGTCTGTAGACCCGGAACTTCAGGGTTAGGGGTTGAAGGACCCACTTGAGTAGACAGAGTGATAACCATAGGATAAATACTAGGTGTAGTAGGCACAGATGCAACAGGTTGAACTGGTTGATATTGATACACAATCGTTTGTGGCTGAATAGGCATAGTAGGCAGCGATTGACAAACAAACATTCCAACATATGATTGACCTAAAAATGACAGAGTATTGTAATATTCCCAAATGGGGAAGCAACAATATATTAACACAAAAATGGAAATAGAAATGTAAATCAACTCATTAATATTGGAAACCAATATGGAGGCATATCATCATTTATTATATCATCAAATCAGTACAAAATAGTCAGGCATGAATCATATACAATGAGGAAACAAGCCTCCCATAAGCAATCACTCCTGAATATGAACTGCTGCTACAATACAAAATGCCAAAATACTGCTACAACATAGTTATAAATTCACTTATACAAAAAAGGAATGGACAAAATATGTAAGGTTGTTATATGCCTCAAAAGATATGAAAATTACAGATCTAGGATTTACACAATCTCCTACAAGAAACCTAGAAAGGGGTTTTCAGAAATACACCCTTAATAAGATGGGATCTAAAGCCCTAGGGCTCAAGATTCACTGCAAATTGAATCCCATGAGTGTAAGAGGCTGAAATATTTTATATCTTATGTAGATTCCCTCAAATGTCTCCTCCAATGAAAGGCTGAACCCTTCAATCACAAGAAAACACTCAAAAGGAGCCATAAGATCCCTTACTGAAGTTTCCCTCGAAAATAACACAATTCCCAGCTGGAACAGTACTGGAAATGATGGGAAATTTTTGTCCTGGTGAAAAATATCTGAAATGTGTCCAAGAGCCCCCTAAAATGATCTCCCAAGAGAAGGAATCCTTCCTCATATGAGAAACTAGCTCAGAAAGTGGGTTTCTCAACCCTTCACTATAACACCCTGCAACACAGCACAATACCTTGCAGAAAATGTGCTGATGAAGAAAGATGCAGCTTGGCCTGAAAACTTGAATGTGGAAATTAATTGAATGATCTTCCAAGAGGCCTCTCAAGGAAAGAGGTGGGATTCCCGCTCGAGAACACCTGGTGTTAAACATCACAACAATCTCAACTAAACAGCCGAAGAATGTAAGTAGTATAAACAGACCATATACCAAATAATAATCCAAAACATAACCCCATATGGCTACCATCCTCTTCCCTAAATATATTATGAGCTTAATTTCCCTTGGACCCACTCAATTAGGTAATTTCCTCCATGAGATCAACCTCCCTCCAAACAAAGCGTTATTCCTCATTTAATCTCCACTCCTCCATAACAGCATTGTTAACTTGGTCAAAGTTGACTGAATCAACATGATCCAACCCCTGTTCACACTTGGAGGTGCTTTATTTAGCTTCTTAAAAGGTCTCCTTTCACACTTGAAGTTTTTTTATTGCTGCTAAGGAGATTTATGGGCCTCCCCACCCACATACTCACCTACCTAGTGATAAGATAAACTATAATATTCCATTTAGTTGAAGGCTAAATTTTTGAAATATTAAATTCCTCCCCTCCAAAATGTTTCTTGTCCTCAAGAAACTATAAATTTGGAGAAAAATTCCTCCCCTCCTCCTCTTGTGGCCTCCTCATCAATAGTCCCCACCACTGCTCAAAATAATACACAATAAATATGCCCTCCAATGGTTCCTCCCAAGTATGCAAAACCAAATGGCTCACATCATGAAAATGTGGGAGGTGTAAGTGGAAACCTTCTTGTTTTCCAATGGCCTCCTCAAGGTATGAGTGATTAAAAACATAGGGGATCTTATTCCCAATGAGAGAATTCCATGCCCATGCTATCATCCAAATGAAATGAGCCATCCTAGGTAGCTCATCCAGGAAATCCTCAACCCTCCATTCATGCAATGTACTAGGGTTGCATGGAGAGATTAGATTTTTCCACCCAAGTTGTTTCTCTCTCCATTTATGGTATATATGGGGCTTCTAATGATCTTGGGCTGAATATCATGGCCTCCAAAAATGGCCCACGTTACCCCACCAAACAAAACATCCATGAAGTGCCCCTCCCAAGAACTCAAGTTCTCCAAATGGCTCCTCCCACATGAATACAAGAGATATAGTGTGGAAATCATGGTTTTCACATTGTTTCTCTTGAAACATGCAACATATAAAGTAGGGAGAATCGTACTCCCAATGGGCACCTCCAACTCTTGTGCCACCCTCCTAACAAAGATTCTCATAAACACAAGAACATCATCAATATATGGGAGCAAAAACAGGTAAGAAAAATTTGTAATATGACAACCGAAAGGTGGATCATAGTTCCACGTATGGAACCAGCACAGTGCATCCCCTGACTACCTAAAAAAAAAAAATAACAAGTTTCTTTTCAGCCACTTGTTTTCTTCCACAATCATCCTACAAGATAGGAGCATAAAAGTAAAATGTGATGCTAATGGTGCACACCAAGAATCATGTGGCCTCTCCCACAAACCACTGATAGAATGGCCAACCTCAATGTTGCAAATGGCCTCAAGTACATCGTAATACAATATATAAGAAAGAACAATCCTCCTTGGTACAACATGTTGCTCATAAAAAGTAAAGGAGTACAAATCATAATGCATAAATATACCTTCTCTACTATGTACTTTGGTCCTTGAGCTGAAATGGTTCAACTAAAAGCTATCCCTCACCCTCCATGAGTAGGGAAGGTACACATTGCAACTTTACATTTAGAACAAAATACATTTGTATGGTATCGATGGCTTTGCTCCCATAAAAAAATTGTCACTTGGTCAATTTTTACGGAAGAAATGAAAGCACATTATGAGGATACAAAGAGAAACACCTTCTTTAGCCAATTGATAAATCTCAAACAAAAGGGTTTAGTGGGGCATTGAGGACTTCCAAAAATTGAATATAAGGGTAACTGATATTCCAAAGGAACACAAAATTGATCTCTTCATAGGTATTTTAAAGGATAACATCCAACATGAAGTTCACGTTTTGGAACCTGATTCATTGGAGAAGGCATTCAGGTTGGAAAGAAAAATTGAATATAAAATTATGGCGACATGGAAGCCTACCACTCACTTCTATAAAGAGGGAAGTGTTGCTATTCCTAGATTTCAACAACCTACAAGGTTGACACCACAACAATTGGAAGAAAAAAGAGCAAAAGGGCTTTGCTACAGTTGTGATAGCAAATACACTAAAGGTCATAAGTGTGCTGAGAAGAAATTATTTTACATAGATCGTGAAGAGGAAGAAGAAAATGAACAAGAAGAGGATATACACCAGGAACCAACCCTAGAAGAGGAAGAAATTATTCCGACCATATCGTTTAATGCATTGGCAGGAATTACCACTCCTAAAACTCTCAAGATAGAAGGAAATATCAAGAAGAAAAAGGTAATAGTGTTGATTGATTCATGTAGTACCCATAATTTTATTCATTGTAAGGTAGCCAAGGAATTGAATTGTTTCCTATACCCAGCACCAGAATGTCAAGTGATGGTTGCAAATGGAGGAACTATAAATTGCTCTGGAAAATGCCATAATATCAACCTAACCATGGGGGAATATGTATTGAATAGTCCAATGCTTTCCATTCCTATGGGAGGTGTTGATGTTGTACTAGGAGTACAATGGTTACAATCTTTGGGGATAGTAGCTTTTAATTTTCAAGAACTTTTCTTGAAATTTTTTTCAGAAGGAAAGGAAGTCGAATTACGGGGTATTGCGGGGAAGCCAGGAAGGATAATAAGCTCTAATGTCATGACAAAGCTTCTAAAGAAAGAACAGCGAGGCGTAATTGCACAATTATGCTCACTAGAAGTTCCAACATCAAAATTATCTATTTCTGCAGATCTCCAACATGTCTTGGACAATCATTCCAAGGTGTTTGAAACTCCCAAAGGACTCCCACCTATTCGTGATCATGATCATGCTATTCATTTGATTCCAGGAAGTGTTCCTCCAAACATCAGGCCTTATAGATATCCTTATGTCCAAAAGATCGAAATTGAACGTATGATTGCAGAAATGTTAGAGGCGGGTATAATTCAACCTAGTCAAAGTTCTTTCTCTGCTCCTGTAGTATTGGTACACAAGAAGGATGGATCATGGCGAATGTGTCCGGATTATAGGGAGCTCAATAAGCTCACCATTAAAGATAAATTTCCCATTCCGGTGATTGATGAATTATTGGATGAATTACATGGAGCAATTTATTTTACCAAGTTGGATCTTCATTCAGGATATCATCAAATTAGAATGAAGACTGAAGATATTCCAAAAACAACATTTCAAACTCATGAGAGTCATTATGAATTTTTGGTCATGCCTTTTGGCCTTACCAATGCACCTTCTACATTTCAAGGGTTGATGAATTCCATTTTCAAACCCTTCCTTAGAAAATTTTTGTTTTTTGATGATATACTAATCTACAGCAGGTCTTGGAAGGATCATGTTCAACATGTTGATAGGGTGCTCAAACTATTGCAGGAGAAACAATTATATGCAAAAACATCCAAATGTTTCTTTGGAGTAAAAGAGGTGGAATACTTGGGACATATTGTATCTCACGAGGCTGTTAAGGTATACCCTAACAAAATTAAAGCCATTAAGGAATGGAAAGTCCCTAAAACCATAAAGCAGTTGCAAGGATTTCTCACGTTAACAAGGTATTATTGCACTTTTTTAAAGAATTATGGGAGAATAGCAGCACCTCTAACAACATTATTGAAGAAATATGCATTTTATGGACTCTTGAAGCAACTAGGGCCTTTAAACATCTTAAAGAGGCAATGTGCCTAGCACTGGTCTTAGCTACGCCAAACTTCACAAAAACCTTTATTGTGGAATGTGATGCCTCGGGAAATGGATTTGGTGCTTTTTTAATGCAAGAAGGAAGACCCATTTCTTTTGAAAGTCTTCCAATCAAATGAAAGTATTTACAGAAACCTATTTATGAGAAGGAAATGTTAGCAATACTGCATGCACTAAAAAAATGGAGAACTTACCTAATGGGAAGACACTTCAAGGTAAAAACTGATCATGATTGTCTTAAACAATTTTTGGAACAAAGAATATCTTTAGAAGAGAAACAAAAATGGGTCACAAAGATGTTGGGTTATGAATTTGAAATAATCTACAAAAAAGGGAAGCTAAATGTTGTTGCAAATGCACTGTCAAGAAAGGATGAAGAGGTGGAAGCATTGCTTTGTGCCATTTCTATTATACAACCAGATTGGATAACTGAAGTAAGAGATGAATGGAAGAAGGACGAAGAAGTGTGGACACTCATTCAAAAGTTGCAGCAAGATCCTAGTACTTCTAATATATTTAGTTGGAAAAATGATTCCTTATGGTAAAAATATCAGTTATATCTTTGTACGAATTCCCAACTAAAACAAAATATTCTTTTGGAATTGCACACTTCTCATTTAGGAGGACACTCAGGATTTTTAAAAACTTACCACAGCGTGAAGAAATAATTTTTTTGGGATGGCCTTAAATCTAATATTCAAAATTTTGTGGCGGAATTTTTGGTTTGCCAACAGAATAAAGTTGAGAAACTTAAGATCCCGGGTCTTCTACAACCTTTATCCATTCCAAGTCAACATTGGGAGGAGATTTCAATGGATTTTATCACAGGTTTACCTAAGTTCGAAGGAAATACTGTCATCATGGTGGTAGTTGATATACTTACCAAGTATGCACACTTTTGTGCATTATCTCATCCATTTAAATCAAGTACAGTTGCTACTACATTTATGGACATAATTCAAAAGCTACATGGAAACCCAAGGGTTATTGTGACGACAGAGATCCCATTTTTACTGGAAATTTTTGGACGGAGTTATTTTCTTGTTTAGGTACTTAATTAGCTCATAGCTTATCTTATCATTCTCAATCCGATGGTCAAAATGAGATAGTAAATAAATTTTTGGAAGGATATCTTCGTTGTTTTGTATATGATAAACAAACACAATGGATCAAGTGGTTACCTATTGTTGAATGTTGGTATAACACTTCCTTCCATACTGCAGCAAAAATGACCCCATTTATGGCACTTTATGAATATCATCCACCATCCATCACATCATATTTAAGAGAAAATTCGAAGGTTCAAGCAGTGGAAGATCACATCAAGCATAAACAATAAGTTCTCCAACTCTTAAAGGACAATCCGAATTTGGCACAAAATCGAATGAAACAACAGGCAGATCAACATTGCAGCGAGAGAAGTTTTGATGTAGGAGACTGGGTATTTTTACAACTACAACCATACAAACAAATGTCCCTCAAGCAAGCTAAGAAGGATAATAAATTATCTCCAAAGTATTATGGTCTTTACAAGGTGTTGCAAAAGATTGGTACTATGGCATACAAATTGGAGCTTCCTGCTTCTTCACGAGTGCATCCAATTTTCCATGTTTCATGCTTAAAGAAGGTTATAGGTGAAAATATTCCAATTCAAACAATATTTCCAGAACTTGATGAGGAAGGAAAAATCATATTGGAACCGGAAGCGGTCACGGAAACAAGAACTCGACAACTACGGAATCGATCAATTTCAGAGTATCTCATCAAGTGGAAGAACTTACCCATTGAAGATTCTACATGGGAGGATGAGAATTTTATACGAAAGCCCCCAGAGCTACTCAAGCGTTGAGGACAACACTTTTTTTGAAGGAGAGGGGCATGTTAGGTCCCTATATTACTAGTATAGTCCCTTATTGTTGTTAGTGTAACCCCCTTATTATTATTATTGTACCCTTGTAACCCCCATATTGTTATTATTGTGCCCTTAAATTATTATTGTTAGGTCAGCTAGGATTACATTATGGCCCCATAGACTCCTATATATAGAAAGGATATTTTGTAATTTGAATCATCCAAGAATTTTTCATTCATGTAATGTATTTGGAGGTTGCCCCCTCTAAGTGGCTTATTTATAAGTCGTTGATATCTATTTTATTCTATTTTTGGAGTTGTTTTCCAACATTTTATGTGATCTTTGAACCTCTTGGTTTGAGATTCATATTCTTGCAGATAATCACTAAGAGTCTCCCTCTTTGGCATTTCTTCTTCCTCAATCTCCCTCATAGTATATCTTGGCATATGAATGCGCTATGTATCATAGTGTGTGGCTGCATGCTCACACTCATCATGTAAAAATCTAGGGTTTGCTTTAGATTCAAACCCCTTTGGAGATTCTCTACACATCTCCCTTCTCATCTTCTTGATATCTCCCTTGTTGCTCTACATAGTTTGAAAAAGAAGCTTTGAGAGCTCCTCTTCCTCTCTTCCTCAAAATAATGGAGTCATGTTTTTTATTTTTCTGTACATCTCCTCTTCTTGTGAGAAACCCCTCCTTATGGTGACATATTGGTTGAATGCACAGGCTGAGCCAAGATTATGCTTCGATGACACTGTAATATTCCCAAATGGGGAAGCATCAATGTATGAAAAAAAAACTGGAAATAGCAATGTAAATCAGCTCATTAATATTTGAAACCAATATGGAGACATAGCATCATGTATTAGATCAAAAAATTAGTACAAAATAGTGAGGCATGAATCATATACAATGAGGAGACAAGCCTCCCATAAGCAATTAATCCTGAATATGAACTGTTGCTACAATACAAAATGTTGGAAGACTGCTACAACAAAGGAATGTAAAAAATATGTAGGGTTGTTATATGCCTCAAAAGATATGAAAATTATAGATCTAGGCTTTACACAATCTCCTACAAAGAACCCGGAAAGGGGTTTTCATAAATACACCCCGAATAAGATGGGATCTAAAGCCCTAGGGCTGAAGATTCACTGAAAATTGAATCCCATGAGTGTAAAAGGCTGAAATATTTTAGATCTGATGTAGATACCCTCAAAGGTATCCTCCAATGAAATTCTGAACTCTTCAATCACATGAAAACACTCCAAAGGAGCCACAAGATCCTTCATTGAAGCTGCCCTCCAAAATAACGCAATTCCCAGTTGGAACAACACTGGAAATGATGGGAAATTTTTTTCCTGGTGCCAAAGATCTCAATATGTCCAAGAGCCTCCCAATCCGATCTCCCGAGAGAAGAAATCCTTCCTCCTATGAGAAACTAGCTCATAAAGTGGGTTTCTGAACCCTCCATTTCAACACCCTACAACACAACATAATACCTTGCAGAAACTGAGCTGATGAAGAAATTTGTAGCTTGGCCTGAAAACTTAAATTTGGAAATGAATTCAATGATCTTCCAAGAGGCCTCTCAAGGAAAGAGGTGGGATTCCCACTTGGGAACACCCAGTGCTAAACAACACAGCAATCTCAGCTAAACAATTGAAGAATGCAAGTAGTCTAAACAGGCCATATATCAAATAATAATCCAAAACATAACCCCATATGGCTGCGATCCTCTTCCTTAAATATATTATGAGCTTACTTGCCCTTGGCCCCACTCAATTAGGTCATTTCCTCCATGAGATAAACCTCCCTCCAAAACTGTGTTATTCCTCATTTAATCACCACTCCTCGATAACAACGTTGTTGACTTGGTAAAATTTGACTGAATCAACATGATCCAACCCCTGTTCACACTTGGAGGTGATTTATTTAGCTTCTTAAAAGGTCTCCTTTCACACTTGAAGTGTTTTTATTGCTTCTAAGGAGGTTTATGGGCCTCCCCACCCACTTATTCACCTACCTAGTGATAAAATAAACTATAATATTCCATTTAGCTGAAGGCTAAATTTTTGGAATATTACAAGTACTGCCATATGGACCTAACATCTATGCCCCCCCAGCATATGGAGTATAAGGATATTGCACATACTTACTTTCATATGATGGGTATCCAACAGATATTAGATAAGATGGACAGTAATTGGATGGACCATCTTGATATTGAGCTAATGATGTCAATAAAGGATTAGGTCGTTCAATACTCATAAGAGATGAACGAGATTAAATTCTAAATGATGACATGGGCAAATTACATGGACTAGAGGAGACACTAGAGTAGGTTTTCTTTAAAGCCTGGTAACCCAGTGGCACGAATGGACCATCATAAAGATGAGATTCGGGTGTTGTCGAAAAAATTGAAGATGAAGCAAAATTAGATGTTTTCGCAACTGTAAAAAATGGTATATTCTAGGATGTTGTCTCTACCATGGTTAAATAACCCAAAAAATACTCTAACGAATCTATGGGAACTTGGGAGTGAAGAGGATCAACAGTAGAAGAGTAGGTAAAATGAGGAAAAGACTGATAAAAATGAAGCCCTGACCCAAAATGAGTGGTAGTAGAAGGGGTTGTCTGTTCCTAAAGTTATTCCTCTATTGAAATCAAACAAGGTGGAAGCACTTAACCGTCAGGACTGAGATAAATTTTAGGCAGTAAAATATATGGTAAAGAGGAAGACCCAATGGTTATAGATGACTAAGGATCATATGGTTGCACCGGAACAACTTCTTGTTGTTCAACTTTGGGATAAGGGTGTTATCGTAAAATAAAAATGTTATCATTTCATTGGATTGAATTTTAGTGTCCTTAGTTAAGTGTGAGGGTTCCGTGTCAACAGTAGCCAACCAAGATCAGTCAAAATTACTCGAGACTTAATACTCAAAGGATCAAATGTCTCTGGTATATCAGATGATGTAGCACCAAGAGTTCCAAAGGTACCGGACTCGGTAGGAAGAGCGCGCCTTCGTCTACTAGGTGTAGCTTCTGGCTGTAAATGTGGTTTATTCGTTGTCCTACGTGAATAATGGGGAAAGGTTTGATCTTCTTCCACAATTTTTGATTGATTTTAATCCAATAACAAATAAAAAAAAAAGAGGGTAATGCTAGGCAAAATTTTTACCAAGCAACTGTGAACTACTATATACTACCCCAGTAAACCAAGGACTTATTTACATGCAGTAAATATCCATGAATGACGTGTTTGATGTATCACAGGTACGAGGAGGTCGACTCAGTTACCTATGGATGGTAAGCAACCCAAAGTTGTCCTCCAAAATATACGCAAAGGTACGTGGAGGCCCAATCCGTATTAGCATTGTGTAATGTGAAACCGCACATTGAGAGCATCCCCTTATACTTTTTGTACTAAAACAGTGGCTGATATACCCGAAAGTATGTGGAAGAGCTCAAATATACTTACATACGTGGAATGAGGTATCACACTTGGAATGTATTGCAAAAAATTAACGATAACTGCTATGTTTAACTACGCCAGAACATGTCTTCATGCCTAGACCTCTAAATGTTATCGTTAATGTTACAATGCTTCCTTAGATAAATTCAGATATATTTTATGTTGATCTTGATTATCAGTTTGTATTTTAGGTTCACTGTGATATGTATTGAAAATTCCTAGAATGAAACTAGAATGATAAGCATTCGTTTCAAATTTTTTTCAATAATGAAAAACTAGCTACAAGGGATAGAGCAATCAGATTGTATGCAATCAACAATGAGCACATCTAAACGCAGTTTTCCTAAACTATTCCTATGTAGCGCTCACAATCCCTATATTCAATGCATTTTTTTCTTTTCAATTTCTTTTAAATTCATATGAACAAAAAAGAAACTAATGCACAAAAAATCACTCGAAACTTTCAAGAGAAATGAAGACTGAAACGAAAATTCATATTTTCAGAAATAATGAATTGATCAAATGTAAAATTTAACTTTGGAGCTATTCGAAAATGACAAAGAAAAAAAAAAGAAACATTGATCAAACAAATTCAAAGTGAGGCAAGAATAGTAGAGGCAATCTGGTCTCTAGAGGCAATCAATCACTTAAGACTTTAGCAAGAAAGACACTGAAATGAATTTGCAAAAGACAAAATATGATAGATTTTGGTTGGTCACAAGGGAAATGAACCCCTGAGTGGGAGACAATGCATTGAAGAGCATTGTCCCTAAGAAATCAGTGCTATGCAGAGCATTGTGTCAAGACCAACAGTGCATTGGTACCAAAGGACTCTCTAAAAAAACAATCAAGCACACTAATTTTGCTAAAACACATTGAAATGACTAAAAATAAGGAGGTAAAGTCCACTAGATGTTTATGGACAAGGAAAAAAACACCAGGGATGATCTGTTGATCCATAGTATGGTCATCAATTTTTTTTACGGAAATCAAACCTACAGATAAGTATACTTTCCCTAAGTGTGGTGGTGCACTTAGAACAACATAACGAAATATATCTGAACCTTTCCTTAAAATGAATAGATAAAGGGAAGAATACCTACTTGTAATCTATTCACTTTTCCTCGCCTACCTTCATCTCTTCGTTGCTCTCAATCGAACTAAACTTGCTAGATTGGTACCTGCAATGGAAAACAAATGATATAAAATGACATAAAGGCAATATGATCTATTCAAGTTAAACAAATTGAATCAATTAAATTCGTAAATACACATATAACATCATTTACGCATGCATTAGGAAATAAATAAATTTTTTTATTATGAAGTTGAAGGATAAGTACAACTACTTGATCAATTCGATGTCACTCCTCCAGCTTCAGTCCCATCCTCATCACACGTGGCATCATCGATCCAACAACATAACATTACATGCACAATACCTCAGAGAGTTGTGATCTCACCAGCGTAACTCTACTTAACAAAAAATTATTTCTCTCTTGTGCACTATTATCAGTGCTCTATTTATAATTAGATGAAGGTAGTTTGACATAAATGAATCATTAAATGGATTTTAAAAAAAGGGTGAGGAGGCTTCCTTGTTCATGGGAATAGGAGGATAAGAGTTTTAATGTCTCCATGGTGTCCATATTCAAATCTATCAGATGAGGTGAAAGATGGAACAACTTCTAGAAGCCACTAGAGGTTGGCAAGATACCCAGAATCCAATGAGAAATTTGCTCCTAGTCGACCAATGCACCTTAAAGTGGGCCTAGATCCTTTGTAATAAACCTTCCATGAGATCAGATGCTCTGCAAAGCAGTTATTGCAGTCTAGGGGTACATTGATGGCTCAATGGGGCACTTCAACTGGCATCTAAGCAGTGAAACTTTAATGAAGGAAAACCACCAATGGGATGACTTGTTTAGGGCATGTAGAAACTAATTTAGAGTATGATAGAGGAGAGAAGGTCCTGACGTTGACCAAAGATGACTTGAATGAAATTGCAAACATGGTCACGTCTGCTACAGAGGATAGATGGATAGATATGGAAGTGCAGTATAATATTGTGCTCGAGGCAGTGCAGGTTGGCATCTAGGAATTAAAAGTACAAGCGATCCTAATTCAGGTGAGCATTGCTCAAGTGAGCTAGATGTAGATGGATGCGCTGGAAACCAGTGCACAACCGCTTAACATAGCATTACCAGCAACTGGGGATGTTCGTCTTGTTAAAATACCTACGCAGACCATCCATGTAGACCCCAGCCGGCGCGCCCAGTTTAGAGGTTCTGGTGATATTAACATAAATTTGTTTGTTTTACCTGTAGGAAAACTCCACATGATACACTCTATGATTTTAGATGAGCTCCAATTCTGTGAGGCCCATTCTCACACAATTGTCGTCGAATCAAAGTAGCAGGCTACAGAAGAACAAAAAAGATAGAAAACAGTGGAGGAAGCCTGTCGTGCACCCGAAGCTCAAAACACTGCACTTGACGCAAAGATCAACCATGTTTGCATCAAAGTACCAGTAGTCCTTTCCACCACTGCCCTAGAAGAAAAATTAGATGGTCTGGTTGTTGTGTGAAGGCCTCGCTTGCATAATTCCAAACCGTCAGGGCTAAGTTCGAGCATGAAATTGTTGATTTGCAAATGAAATTGCTTCTATAGACCCCACTCGAAGTTAGTGAAAAGAGGGTTGTCGAAGTGAAGAATGCCAAAGATAGAATTGTTACCGTAGTCACAAAGTCTGATAAGGTTTTGGATAAGGCCATGGGTGTCTGGACTTAAATTCAGAATGACCTTGTGGTATAGGAGTTGCGCAATGAGTTGCACATCAAGGAGCAACAATTTGCTGACATTAGGGTGGCCATGCCTACTCTTGTCCTTACTAAGCGCCTTGCCCGCCTACAGTAGGGCCAACTAATTCAAAATGAGATCAAGGACCTATGCTAGAAAGAACAACTGCTGGAGGCCAGGATGCATCCATGGGCCGAAGAGGCTCTCCATCTCTCGCAAACATTGGATAACACATTGAAGGCCATTCAACAAACACAGAGAAGTATCGAGCTAGCCACTTGTTGGAGTGGGGTCCCCTGATTTGGAGCTTTGAATACATTTATGATATATTTTTGTTAATATTTTGTAAGTTTAGTCATGCGCAGCACAAGTCAACAGGCTTTGGGGCAGGTTAAATCCCATCATGAGTTGTAATGGGTAAAAAAGAGTAGAAATAGGGCCTGCAACCCATAGTTTGTAGACCTTAGAAGAGCGTAGGCTAAAAGTATAAATAGGAGTCTATATCGAGTCGGATATGTATTTTTTTGATAATAAATGAATGATTGATGATAGATCTCACTGTGTTTTGGTATTTTGTGCAAATTGTCTAGGTATAAGGGTCCTGTTGGCTGTGTGTGCGGAGACCTTAAGTCCTGCTATGTGTGGACCCCACTGGTTGTGTGTGCGGGGGAACTAAAGGGTTTTTTAAAGAAGATCTAAACTGTTTATGAAAAAACAACTGTTGTTGCTGATATCTGAGCCTAAAATGCATCTGTCATTTACGTTATGACTGTTTCAACATGTTATTTCTGATTCATGTGTTATCTATGTTTATATCAATTGCGAAACTTTTTTTGGATTTAGATGAGTGGTTATTGAATGGATCTAGTGTTATTTGGTTCTAATACTATCTATCAAGAGTTATTACTTAGTTTATCGACTCTGTTTTAACTTGCGTGCAAGATATTATGCATAATTGAGCTAAATATATCTGTTAAGGGTTTCCTGGTTAGGGCTTATGTTGCGAAGTTCTATTCATGATTTTTTTAGACCTAAGGGAACCCACATCATTTAACTCTCTCAGCGTGTGGAAACCTGGTTCCAGCACCCCCCATACTTCTTCGGGTGAGACTTTGACTTGTGCAACCAGGTGACTGCCGAAAGGGCCAGTAGTATGAGGGTTTTGTTGGTTAACCTCCACTCTGAACCTGGGTCAGGACCCCTCAAACCATCAAATGGTTCCGTTTTCAGGACCGGGATAATTTTGAGGGAGGTTGGGTGATGTGAAAGAGTTAGTGGCAGCCATCAAATCTGGAATTAGAGGATTGGTTTGAAAAATAGATTCAGGAATTTTCCCTAAAAGAAATCAGAAGTAAGAAGCTATGTAATGAAGAGTGGAAGAACAAGTATATTTACACAAAGGTGCATGAGATCTTGTTCGTGATCTTTGTACATGAATTGTAGGAGTGGTTGTCAAGGTTATCAGAATTCCAAACCTATTGGAAGGAAAATAAGGTCGCACAATGGACCCTTGAATTGATCCAACAATTGGAAAATACTGATAATTCGATCACTCGGACTGTAGATCACTGGGTTGACAGAATCTTAGGCGGGTTTGTGATAGAATTTGCAGTAGATAATTTTGTGTCATACTTTGAAGCTGAAAGGATATTTTTCAAGGGATTGAGAGGTAAATTCTTACAAACTTTGCCTCTGCTGATTAAGATTATATTTTGTGAAAAGTCTATCATATTTTTGCATTTGAAGGCTGATGCATTATAAGTAATTATTTTATGTGGGCAGCCAAAATGGGATAGAATATTACTCTCCAAAAACTGAATAATTACCATGTATATAGCTTGTCTCATGGGGATGGCCTCAATCCACTTTGTGAAATATCCGGTGGCAGTAAGTATCCATTTATGTTGAGCTGATGACGAAGGATGAATCTCACCAATGAAGTCAAGACCCCACTATTGGAAGGGTGATTGAATAATAATTGGTTTCAAGGGAAGCAGTAACAATTTTCTCTTTCCTTGGAAAACTTGGCATTCATGACATCTCACGGTCGTTTTATGTACATATGAAAAAAACCTTGACCAATAGAATCCAACCCTCAATATCTTATTTGTTGTAGTTTTCCAAAAAAAATGACCAACAAAATCACATTTATGGAAATCATTCATGACTTTCTCAACTTCACTTTCTACCAAAAAATTTAATAAAACTCCTCCTGGATCTTTCCAATATAAAGCATTATTAAGAATACAATACTTAAGAGCCTTCAATTTCAGAGATTTACCATTACTCTTGGGAAAACCTGGTGGAGGATTTAAATGTTGTATCTCATGAAATATATTTGAATACCATGGTGATGAAATAAAAATTTGTGATACCTGAGGTAATGAATTAGTCTCTTGCTCCTAGGAAAGTGTAGCAATAAATTTGATATCTAAAGCATGTAAGTTAGAGTCTGCCATGAGCTTAGCTAATCCTTGACCTTTGATAATTTTTTTAGGTTTGATTTCTAAATCATATTCCATCATAGAAACTATCCACTTACCAAGTCTGCCTTTAGGATCATTCTATGCTAACACATCTTTGGCAGCAGCACTCATAACACAGGCAAGAATATGAGAATAAAATATATAAAATCGGAAGTATTTCAAAGCTTTAAATAGCGCCAAATCCTGCTTCTCAGTGATATTATATTTCAAATCCCCATCATTTATTGTCCTACTAAAGAAGGAAATTGGTTGCCCTATTTTCTGATCTTTCTTATGCATATGGACAACAACTAATATATGTTCAAAGGAAAACGAAAATATGATAAAATCAAGTGTATAATATGGTATGATAGGGATGGGAGCATGAGACAATGAAAACTTCACTCGATTAAATGGTTTTATTGCCTAATCAAACCATTTCACCTCGCTTCTTTTCCTTAACATATTTACAATTTCCCTTAAGTGTTCAGAAAAGTTAGGAATAAACCTTCTCAAGAAATTGATCTTGCCATTGAATGATTGAATTTTATTTTTACTGCTGGGATAGTCCATATTTTGAATTGCTTCAATCCTTGAACCATCTACTCAGATGCCATATTTGGATATGATATGACCGAGCAGTTTCCCCTCCTCCATATCAAACTAACTTTTCTTTGGATTCAACGATATACAAAAGTTCTTGCATCTTTGGAAGGTTTTATTTAAGTGCTACAAGTTTTCTTCATCCGTCTTGAAAAAAGTGTTATGTCATCAAGATAAATGACCAAAAATACACCCTTCTCATTAGAAAATTCAATATCCATCACTCGTTGGAAGGTTTATCCTACATTTTTCAACCCAAAAGGGCATCTTAGCATACATAAAAGTACCCCAAGGTGTTGTGAATGTTGTCTTCCCTTGGTCATCCGGATTAACCAAGATATGATTGTACCCGGAATATCCATCTAACAATGAAATATTGGAATAACCAACTACCCTTTGTAGGATATGATCCATCTTCAGAAGTGGATAGCTTTCCTTCAATGATACTCTATTCAAATTTCCAAAATCAATACACAAGAGGATATCACCTGTCTTCTTTCATACTGATAATAGATTTGACATCAAATTTGATAAACAAAGAGGGACAATAATACCAGTAGTGTACAACATGTTTAATCCATTTTCAATGGAGGGCAACAATTTTGGATTCATCCTTCTATGCTTCTGAAGGAAAGGATTATGATCAAGTTTTATGGGAATGGTATTTTGAATTATTCTCCTATCGTACACCTTTAAATCACTATATTCACGTGGAAAAAGATCAACAAATTCAGTCATCTCTGGACTTAAAGACTTTGATATCTTAACCATTTTGGGCTTCTCAAGAGTGCTAAGATTAAGATCTTCTACTCCTACCTCGGTTGGAAGCATTTTTGGTTCCCATGCAACATCATCATGATAAAAAATCTCCTCGAAGGGTACTAAAACTCTTGGAATTGAGTTATCTTTCAGTTGTAGTACCTTCAATTTTGTTGCAGGCATTTCTTGATCATATTCATAAAACTGATCATCAATTTTTGAACTAAAAATCTCTTCCTCCATCTATAAGAAATTGTCAATTTGTTTTTCATTCTGAAATACTTTCCAATACCGAACATTATCTAGAACAACAGGGCGATGTTTGACTGTAATATTCCTATTTAGGAAAAAAAGCAATATAGCCACCAAAAACGTAGTTTTCAGAAAATTACGCTATAATAATTACGAAAAGCACATGTATCCATTATTTTATGTATTATAGCACCCAAATATACAAGGGGATCAGAAAAAAATAGTTTTAGCTTACTTAAACAGATCACCCAAGCTCAATATAGCCGAAAAACATCAAAACCCCATGACTACTGCAACACAGAATTCCTGAATCATGTGACAACATAGTTTATTGATGGTTTATGATAAAAAAATATAGAAACAAATAGATCTGATGATATATTACTCAAAGAGCTGAGAAAAAGAAGATCCAATTTCTTTTACACAATCTCAAGATAACCCCGCAAGGATTTCTTGGAAGGACAAAAGATACAAAAAGCATAAACTGCAAATCTATGGATGAATCACGTTGTCTAAATAAATATCTGCATATATATGGCTAAAAATACAAAGAAATGGCTAAAACTTCTCCTTACTAGATTTCCCAGTGAAAGGCTGATCCTTTCACTAGGAAACTTGCTCATCAACATGGGTTTTGACCCTTCCACTCCAACACCATGAAAAATAATGCAGTTTCTCAAGAATATTGCGCTATGGCTGAAGATGATTGCTTGGCCCCATGCTGGATGGTGGAAATGTAGCCCAAAATAATCCTCTCAGATTTCTTCAACAAGTCCTCCAAGGAATAGTGGGGAATTCCCGCATGAGAATACCCTTGTACTATGTTGTTATGGTGCACCTCATTACACAAGGTTCGACAAAAAAATATCTTGAAATAAAATAAGGCATACTATTGTGATATATGAGTGGACAAAGAAATATAACGGAAATATGTGATATTCTCTCCTCAATAAAGACTGTGCAGAAAATAAAATAAAAAGGGTGTTAGAACTAAGCAGAAAGCTGAGCGGGCTATATAACAAGGTAGTAGCAATAGCGCTGCCATGTGGAAGGATTTTAGGGGTACCAAGGGAAGCAAAAAGTGAAGGGATTCTTGACCCCTGGAACCACATGATGTCATAGCTCACTGGGGATAGATTTCATTCATTCCGTGGGTCAGTGGCGTAGCGCGGAGGCACTTCTCAAGCCCCTAATAGAATTCTACGGTGGACCCATCGGGACGAATAGGTGGCGCACTCGAAGGTGAAGGTAAGGTATGTCAGGGAACCTGGTACATGACCAGTACCAGTATAAACCCGGCTCATCGCACACACCTACCTAGCTCCTAACAGCCAATAGCCAAAAGCCATGTGCCTCAATGTCGACGTCCTTATGACGTCAGCCCTCCTAGTTGTCACCCGAACCTCATTTTTCATAAAATATGGCCTCTTTAACCCTACCTGAGAATCATTTGGGTAAACCACTTGTTTTTTACGAATTATCCCAACAGTTAAATCTTGGAATAAAGCAGCAGGTCACTTTCAACTCCCCCACATTGCTTTCCTTCTTGGATTTTCCGCACAGGTCACAGGTCTTTAGCCATTCTTGTTCCTTACAGTTTTCCTTCCTCTTTAATCTTTCAAAATGGTCATTGGGAGATTCAAGTCCAAAAATTCTGAACCAAAAACACCCCAAGCCCGTGATGTTAGGGCCATCCCTAGACCTGGCCCCCTTACTGATATGCAGGCCCGTATTCGTGACCCGCAGTACCCTTTCAGTGTCTCCCATGTCTGGCCTGACTTGTTAGAAAGTCATATGAAAGGCCAAGACCGGTTCAGAGTTTTTTGGTCTAGCCTATATTACCAAATTTCTCTACCCACTTTCCCAATCAGATAATTCATATAATGGCTCAGAGACGCCTATGATGATCATAGGAGCGTATTCCTCTCAGCCCAGGGAAACAAGGTTTTCAAAATATCCCCTGAGCTTATTAATAACTCTCTATATTACCCACACAACCCAGAATATGTCAATTTCACTGAGTTGTCGTTGTCACGTAAGTTTTCTAAATTACTCTGGAAGCAGCAGAGTGAATTCCTATCCTCTATCTCAAACTCCCGCCTCACGTCCATTTTTTCTTCGAACATGATACCCTTGACCACATTTGTAGATGGCCTCCAGCTGGTTCTTGCTTTCATTTCTAGGTTGCTAGGTCTTAGGGAGGTCGAGAGGGTGTCCAAAGAGTGCATTGTTGTCCTTTGGCTCATGTCCCGACCAGGTTTCATTCTGGATATCCCCACCTTTCTAGCTTCGGCCATCCAGAATCAGTTTCAAGAACTGTCCTCTTCGGGGGCTTTTCATTTATGCTCGCTGGTCTTTTACCTGTTTCTGTTCCAGCATGCTAAAAAGTTTGAAGCTTTGGGCCTTGAAAAACTCTCCAGAATGAATGACCAACCCAGAACCGTCTTTGAGTGGAACATCTTAGTACGTCAACAACCAAATGAGAGGGGTTACTCAAGGTTTTTAAACAAGTTCATGACCATTTCATACACCATACTTCATGAAAATCCCCTGCCCAGGATTTTTCCCGAACAGAAACACTAGTTGTAGTTTGGCAATGAAGAAAGCACAGGGGATTGGTATATGTTTGATGATTACACCGAGATCAGGGTCTAAGGTGCTAATGTACCCCCTACTGCCTGCCATTGTTTCTTTCCATGTGGGTTTTCACCCTCGAATACATTCGCCAAACCATGAAGGCGGACCAATTCCACTTCGTCCCCACTAAGAAGGGTTATATCCTCAAGCTTCCTACTACCATCGGCCCTTTTACTGTAAACTCAAGACACGCCCTCTCCATAGTGGAGACGCTACTCCAGGGAATGGATTTAGTGCTTGGGAAAGTCTGGCCCTACGAACCAAAAGGAATTATGTCAAATAGGAAAAGGAAGATTAGGTCCACTGCATATGTGCATGAGACTAGGCCCTTCATTGAATGGAGAGCTAACCTTGACACATGGCCCTTAGCTTTGTAGATGGAGGTTGAATCTTCGGTAGCATAAGGAAGGGGTGACAGTGCTTCAGCGGGCACAGGCAGAAAAGGGCAGACTGATGAAGTAGATTTTTCAGAAGAACTGGAAGGACTATATACAAGGGAGGGATATCATCCCTCCAAAAATCATAAAAGTGATGATATGGAGATCCTCTGGGATGAAATACCTCTAGAGGATTTGGCCAAATACGAGGAGCCAGATAAAAGCAAGGAGGGTTCCAGAATAAATTATGATGGTGCGTCATCTTTAGAACCCTCTGGAATATCGCAAGCCACTTCAGTAAGCAAAACCAAAGTAAGAGAAGAAATCAGAAGCAGAAATGGGACCGTGAGGGAGAAACTTCGAGTAGAACTGGATATTTTCATAGAAAATTATCATACCCGGCTCACCACAGAGCTGGATATGGATAAAGAAAAACTAATAATCACTATCACGGAGGTAGTGCTAGACTCTATTGCTAACGAAATCAGCTACAAGGCTCTGGAGGTAGCTGTGAATTTTTCAAAGGTTCCCTTAACCGATAAACTGGGCCTACATCAATGTATCGGGGACATGTTAAGGGACGAGGTCATGAAGCTTGCACTCGTGTTTAGAAATATTCAAGATAAATACAAAGAGGTGGTAGATAATATGAAAAAACAATGGACAAATGCCAGGGGAGTCAGCAATAACCTTCACCATCTCAGAAGAATAATGAGTGAAAAAGGAAGTGACAAGGAACGAATACGGATGAAAATCATCCGAGATTTAGAGGTCAAAAACTTGGAATTGAAGAGGAGACTTAAAATTCCTCAAGGGGACTACATGCAATTGGAGGAATTAGCTCAGGTGGAAAAAGAAAAGTCGGCCCTCACAAATACCCTTGCTCGGGAAAGAGATGAGAATGCCGAAACAGTTGAAGATTTGGCTGCCCTCAGATAGAGATTTGCTAATTTGCAAGCTAAGTGGGATACCCATATCTGCGTAACCCCAACTCCGAACATGGTGGATGCTACCTTGACACAGTTAACCAAGTCCCTCTCATACCTACAAGTTTCAGAGAAGTGAGCTCATGCTTCTCAGCAGAGAATTCAAGAGTTGATGGCTAGAGTGGAACAAAATGATAAAGTAATAGCGGCCCTGCAAACAGAGGTGGAAGAAGCAAAGAAGGATAAGCAACTGCAAGAGAAGGTTATCAAAGACCTAAATAACCAGATGAAAGGAAATGTAACCCTCCTTGAATCCAGGTGTCTCATTTGGACTGACATTAGGATGGAGATAAGGAAGTGTTGGGATTTTATTATGCTAATCAATGAGAAGAAAATTGATGTCCGATTGTGCAAAGAGAAATTGCAAGAAATATGGGCAGAAGCCGAGGCAAAGGTAGCCATGGCCAAGAGTTATATCACCTACCTAAATGGTTTACATTCTGAAGATTTAGCCATGCAAGGGATTGAAGACAGTTTCAGGGGAGTGATGGAAATCAGAAGGATAATTGAGAAGGAGACAGCGCACATGAATGCATTGAGTGGTTTGGATTGGGCCGTTAAGCGAGTGAGTAAGTTTGAAGAAGAATGGGATGAGCTGGTGAAAGTAGGCCTCCAATCATGCTAGGGTTCTGCGACTACCTCTTTCTCAAGTCTAACTAATTACGAAGAGAAGTTGGAAGTGGTTATGAATCAGACAAATATTCCTTATGAGAAAACCACTTTCCTGAAAGCTGAGACTATAATTGCTACCCAAGGAAAAGAAATTTCCCTTCTCTATCAGATCAGACAGTGCTTGACAGTACAATTGGATTATTTGGAATTGACACATATGCAAGCCTCAGTGGAGATCTTCGCTACAATGCCTTTGCCAGGAGCGGTCATATGGAAGAAGTGAAGCAATTTCGTAAATACGCCAGTCGCCACACCGTCTCTCCAGCCTCCGCCACCTCAGAAGCATAAAATTGGTTTGTTTGTGTCATCGGTGCTTCCAACTTAGTCAGCAGCTACTACACCTTGCTCTTTTAAAAAGTGATGATCATGTTCTGGCCCTAGTGGCATTTTTACTTTTATTTTCTTACCTTGTAATATAGGGTGAAATTGTCATTTCACCCTATGCATTTTTATTTTTTGTTCAAGTTGTTTTAATTTCAGTTGGCACTCATGCTAAGGCCACTACAGAGATGATGAGAGGCGCTCTTCCTCATCATTGATTTCTTATTTTGATAGAGAAAAGCAACAGAAAAGATATTCCGGTGAAAAAATGTTGATCCAAAAACATCTTTTGCTAAGGGTGGACAAATGGAATTATAAAAGAAAGAACCTGAGTCTAAATGAGGGTTCCTAATTTTTAGAATAGAGACTGTTATTGGTTAATTCCCCTTTTTGTAAATTTTTGAGGGTTTCCTGTGTTTTATTTTGAATAATCCCGATGGGAGACTATAATGAAATGATTTTTCTATGAGATGGATTCCTGGTGAGATCAGTCACAATTTATATTCCTTGTTATTCTAATACAAACGTTTTGGCACTTTGTCACTCTTTCTATATCATATGCATATGGAATGTGAGCACTTGATTAACTGGGATGAACTTATCTCTTTCAGATACTCATGTCTTTAGTCCATTGTGCTTTAAATATTACTCAGAGCTATGATATTATGTTCACATGTTTCACTTCACTTACTCATCTTTCTTCCTATGTTAACTATCGATGGATTCTTATGTGATATTAAGCCTATCTATGGTTAATATTTTCTCCATTTGCTGCCGCTGTTACTACGCTTTTCACACTTTTATATCTGTGCACTGCATCTCACAATCTAGTCCTTCTCATGGCTCATAGGATTTAGATTCATCTTTAATAATATCTCCATAAGACCCTTATTATTTGCTATCGAGTATTGCTGCTTGTATATCTCTGTTCTCGAGATCTTGATCCCAATTCATGAAGATTTTATAAAAAATTTATGAACAATAATATTTATACCACTGAACATGGAAATATTTCTTAAATCTTCTTGGCTTTAAGATGACCTAGGCACTGGTCCTTCACAACTTAGGGTTGTCTCTAGGAGCTACAACATCTTTTTGGTGTCGTTGACGAGGACCGAATTTGAATATTATCCCTGGGTATGACAAAAAAATATCCACCCTTAAAAACCAGGTGAGCACTAAGGGTTGAGAGTTGTATATCCCTCACCTTGGCGACTCCAAAATCCATAAGAATTTCTAAATCTATTTGCAATCCTGGCTTATAAGAAGTCTCACCTAAGGTTAGATACTTATCAGCTTCGAACACCCTCTGTATCTGATCCAGAAAAAAATTCTATTTAAAAGGATTTGGAAGTAAAAGAAGTCTGCATAGACTGACATACCCAAATCATCCATTGAAGATTCTCCATCTTCTTCCCAACAAGCTCAGGTTCAAAGTCCTAGATCCATTATTAGAGTGCTTCAATACCCACCATATAACCCCATTCTTGAACAACTAAAGCTAAAAGACGAGGAAAAGTTTGTAGATACATCTAGAGTTGTCCTACACCCTACCCCAGAAGCTAAAGAAATAAAGCAAGTAACTACTCCTCAATTCCTACTTGGCCTAGCAAATTTACAGACCATAGTTCAGCATATTCCCAGTGTCACTTAGCAAAACCCTCCTCTAGCTCCACCACCTTTTATGGCAGTCCCTGGCTTCTTGTTAAATAAATATGCTCCTCTGGCATTACCACAGATTCTAAATGATATGCCACAAGACTACATGAAGCACTTGCCCCGGTTTACCGGGGAAGACATCAGTTCCACACAAAATAATTTGGAAGATTTATGTGCCTTTGCAAAGAATTTCAATGTAGAACAGTTGGATGTAGTGCTGGGGCTATTCGTCCAATATTTGGATGGAGAAGCCAGAAAGTGGTTCAAAACTCTTGGGGATAATTCCATCACCAACTGGGAAGAGATGGAAAATGTTTTCACCCGGAAGTGGGGAGAGAAAAGAGACCATGGTTATTGTCTCATAGAATTCAATACTTCCAAGAAAAGACACAATGAAGACGTGGCAGAATTTGTAAAGAGATTTAATAAGTTGTACACCAACCTACTAGCTGATATGAAGCCACCCCAAGCGGCCACTAAAGTAGTGTTCGTGGGAGCTTTTGAGTCTGAATTCGGCTTCACTTTGAGGGAGATAAAATCTTCTTTACTTGACCAAGCTAAGACCGATACTTTAGAAGTAGAAGCTAACTTTTCCGCTGCAGGAAAATCGAAAGGTATATTGGACCATGATTTCAGGCGAAAGGGTAAGGAAGAAGCCTCTTCTTCGATTCAAGAAAAAGAAGTATCAGATTAAAAAATTGAGGATATGAATAAAATGATTAAGAGTCTTTTCAGCAAATTGGTGAAACTGGAACTTGAAGCTAAGAGTGCCTCCTCTCGGCTGGCTCAGCCTGCTTTTAACAGAGGGTATAATCAGTAGAATAGGAAACCTCCTCTACAGATCCTATAAAGGGAAAAAAAAGAGCAACAAGATCACATTCAGCCTCCTTTATATTTGAAAGTACAAATGGAAGGCCCCACTGAAGATGTTCTAAATGGGCAAGAGGATCATTTTTTTGCTTATTCAGAAGGAGAAGAGGTAGGTCTTTCCCTACAAGAAGAAGAAGAAGATGGGGGAAAGGTAAACCCCACCGAAGAACCTAACATAACTGATTATTGTAGGCAGTTTTTTGATTTTATGCAAGCCCAATTTCATAAGAAGTATGATCTGCAGTCTTCCAAGAATCAGAATCGTACTCAAGATCAAGAGGAAGAATCACCTTCTAAGGAAATTGTCCTTCCAAAGATTGGCAACAAAGGCAAGAAACCCATCGAAGAAACTTCTGCACAGAAAGATGTTCCTGCATCATCATCCAATGCTATATCTGATCCTCTTACTCATGCTAAAGGTATGTCCAATGTCAAAAAGCATCTTATCTTCATTAAGGAACTAAAATATACCTCTGCATAAAAAGGTAGTACTATGTTCAATCTCAAAAAAGAGTTAGAGAAGGTCAAAATCCCAGTTCCTTTGGTTGAACTTCTGAAATAGCCCTCCTATAAAGCCCAAGTCTCCCATTTCATGCTCCCTCATGGAATAAATCCACCCCCAGACCCCATTAACCTCCAAGAAGAAATACCCATGGTATGTTTTGGTCCCCATGCAGAAGAATTGGACTCGACAACTCCACCTTTTTATGTTTCTTTGGTCATCCATGATTTGTTGTTACATAACTGTATGTTGGATTCAGGAGCCTCACATAATCTATTACCACTTTCAGTCATGGAAAGTCTAGGTCTATAGATCACCCATCCCTACAAATATCTATATTCATTTGACTCTAAACAGGTTAAATGTCTAGGGATGATTAAAGACCTAGTGGTGAATTTGGCTCAGATCCTAGCCAAGAGTGTCGTCATGGATATAGTTGTTGCGGATATCCCAACCCCTTTATAAATGCTTCTATCCAGATAATGGGGTACTAATATCGGAGGGTCGATTAAACTGGATCTGACTTATGCAACCATTCCATTGTTTGGAGGAAAATAAAGAAGGTTGTACAGGGAATCAAGATTTGTCAAAATGGTAACCAAAGCTGATGGCTCTATAAACTCACTAGTTTATAGAAAGGAGGGAGAGTTCTCATGTCTGATGCTTGAACAAGATCAAGAGTTTTTACAAGAACCATCATTCAAACTATCAAAACCTCAATGTTCCTCAGACGATGATGAGAAGGGAATGTGGACCTTACACTTCGATGGAGCTAACTCCAGAGAAGGAAATGGAGCAGGGGTTCTCCTGATGTCCCCTAAAGGAAAATTAGTACATTTATCTTTAAAATTGGAGTATGAGGTCACTAATAATGTTGCGGAGTATGAATATTTACTCCTGGGTCTGAAAAACACCAAGAATATGAACATTCGGAGCCTTAAAGTTTTTGGAGATTCAGAGCTGGTGGTAAGAAAAATAAGGAACCAGTGTCAAGCTAAACATCCTCGGCTGAGAGCATACAGAAACGAAGTATGGGACTTGGTGGAGAATTTCTTCTTAGCATTCAACATACAATTTATGCCGAGGGATCAGAACATTATGGCGGATTTACTGGCTGTGGTAAAAAGTAATTTCCACCCACCTTAGAATCCACTTCTAAGATATGAAGTAGAGGTGTGTTATCATCCTTCCATTCTAGACAATGTCAAACATTGGCAGGTGTTTGAGGATGAGGATCAGATGAAAAATTTCATGGAAACTGTTGGGGAATTAACTAATTTGGTTATTGATATCGGGGAGGAGGAGGATACTGAAGAAAAACCCCAAAATAAGTGGCAAGAGATAGTGGCTGGTCATAAAGTGTTGTAGTTGAAAGGAAACGTGATCCCCAAAGGGTTGGTACCCTTGGAGAGGTTGTTTGATAATAATGATGTTCCAATCAGCCCCACTAAACTAACACCAAAAACACAGGTGGAAGATATAAATGTTGGGACAAAAGAATAACCTAAGATAATCAAGCTATTTAAAGGAGTACCGAAAGGACATCGAGAAAGGTACGTGCAGCCGTTTCACTCCTATAAAGATGTTTTTGCTTGGTCTTACCAAGATCTCAAAACTTTTGGTATAAGCATTAGTCAACATAAAATTCCACTAAATGCTGAAGCTAAACCCCATAAGAAAAAACTAAGGCAGATTAATCCTCTGCTGCTCCCCGCTATAGAAAAGGAAATCAAAAAGCTAATAAAGGCTAGATTATTGTACCTCTGAGGTATTCAGAATGGGTGGAAAATTTGGTGCCAGTCTAAAATAAGAATGGAGAAATCAAGTTGTGTGTAGACTTTTGAAACTTTAAGAGGGCCTCCCTCAAAGATAACTATCCCCTCCCTAAAATGGACCACATACTGCAAAAAGTAGTGGGGTCTTCCCGAATGTCCATGATGGATGGATTCTTGTAGTATAATCAGGTAGCAATCCTCCTAGAAGATCAGAAGAAAACAACGTTCACCACACCATGGGGTACCTTCATGTATGCACGTATGCCTTTCGGTCTAATAAATTTTGGGGCCACTTTCCAGAGAGCTATGGACATCGCTTTCGTGGGAGAGAAAGATAAGTTTGTAGTGGTATATTTGGATGGTATCACAGTCTTCTCCAAGGATGATGCCAAACATGTGGAACATTTACGATAGACATTGAGAAATGCTGCAGGTATGGTCTGTCCTTAAACCCCTAGAAATCTATGTTTTCTTTACAAGAAGGGAAATTACTGGGGCATATCGTTACCAATGAAGGAGTAAAAATTGACCCAAAAAGAGTGGAAGTGATAAATGGTATATCCTTACCTCGTAATAAGAAAGAAGTTCAGTTGTTTCTTGGGCGCATACATTTTTAAGAAGGTTCATCCCAAACTATGCAGAAATAGTTCGGCATATCACCGATATGCTTAGAAAGAACAATGAGGTGAATGGTCGAACGAATCAAGAGAAGCTTTCAATAGGATTAAAGGTGCTTTTGTAGAAGCTCTAGTATTAGTAGGACCATACTACAATAAACCATTCATGATCTTCTCATTTGCCTCACCACATACTGTCGTCGCAATGATTTTGTAGAAAAATGAGGAAGGATATGAATAGCCCATTTCCTTTTTTAGCCAGGTACTTCAAGATGCTGATCTAAAGTACAATATCCTCGAAAATCAGACATATGCTTTGGTGAAGTCCTTGAAAGCTTTCTGAATGTATGTCCTACAGTTAGTAATCACTACTTTCGTACCCACAGCCACATTTAAAGATATTCTAATTCAGGGGGATAGTGAGGGAAAAAGGGTAAAATGGATTGCTAAGATCCAAGAATATGAATTGGACATTCATCCCACAAAGCTCATCAAGGGACATGGTCTAGCCAAGATTTTGTTCGATTCTAACTGTCAGGCCCTAGGAATAAACCTATCTATGGGAATTGGGGAGTTATCTGGAGACACAAAGTAATGACCCCAGATAGAAATGACTGTACAAAAGACTCACATGAAATATCTAATCAGTACTTGGTATAAAGACATTGTGGAATACCTTTTAACTCTTAAGTGCCCACTGAACTTCGATAGGGATAAATATTGAACGTTGAGGCTTAAGTCTCTGAAGTATATCATTGAAAATGGTCAAGTATATCAGAAAGATCCTTTGGGAATCTTGCTCTTGTGCCTAACATAAATTGAAGTGGAGGAAGTTATGGCTAAGTTCCATGAGGGCATTTGTGGAGGGCATTACAGCTGGAGATCAACAACCCATAAAATATTAAAGGTAGGATTTCATTGGCCCAAATTTTTTTGGGATGTACATGCTCGATTTAGGTCATGTGAAAAATGTCAGAGGTTTGCTGAAAAGAAAAAGTTTTCTCCCCTCCCTATGATCCCTATACACATAGAAGATCCCTTTCAGCAATGGGGGATAGATTTCATCGGCGAAATTCATCCCCAATCCAGCGGTCAACATAAGTGGATACTAACTGCCACTGACTACTTCACTAAGTGGGTAGATGCCATACCAGCAAGGAACACAACTAATATAGTGGTGATCAAGTTCTTAGAGGAGAATATTATATCTGCGTTTGGCTTCTTGATAAATATTGTGACAGATAACACCCCAATTTTTAGTCTGTGAAATTTACCAATTTCTATCAGGAATACCATATCACCTTGTGGCATTCTACAACCTACTATCCTTGGGGAAATGGATTGGCCGAGTCTTCAAACAAAACACTGGTAATGGAATTAAAGAAGACTATTAATGAAATCTAGAAGAACTGGGATTCTCAGTTAAAATTTGCATTGTGGGCAAACAGAATCACAAGTAGGCGATCGACAGGTAAGTCTCCGTATGAACTAGTTTATGGTAGAGCAACAATCTTTCCAATACAACTCACCTTGCCCATGGCCAGGTTCCTTCAAGACAGTTAGGAAGAGCTTAATGACCTAACCAAGAGAATAAATCAATTGGTTGAGTTAGATGAGACTCGTAGTCAATTAAATGATCGTTTAGCAGAGTATTAGGAGAGAATGAAAAAATTGTTTGACCAACATGCCAAAGATAAAGAATTGTTCACATCGGATTTAGTAATAAGGTGGGACATCAGGAGATCCGACAAAGGTAAACATGGAAAGTTTGACCTGTTGTGGTTTGGACCTTTCAAAATTTTCGAAGTTAAAGGTAATAACACCTTCATACTGGAGAACTTGGAAGGTGATGTGATCGAGACGCCCGTAAATGGGCAGTTTCTGAAGAACTATTTCCAAACCTAATCCAAGTCTTGGGGACCTTTGTATTATAGTGTATATATATATAGTCATCATTTCCGCTTTCATAGTTGATGTTTGTTTCACTGTAATAATGCCTTAAAATTTTGAAAAGACCTGAGTTTTTACAAAATAAATTACAAGTGGTCTGCGAAGTTCTTGACACGTCCAAGGATGAATGCTTTCCCTAAGTGAACCCAATGTTGTTATGGTGCCCCTCATTACAAAAGGTTCGACAAAAATATATCTTGAAATAAACTAAGGCATACTATTGTGATATATGAGCAAACAAAGGCATATAAAGGAAATATGTGATATTCTCTCCTCAATAAAGACTGTGCGGAAAAGAAAATAAAAAGGGGGTTAGAACTAAGTGGAAAGGTTAGCGGGATATATAACAAGGTAGTACCAATAGCACTGCCACATGGATGGATTTCGGGGGTACCAAGGGAAGCACGAAGTGAAGGGAGTCTCGACCCCTGGAACCACATGATGTCATAGCTCGGTGGGGATAGATTTCATTCATTCCATGGGTCAGTGGCGTAGCACAGGGGCACTTCTCAAGCCCCCACTGGAATTCTGTGGTGGACCGCTCGGAATGAACAGGTGGCGCACTCGAAGGTGAAGGCAAGGTATGTCAGTGAACCTAGTACATGACCAGTACCAGTATAAACCTGACTCATGGCACACACCTACCCGGCTCCTAACAGCTAATAGCCAAATGCCACGTGCCTTTGTGTCAACGTCCTTCTGACGTCAGGCCTCCTAGTTGTCACCTAAACCTTGTTTTTCGTAAAATATGGCCTATTTAACCCCACCTAAGACTAATTTGGGTAAATAAATTGTTTTTTATGAATTTTCCCAACAGTTAAATCTTGGAATATAGCATCAGGTCGCTTTTATCTCCACCGCGTCGCTTTCCTTGTTGGTTTTTCTGCACAGGTCACAGGTATTTAGCCATTCTTGTTCCTTACAATTTTCCTTCCTCTTTACTCGTTCAAAATGGTCGTCGGGAGATTCAAGTCCAAAAATTCTGAACCAGAAACTCCCCAAGCCCGCGAAGTTAGGGCCATCCCTAGACCTGACCCCCTCACTGATATGCAGGCCCGCATTCACGACCCACAATACCCTTTCGGTGTCTCTCATGTCTGGCCCGACCTGTTAGAAAGTCATGTGAAAGGCCAAGACCAGTTCAGAGTTGTTCGGTCTGGCCTTTATTACCAAATTTCTTTTCCCACTTTCCCAGTCACAGAATTGATATGTTGGCTCAGAGATTCCTATGACGAGTGTAGGAACATATTCCTCTCAGCCCAGGGAAACAAGGTTTTTTGAATATCCCCTGAGCTTATTAAGAACGCTCTTGTTTACCCACATTGCCTAGAATATGTTGAGTTCACTGAGTTTTCCCTGTCGCGTCAGTTTTCTAAATTACCCAGAAGTAGCAGAGTGAATTCCTCTACTCTATCTTAGACTCTTGCCTCACGTCCATTCTATCTTCGGACATGGTAACCTTGACCACATTTGCAGATGGCCTCCAGTAGGTTCTCGCTTTCATCTTTGGGTTGCTAGGTCTTAGGGAGGTCAAGAGGGTGTCCAAAGAGTGTATAGCCCTCCTTTGGCTCATGTCCCAACCAGGTGTCATTCTGGATATCCCCACATTTCTGGCTTCGGCCATCCAGAATTAGTTTCAAGAATTGTCCTCTTCAGGGGCTTTCTATTTCTGCTCGCTGGTATTTTACCTGTTTCTATTCGAGCACCCTGAAAAGTTTGAAGGTTTGGGCCTTGAAAAACTCTCCAAAATCAATGGCCAACCCATAACTGTCTTTGAGTGAAACATCTCAGTACGTCAGCAGCCAAATGGGAGGGGTTACTCAAGGTTTTTAAATGAGTTCATGACCATTTCCTGCACCATACTTCATGATATTCCTCCGCCCAGGATTTTTCCCAAGTAGAAAGACTAGTTGCAGTTTGGCAATGAAGAAAGCATAGGGGATTGGTATTTTTTTGATGATTACACCGAGATCAGGGTCTACAGTGCTGATGTACCCCCTACCGCCTGTCATTGTTTCCTGCCATGCAGGTTTTCACCCTCGAATACATTTTCCAAACCATGAAGGTATACCAGTTCCACTTCATCCCTGCTAAGAAGGGTTATATCCTCAAGCTTCCTACTACCATCGGCCCTTTTACTGTAAACTCAAGACATTCCCTATCCGCAATGGAGATGCTGCTCCAGGGAATGGATTTAGTGCTGGGGAAAGTCTGGCCCTACGACCCGAAAGGAATTATGTCAAATAGGAAAAGGAAGATTAGGTCCATTGCATATGTGCATGAGACTAGGCCCTTCATTTAATGGAGAGCTAACCTTGACACATGGCCCTTGGCTTCGCAGATGGAGGTCGAATCTTCAGAAGCAGAAGTAAGGGGTGACATCGCTTCAGTGGGCACAGGCAGAAAAGGGCAGACCGATGAAGCAGATTTTTCAGAAGAACCAAAAGGATTGTATACAGGGGAGGGATATCATCCCTCCAAAAGGCATAAAATTGATCATATGGAGATCCTATGGGATGAACTACCTCTAGAGGAGTTGGTCAGATACGGGAGCAAGATAAAAGAAAGGAGGGTTTCAGAATAAATTATGACACTGCGTCATCTTTAGAACCCTCTGGAATATCGCAGGCCACTTCGGTAAGTAGAGCCGAAGTAAGAAAATAAATCAGAAGCAAAAACAGGACCATGAGGGAGAAACTTTGAGCAGAACTGGCGAGTTTCGTAGACAAGTATCATACCCAGCTAACCACAGAGCTAGATATGGATAAAAAATAGCTAATAATCACTATCATGAAGGCAGTGCTAGACCCTATTGCTAACCAAATCAACTACAAGGCTCTGGAGGTAGCTGCGAATTTTTCAAAGGTTCCCTTAACCAATAAATTGGGCCTACATCAATGTATCGGGGACATGTTAAGGGACAAGGTCGTGAAGCTTGCACTCGCATTAAGAAAGCTTGAAGATAAATACAAAGAGGTGGTAGATAATCTGAGAAAAGAAAGGAAAAATGCCAGGGGGGTCAGTAATAACATTCACCATCTCAGAAGAATAATGAGTGAAAAAGGAAGTGACAAGGAAGGAATCCAGACGAAAATCATCCAGGATTTAGAGGTCGAAAACTTGAAATTGAAGAGGAGACTTAAAAATCCTCGATGGAACTACGTGCAACCGAAGGAATTAGCTTAGGTGGAAAAAGAAAATTTGGCCCTCACAGATACCCTTTCTCGGGAAAGGGATGAGAATGCCAAAACAGTTGAAGAGCTGGCTTCCCTCAAACAGAGATGTACTGATTTGCAAGCTAAGTGGGATACCCATGTCCGCGTAACCCCAACTCCTGACACGGCGGATGCTACCTCGACATAGTTAACCAAGGCCCTCTCAGACCTACCGGTTTCAGAGAAGCGAGCTCATACTCCTCAGCAGAGAATTCAAGAGTTGATGGCTAGAGTGGAACAAAACGATAAAGTAATAGCAGCCCTGCAAATAGAGGTGGAAGAAGTAAAAAAGGAGAAGCAGCTGCAAGAGAAGGTTATCAAAGACCTAAATAACCAGATGAAAGGAAACGTAACCCTCCTTGAAGTCAGGCATCTCATTTGGACTGACATCAGGATGGAGGTAAGGAAGTGTTGTGATTTTATTATGTTGATGAAAGAGAATAAAATTGTTGTTTGATTGTGCAAAGAGAAATTGCAGGAAGGACGGGGGGAAGCCAATGCAAAGGTAGCCATGGCCAATAGGTATATCAACTACCCAAATGGTTTACACTCTGAATATTTAGCCACGCAAGAGATTAAAGACCATTTCAGGGGAGTGATGGAAATCAGAAGGATAATTGAGAAGGAGACAGCGCGCGTGAATGCATTAAGTGGTTTGGATCAGGTCCCTAAGGGAGTGGAGAAGTTTGAAGAAGAATGGGATGAGCTGGTGAAATCAGGCCTCCCATCATGTTGGGATTCTGCAACTACCACTTTCTCAAGTCTAACTGATTACGTAGAGAAGTTGGCAGCGGTTATGAATTAGACAAATCTTCCTTATGAGAAAACCACTTGCCTGAAAGCTGAGACTATAATTGATGACCTAGGAAAAGAAATTTCCCTTCTCTGTCAGATCAGATAGTGCTTGATGGTATAAGTGGATTATTCAGAATTGACAGATATGCAAGCCCCAGTGGAGATGTTTGCTATAATGCCTCTACTAGGAGCGGTCATATGGCAGAAGTGCAGCAATTTCATAAATACACCAGTCGCCACACCATCTCTCTAGCCTCCGCCACATCAAAAGCATAAAAATGGTTCATCTGCATCATCGGTGCTTCCAACTCATTTGGCAGCTGCTACACTTCACTCTTTTAAAAAGTGATGATCATGTTCTGGCCCTAGTGGCCTTTTTACTTTTATTTTCTTACTTTGTAATATCGGGTGAAATTGTCATTTCACCCTATGCATTTTTATTTTCTGTTCAAGTTGTTTTACTTTCGGTTGGGACTCATGCTAAGGCCACTACAGAGATGATGAGAGGCGCTTTTCCTCATCATCATTTTTTTATTCTGATAGAGACAAGCAACATAAAACATATTCCGGTGAACAAATGTTGATCCAAAAATATCTTCTTCTAATGGTGGACAAAGGGAATTACAAAAGAAAGAACCCGAGTCTAAATGAGGATTCCTGATTTTTAGAATAGAGACTGTTATTGGTTAATTCCCCTTTTTGTAAATTTTTGAGGATTTCCTGTGTTTTATGTTGAAGAATCTCGATGGGAGACTATAATGAAACAATTTTGTTGTGAGATGGATTCCTAGTGAGATCAGTAATAGTTTGTATTCCTTGTTATATTCTAATACAAATGTTTTGGCACTTTGTCACTCTTTCTATATCATCTGCTTCTGGAATGCGAGCGCTTGATTAACTGGGATGAATTTATCTGTTTTAGATACTCATGTATTTATTCCATTGTGCTTTAAATATGGCTCAGAGCTATGATATTATTTCACATGTTTCACTTCACTTACTCATATTTCTTCCTATGTTAACTGTCGATGGATTCTTATGTGATATTAAGCCTGTCTATGGTTAATATTTTCTCCATTTGCTGCCACTATTACTACGCTCTTCACACTTTTATATCTGTGCACTATGTCTCACAATCTGGCCCTTCTCATGGCTCGTAGGATCTATATTCATCTTCAATAATATCTCCATAAGACCCTTATTATTTGCTATTGGGTATTGCTATTTGTATATCTCTGTTCTCAAGGTCTTGATCCCAATTCATGAAGATTTTAGAAATTGTTTATGAACAAGAAGATTACTACCACTGACCATGGAAAGCTTTCTTCAATCTTCTTGGCTTTAAGATGATCTAGGCACTGGTCCTTCACAACTCAGGGTTGTCTCTAGGAGCTACAACATACTAAACAGTACAACAAACCCAGTTAAACAACTAAAGCATGCAATAAGCCATAAGACTCAAACATTGACAATATTATGAATGCCACTCATGGCTGCCATCCCTCCCCTTATATTCTTGGTGAGCTCCCTCACCCTTGGCCCCACTGATTTATGAGGTTACTTCCATGCAAATATTCCTCCTTCAAAATTGTGTTGTTCCCACTAGCTCCACTCTCTTTTCTGGTAGTGTTGTTGATTTGGTCAACCTTGATCTAGTCCACATGCATTACTCCCTTTCACACCCAAGGTGACCATATTTTACCTACCTAAAATGAACCACATTCACACTAGAAATGTTTTATTCCTACTAAAGAGATTTAAGGGTCTCCTTACCAATTTTATTCTTCTAACTTGAAAATAGAAGTAACATATAATATTCCAACTACAAATAAGCTAATTGGGAATATTACAGTCCTCCCCTTCCAAAATTTTCTTGTCCTCAAGCAACAGTAAAGAATGATGCTACAAAATCTTCTCTCCTTACCAAGTGGCATCCTCATCAAGAAGATTCCTCCATCAAATCAGATATTCTTTGATCACCCTGCTCCTTAGTTGCCTCTCCCGAGTATCCAAGATAGCCTCTGGTTGCAAAACTATATGGCCCTCATCATAAATAGGTGGGAGATCCATAGTGACAACCACATTTTGTCAAATGGCCTTCTTAAGGCATGAGACATGAAAACTTTTATGGATCTTGCTCCCAATAGGAAGCTCTAGCTCATATGCTACTTCTCCAACACGACAAATCACCCTGTATGGTCCATAGAATCAAGGTTTGAGCTTTTCAGCCCCTTTCTCTTTGATTTTAGACTGTCTATATGGTTGAAGACGAAGATAGACCAAGTCATCTACCTGAAAATTTCTCTGTCTCTGACCACAGTTTTCATATATTTTTTGTTGGTTTTGGGTTGTATCAATGTTATCTTTGAGAGCCCAGAGTATATCCTGACTCTCTTGAATCCACTCCTTTTCTCTAGGATATTTTCTTGTGCCAAACATCACATCAACAAATGAAAGTGCATCATACCCATAAAGGGCTTGAAATGGGGTCATACCAATGGACATATAAAAATTTGTGTTGTAACAATACTCCCCCAAATGGAGCCAACGTAGCCATGCTCTCTGCTGGCCTGAAACATAGTTTCTCAAGTAGCCTTCCAACCACTTGTTCACTATTTCAATTTTCCATTGGTTTGTGGATGATAGATAGTACATGGTGTCAACTCAGTACCCACTAACTGAAAATTATCTTGCCAAAAGCCACCCATGAGGAGGCTATTCCGATTGTTAGCCATCAATAAAATTTTGTCATACCTGATGATGGCTAAAATAGGTCTTTAGTCTTCAAGAAATTTTTTTAAGCAAAATTGCGACTTCTTGAAGCCTCTCTATGTTCTTTACCCTTAAGAGATCTGTTCCACTAATATCCTCACTTCAAAGCCTTCAAAGGAGTCCTGTTGGTTTTAAAAATAACTTTTTTAAGCTTTTTATTCCTCCATTTTCACTCATTTTACCATTTCATCATCAAAAATATTTTCGCCTACTGAAAAACCCCTTTTTTCTTTCCTTTTACCCTCAATTTCATCAAAATACCCTTTAAACCTATAAAAACCCTTTTTTTATGGTTTAAATTATCCTATTTTACCTATTGGAACACTAAAAAACCCCAAAAAAACCCATTTTTGGGCCTATTCCGACCTTTTTCAAACATAGGATTTAAGGCCCCTTGGCTTAAGCCCCCTTCCCTTTTCCGCCATATGACCTGGTCCTGTAAGTTAGTCATAAGCCCCCATTGCCATCACGCATCGATGTTCGCAATTCCTCTTTCCCCTTACCTTTTTTATGTCGATTGGCCGATCTCCCGATGAAATCACAACCATCGATCATGTTTGATCTGACGGTCAAGCACCTAACACCACATGCCAAGCCTTCATCCCCCTTTTTCCCTGGCTCCCGGTCACCTTATCTCTCCACAGGACCCTACCCCAGCACCTACCCTTAGCCCCCATCGGCGTCGGCGATTCATGATTTTTCTTCATTTCATTTTCTTTTTCCTCCGCCGATGATCCAAACCCCGACTTGATCTGCACCATAGATCTAAAAAGATCAATGGCTGCCATCACTCCATTGCAACCTCCTTATTTCATCGTTCCCATCCTCTTTACCCCCCCGACAACAGATATCCACCATTGATCTGGGAGATCCGACGGTTATCAAGCCCCTTTTCCTTCGTGAATTCTTGCTATCGCCAGCCCCTTATCCCTCCGCTCCTGGTCACCTTATCTCTCCACGGGATCACCTCCTTCACCCCTCCTCCTAGCTCTTTTACCCTTTCTCTTCATACCCCGCTCCTAGTCCTCCTTTCTCCCATAAAACCTTCCCTTTTTCCCTTAGCCCCATTCCTTCATTCTTTATTTCTCCACACCATTTCCTTCTCCCTAAAGCAATCTACACCATTGATCTACCAAGATCAACGGCTCACGCTCTTCCTACCTTTCCTCGCCTTCCCTTCGGCCCTTTTCTTATCTTTATTTCTTCGCGTTATGCTTTCCTCTTGAGCGATCCTGATCGTAGATATTATTGATCTGACGGTCATCGCACTTCCCCTCTCATCCTTCGACCACCCGACCATCCTTCCTCGTGCATCTGCACAAACGAATCTTGACCGTAGATCAAAGGCCTCAAGCCTTGATCTAACAACTACTATGCTCCCACCTTCCATCCCATCTCCAAACCATACCCCCGCTACGCGAAAAAATAGGTGATGTCACCATCAGTCCCACCTCCCACTACTCCACCGACCGTCCAATCTCCGTCTACCACCTCGCCTCCACTAACTCCTCGCTTGAGCATCTTCCACCTGTTGCGCTGATCCTCCGCCATTGGATCTACACCCCCAGATCCAATTGCCCACATTTTATTTCACAGGGATTTTGGTGTTAGGGTTTAATGACCCAGATCTACATGAAATGGGTGGTATTGGGGTGGAGAGGTGTCGCACCTTGTATGGAATTGCGTTCATTTCACGATAAACCACTTACTAGCTAAATCTTGTGCGAAAACCATTCATGGTTTCGCAAAACCACTTTTCCATTTCCGTGCCATAATTCAAATTTTAACCCATTTTATTCATATTTCTACCTCCCTCCACGCATTTCACCTTCTGCCTCATTGCTCCTTCTGCCTCATTTAAGCCTTTGTTAGCAGTTTAGCGCCAAATTTGCAGGTTTTACACAACAATTATGTGTTTGGTTGTAGGTTTTAAATGGAGGATTATTCATAAAAACCATTCCAAAACCAAGGAAATAGTGGCATTGGGCCAAGGATCACGATCCTCAAAGCCTAATCAAATGCAGAAAAGAAGCTTTCAGGGTGTAAATTCGGGATTTTAATTAATTTTTCATAGACATTGGTTGCTCAAATTAAATCCTCCAATGTAGCAAGAAATCCCTGTAGACATGAAGACATGGAATATTAATAAATATCAACGAAGAAGTCAAAGGATAAAGGTTAAATAATAAAGAAAGAAGATTGAATACTTAATCGGGAAGATTACGAATAAATTGTCGTAAAACACAAAGCGATTAAAAGTTAATACAATCAGCAGAAAGAGACAAAAGCCCTGAAGATTAAAATAAGGCCTTAAAGTATAGTTAGAGGCCTAATTCAGTGTTTAAAGTAACAAAGCACACATATCAGTCATCAAAGCCTCCAAATGCCACATCAGCGAGGTAATTAATCCTAAGAAATGCCACCTACAATTTCATTTTCCTCAAAAGAATACAAATAGAATGCACAGTCAGAGATATTTGCCAAAGACAGCTCAGAAAGTAATTAAAAGCCTACCAAAGCCTCAAAAGTCAACAAAGTGACTGAAGTTTGTGAAAATTAATGAAAAAATCAATTAACAGAGTTAAAACATCTAAAATCCTCTCCATTTGGCCTCCCAAAGGCTGATAAGAATTTACTCTGTATTAATTGAACAAATAAGCCTTTGTTTCACTCCATCTCCTCAATTCATCTATAAATACCATATGAGGAGTTCATTGTTATTTTTGGTTGAATACTTATTGAATGTAAATAGTTTTTGAGGCTGCAGAAGCTCTGTTTTGTAATTGAAGAAAGATAAGTTGAGATGAGAAGTTTGAAGCTATAAAGACCTACTAGACTTGAAGATTGTAACTGGGTTGAACATCAAATATACAAGCTGATTTATGGGGTCCTAGTCTATGTCAATGGTGATTTTATTCTTATTGTAATTGTTGTTTTTCTTATGTTTTTCATACTGTCCACTTTCTCTGATAAATAATAGAAAATGTAGATTAGGATTTACCTCTAAAGTACCCTAAATCTCACTGAAAAGCTTTATATTTATGTTTTCTTCTAATTGTGTTTTGAGAATAATTCAATAGAGTATAACCAGTGGAGTGTTGGTGAACCCATGTTTCCTGAGTACAACTTGAGATATTGTCTTTGAAATTTCTTGAAAAGTCTGCTAAGTAAAGTTGAACTAGAGAATTCTACGGTTAGCCATGTCCTCTAGTTTATCTCCAACAATTGCTTTGAAAAGATCCCTGAGAGTATGCCAAAAGCAGGGTAGGTTCAAACTCCTTACTTGATATTAGGCTATTCTTTTGTTTATCTTGAATTTTTTCTACTTTCTGAAGGTAATCTATTAGATTGCTGGATTGTTGTCTGAAAAGTGTGATTTATTAAAAGTTTGCCCAAAGAAGTCTATGGTTTGCCCTGTCCTTAGGCTTGCTTCAAACAATTACTTTGAAAGGCTTTTCTTGTTTAGTGAAGTTAATATATTCTTAAATGGTTATTAGCTTTGTTTCTTTCACAACATTATTAATGTTTCATATCACAAAATCAACTTAAAGAGATCCTTTGATATAGATGACTTGCCCCATGGACCACTCTTGAAACTTGTGCAATTAAATCTTTTGTGAATCCATAGCCCAATGGATTGATACTGTTTCTTACCTATACTATCATCTGAACCATTCTTTCAACCTGCTCACACCTTTACCCTTCAAAAGACTTCCTTCATTTTGATGATATCCATCCCAACAAAAGCAAACAAACCCCTTGTGCTTCATAACTAGCCTAATATCATAAAATAAGCATAAATAAATATCTATTGAAAACACTTATATAGAGAGATCACTCTCTGAATCCAGGAGGGCTAGATCCTAGGATTCCAAAGAGGTTCTGATGTAGGCTCTGCAGCGTTTGTTCTTGCCAATATTGCAAACTACGGAGACCTAACATAGTGGTGACCATACTGGGGAGATAATATTGAGTAATATATAACTTCACAACTCAACGAACCCCTATTTATAAACGAGACCAGTGTCACCAAGAATGGTTGTTATTGATTGTTGATGGTGAACAACAACCAAACCTTGAAAATAAGTAAAAATCCTTCACCTGGCGACTCCACTGGTATTCAGTAGGCCTGCTGACCCCACTGGTTTTTCCTAAGACTCCACTGGGAAATTATTTTATCCTTTAAACATTATTCAAACCAAGTTAAGAAGACTTTGAGGTTTGATTTTTCTTTGAAAAAGATTAGTTAGCCTTTAAAAGACTGTCATACTTGGCTAAAATTTTCTCATCATTAGGTCTAAAAACACCACATAGTGGCTTCTAGAAGGATTTATACTAGAGCGTATCCCGAGCCAAATCCTCCTGAGATAGTTGACAATCCAGAAAGTATTCTTATGAAATCTCCTAAATCCAAGACTTCAACTATTGTCAGACCAATTCATAGAGCTAATTTTGTCCCTGAAAATCTCACAGCTCTGCAAGATAAACAAGTTGACTTACCATTTATAAGAAACCCATCCAGAACTAAGTCACTTAGTGATATAGATCAGATATAATTTGAGCCTCCACACTCACCCCAACATAGTGGTGAATATACTGATAGTAGAGAAACTACCCCACCTGATCTGCATTTCATTCTTAATTTTGGTTTTTCTCATCCTAGATCTACTCAACAGTCTCTTGCTGGTCCAAGTACCTCTGTTATCCATACACCCACTGTTCAAACTACTCCATTCCATCCTCCCCCTCCTTTCATAAACCCTCCACTTATAAACCCCCCATTTTTTCCACAACCTCCTATTATGGAAACATGATATGCCCCTCTAGTCCTTCCTTTACCTTTAATAAATTTTCCATAGGGCTATCAGTCCAAGATTCCATTATATGATTCTAGTGGTTCTATCACTGCTCAACAACATGTGGACATAATGAATGACTATTTTGATAGAAATGAGATAGATGATGAAACTGTTAAACTCAGATTATTTGCTCAAAGTTTAGGAGGAGAAGCAAGAAAATGCTTCAAAAGCTTAACCCCTAATAGTATTAATGACCTCCAATATTTCCATCAAACATTCATAAACAAATGGGAAGTTAGGAAGAACCCTCTCCAAATACTTTAATATTACAACAACCTCAAGATAAACAATCGGGAAAGTGTTCAAAATTATTGCACTAGATTCAATAGTGTTTATAACGCACTACCCCTAGATTTGAAACCTCCACAAGACTCAGCTTTGGCCAAATTCCTTGAAGGATTTGATCCTGAAATGGCCTATCAGCTAAGAGAAAGGGATCCCTTAACTTTAGAAGACATGCAGAAGGGAGCTCTTAGTGTGGAAGCAAATCTGATGGAGAAGAAGCTAGGATGAGGAATGAAAAGAAAGTATCATTTAAGGATGAAGCTGCACCTTCCACATCTAGCTCAAAAATGGAAAGGATGATGGAGGAGATGATGAAGAGGATGAAAATTTATGAGAGAGCACAATCTAGAGAAAATCAATCAGCTCATCAAAATAGAAACCAATCCCAGAACCAAAATCAGAACTTTAGGAGGAATCAACCTCAAAACAGACAAGGAGATGCTAATCAATAGATCAGACCTCCTTTCCAAGAAAATTATGTTAATGAGGATGAAGAAACAATTGAACAAACAGAGGATGATAACATAAACATGTTGGGAGTAATAAATGAGGGTTCTCATGTCCTCCATGAAAGAAAACAAGGTCTATATACACCCTATGATGATAGAAGAAAATAAATTGAATACTATGAACAAGACTTTGAAAATGCCATCATAGGATCACCTAAACAATATGACCTAAGAAGTAAAAAGAATCAAGAGACTCCCAATAAGAAAATCTCTGATAATTCTATCAAAAATAGCCCTATAAATACTTCCAAAAAGATAGCAGAAAACCATAAAATAGTGGCTGAAAGTTCTTATCCAAACAAGGGAAAAAACACCCAAATCAATGAAAAACAGAGTGGTGACCCTAGTAGCACTAGCATTTCAGCACCATTTTGACTGCCGTAAATAGTAGAAATCAACAAGATGATTTTGCTGATGAATCAGTGACTAAGAAGATTGAATCAAACATTTTGAAAATTCAGATTCCCTTTATCCTAGAGAATGAAATTTCGAAAATCAAGATATTTGTCCCACTCACTGAGTTAGTAACTCAAAATGTATATAGATGTCAATTTTTGAAAGCCTTCAACGTAGAATAGATTCATGATACTGGTAACTTGAATGATGATACACCAGAGCTTCTGTTTGGTCCTAATATTGAAGGAAAATTTCAAGAAGGAACTACCCCTCCATTCTACATCAGTTTGAACATCCATGATAATATTTTGCACAATGATATGCTTGATTCAGGAGCCTCATATAACCTCATGCCCAAAGTAACACTGGAAATATTAGGCATTGAGGTAACTAGACCTTATAAAGATTTACATTTCTTTTATTCAAACAGAGTGAGATGTCTAGGCCTTATAAAAGATCTCTATGTTAACTTAGCTCAAATCCCATCCAAAAGCTTAGTGATGGACATTGTAGTGGCTGATATACCCCCAAAATATGGCATGTTTCTCTCAAGATCATGGGGTGCTAAGTTGCAAGGTACTATGCATATGGATATGACTTATGCCACCATCCCTGTCTTTAGTCAACCTAGAAGACTCTATAGGGAAACACACATGAAATATATGGTGAGTAGTCGGGAAAGACTAGAAAACTCTCCCCTCTATTCTATACATTCTAACCTTGACTCATTCATTCTTTATAATGATGATATTTCCAATGAGCAAGGATTAATCAATGAAACATTAGCCAATGTAGTGGTCGCTCCACATCCAAACATAGTGGCAGCCATAGATGAAGAGGAAAACAAGGAGAAAACTAAAAAAAAAATTGTAATTCAGAAAATCACAGCAAACAGATCATAGGTCTTGAGGTCCAAAACAGTCATAAATATATTGTAGATCATGACAATCAAATAATAATCCCTCAATATAGTGAAAATCTTGAGGAACAAATCAAAGAAAAACATAATGCATGCCTTTACATAAAACATAGTGGTGAACAAGACAAAGAGGACAACAATGAAATGAAAGAAAAATCTGAGAACAGTCCTATTTGGAGTATGAGTTTTGATGGATCTTTCTCTAAAACTAGTGTAGGAGTAGGAATATGGGTGCACAACACTGAAAAAAATCATGTTTAAGGTCATTCTTATAGATTAAACTTCCAATGCATGAGAAACATAGCAGAGTATGAAGATGTCCTTTTCGGCTTGCATTTATTGAAAAAATTAGGGGCCCAGAGGATAATAGTTCATGGGAATTCAGAGTTGATAATTAGGCAAGTAAATAGGGAATACACTGCTAAACACTCCATACTTAGAGCCTCTATAGAGATGTTGCCATGGAATTATTAAAAACATTTGCTGAATTCCAACTTACCTTTGTCCCAAGGAACCAAAACATTCTTGCCAATGGACTAGCCTTTGCTGCTAGTACTTGTCTAAGACCTTATGAAAGCAAAAAATACACCATCCAAGTCAAATATAGACCAGCTTTCCAGGATAATGAAAAATAGTGGCATGTGTTTGAAGGATATAAACAAATAGAAGACTTCCTACAATCCAGAAATGAATTTGAAGTGCAAAAATCAGATTTAGAGTATGAGCAAGATTGTTCTACTAAATAACACCCACTTTTTGAAGAAGAAAAGTCTCCTAAGATTGCTGACATAAATATGTTAACTAATAGACCTAAACATACAACAAAAAATAGCATAGATTTAGAAAAACAAGACTTAGAAGTGCCGCAATCAAGAAATCAAAGCTTGCCAAAAGCACTGGTCCCATTATAAGAATTGTTTGACTTGAATGATGTTGCCCAAAAGAAAAAAACTAGAACCTATTAAAGCTGAAGTGGAAGAGTGCAACATAGGCAGCGAGGAAAAGCCCAAAATGATCAAACTATCTAAGACACTACCAGCTCACATTAAACTGAAATACATTGAGTTATTTAAAAAAAAATCTGATGTATTTGCATGGAGCTATGAAGATCTAAAATCATATGATATAGAAATAATCCAGCATAAGATACCCCTCAAAGAAAACCAGAAGCCTTCTAAACAAAAATTGCGCAGAATCAACCTTGTTCAATTACCTCTGGTAGAGAAAGAAATTAGAAAAATGTATGATGCTGGAATTATAGTCTCTGTTAGATACTCAGAGTGGGTATCTAATCTTGTATCTTTCAGGAAGAAAACAGGAGAAATAAGGCTTTGCATTGACTTTAGAAACTTAAACAAAGCCTCATTAAAGGACAATTATCCCATACCCAAAATGGATCATATCTTACAAAGGGTAGTTGGTTCTAAAAGAATTTCTTTGCTATATGGCTTCTCAGGTTACAATCAAATATTGGTACATCTTGATGACCAACTTAAAACAACCTTTACTACACCTTGGGGTACTTTCATGTATTTTAAAATACCTTTTGGTTTAATGAATGCTAGTGCCACGTTTAAGAGAGCCATGGATATTGAATTCTCAGAATAAATAGGTTACTTCATTGTGATTTACTTAGATGAAATCACTGTCTATTCTAAAACAGATGAAGAACACCTAATACACTTGAGAAAAATCTTTGAGAAATGTAGGAAATATGGGTTGTCCTTAAATCCAAAGAAAACATTGTTTGGTCTCCAAGAAGGTAAACTTCTTTGACATATCATATCAGAAGAGGGAATAAGGATAGACCCAAAGAGGATCAATGGTATATTGTAAATCAACCATCCTAGAAACATCAAGGAACTTAAATATTTCATTGGGAAGCTTAATTTCTAGAGAAGGTTCATACCCAATCTAGCTGAACTCCTTAGAATCATGACAAATATGCTTAAGAGAGAAGGATTTAAATGGACCTTAGAAGCAAACAAATCATTTGAGCTGGTAAAACAAGCACTCACCAAAGCACCAGTTCTTATCAGTCTTGATTTTACAAAGGATTTCTTCATTTTTTCATTTGCATCAGAACACACAGTAGCTGATGTCCTATTACAGAAAAACTTGAAGGGACAAGAGCAGCCAATTTCATTTTTCAGTAAGGCATTAAGAGATGCACCTCTAAAGTACAACATAATGGAAAAACAAGCCTTTTCCTTGGTCAAAGCCTTAAAAGACTTTAGAGTTTACATTTTACATTCCCACATTATAGCATTTGTGCCTCATTCAGTTGTAAAAGACATATTGACCCAAGATCCAGATGGCAAAAGAGGAAAGTGGACTGCTGTAATTTTAGAGTATGAATTAGAAATCAAACCCACTAAGCTCATAAAAGGTCAAATACTAGAAAGACTTATGGGTGAATCCAACTTTCAAGCTCTAGATATAAACATGTTTAATGCATTAGATGAATAGGAGGAGTTGATAGCTCCAATTATTGAAGATCATTTTTTGAATTCATCTTGGTATGCTGATATTTTGTGTGTTTTTCTTAATTTTCATGTCCCTCCTGGTTTGTCGAAGACAAAGGCAAGACTCTTAAAGTTAAATGCTGTAAATTACTACATTTTGGATAAATGTTTATATTGGAAAAATTCTAGTGGAATATTTCTTAAGATAACAAGAAATCATGGCACAGTAAGCTAGTACATGATTTATGGGCAGACAGATTGAGAGTTAAAAAGTTAATTGGGATGTCTCCTTACCAACTAGTTTATGGAAATGCAATATTTCCAACCATTTTAGGAGTGCCAGCCATGAACCTGATCCAAGAAGTACAATCTAAATATGATGATTTGACACGAAGAATACACCAGACTATACATCTACAACAAACCAGGGAGGAAGTCTACATCAGAGCACGACAACTACAAGAAAACATCAAGAATCTATTTGAAAAAAGAGCCAAGGCAAGTGACTTTAAAATTGGTGACAAAGTATTGAAATGGGATTCAAGGAGAGAAGATAAGGGAAAACATGGAAAATTTGATAATTTATGGCAAGGCCCTTATCTTATTCAAACTGCCATTGGAAACAATGCATTCTTTCTGCAAGAATTGGATGGAGTTGAATATTTTGGAGGTCCTGTCAATGGAAGAAATCTCAAACATTATTTCTATTATTTGATATTTTAGTTTCAAAGATTTTTTGTTCATTGTATATAACACTCCTTTTGAATTTGAAAAAGAAAAAAAAATACAAAAACAATAGAAAAAGAGAAAAAGAGGGCAGATATAAAGAAGAAAGGTACATCCCCATACCAAAAAAGAAAAGAAAACCTGAAAGTGTGCAAGCCTAAATGCCACTACCAAAAAGAACACTTCTATTTAGTCATACAACCTAACCATGACTAGATATATTTCAATTTACTACTAATAGGTTAGTGAATCCAATTAGCCAAACAATGAAATCTTGGCTTATCAGTAGATTATATTAGGATAGAAAGAAATGGTTCTAATCAAACAAAAATTTGAGCCAAAGAAAAAGAAAAGAATGGTTCTAATACACTAAAAACTTGAACCAAATAATCAAAAGAAATAATGACTCTAAACGAATCAAAATTTGAGTCATAAGAAGAATGAAGGATGCTTGTAATTTTCAGATCTTAAGCCTTCACAATTTTGTTTTAAATTTATGTAAATTTCAGTCTGTGTGTATCTTGTTTTTATGCCATAGTCTTATAGAAAATCACACAGCTTAATCCTAGTTTGTTTGTATTTAAATTTCTGTTTTAGAATATAGAGAATAAAATTTGTCAGACAGTTTAATCCAGACAGATAATAGCTTAGATAGAGAATTTATGAGTTCAACTGTTTAATCTGAAGTCATGGAAAAAATAAGGGTAGATTTAGATTATTTTCCTACTTTCAAGAAAAGAATAAAATGTTGATGTTAAAGGTTAGCAAGTCGAAGTGCACCTTATGAAGAAAAAATGTTAGGAAAGTAGGCTATGTAGGTAGTTGTTTAGGGAATGAATTATTATGTTTGATGTAGTACTGATCATATTTTTAAACAACATGATCAAGGAAGAAAAGTTTGTCAAGGATAAGGCACAAGTATACATTCCAAAGATAAAATTCTGAAGTTCTTGACACCTCCAAGGAGCTACCATCCCCAAGTGGAGCCATTGTTAGCCATCAATAAAATTTTGTCATAACTGATGTGGCTAAAACAGGTCTTTAGTCTTCAAGAAACAAGTTTTAAGAAAAATTTTGACTTCTTTAAGCCTCTCTATGTTCTTTACCCTTAAGAGATCCATTCCACTGATATATTCACTTTAAAGCCTTCAAAGGAGTCCTGCTGGTTTTAAAAAGAACTGTTTTAAGCTTTTTATTCCTCCATTTTCACTCATTTTACCATTTCATCATCAACAGCATTTTCCCCTACTGAAAAACCCCTTTTTTCTTTCCTTTTACCCTCCATTTCATCAAAATCCCCTTTAAACCTATAAAAACCCTGTTTTTATGGTTTAAATTATCCTATTTTACCTAAAAAACCCCAAAAAAACCCCAAAAAAACCCATTTTTGGGCCTATTCCAACCTTTTTCAAACATAGGATTTAAGCCCCCTTGGCTTAAGCCCCCTTCTCTTTTCTGCCATATGACTCGGTAATGCGACTTAGTCATAAGCCCCCATCGCCATCGTGCATCGGCGTTCGCAATTCCTCTTTCCCCTTACCTTTTTTCTGCCGATTGGTTGATCTCCCGATGCAATCACAGCCGTTGATCGTGTTTGATCTGACAGTCAAGCGCCTAACACCATGCGCCAAGCCTTCAGCCCCTTTTTTCCCTGGCTCTCAGTCACGTTATCTCTCCATGGGACCGTGCCCCAGCACCTACCCTTGGCCCCCATTGGCATCGGCGATTTGCAGTTTTTCTTCATTTCATTTTCTTTTTCCTCCGTTGATGATCCAAACCCCAACTTGATCTGAACCATAGATCTAGAAAGATCAACGGCTGCTAGTGCTCCATCACAACCTCCTTATTTCATCGTTCCCATCCTCTTTATCCCCTAGATAGAAAATCTCCATCGTTTATATGGGAAATCTGACAGTTATCAAGCCCCTTTTCCTTCACGAATTCTCGCTATCCACAGCCCCTTATCCCTCCACTCCTGGTCAAATTATCTCTCCACAGGACTAGCTCCTTCACCCCTCCTCCTAGCCCTTTTCCCCTTTCTCTTCATACCCCACTCTCGGTCCTCCTTTCTCCCATAATGCCTTCCCTTATTTCTCGCGCCTTCTCCCTAAAGAAATCTACACCTTTGATCTACCAATATCAACGGTTCATGCTCTTCCTACCTTTCCTCACCTTCCCTCCAACCCTTTTCTTATCTTTATTTCTTTGCACTATGCTTTCCTCTTAAGCAATCCCAACCATAGATCTTATTGATCTGACGGCCATCGCACTTCCCCTCTCATCCTCCGACCACCCAACCATCCTTCCTCGTGCATCTGTGCAAACGAATCTTGACCATAGATCAAAGGCCTCAAGCCTTGATCTAATGGCTACTATGCTCCCACCTTCCATCCCATCTACCACCCATACCCCCGCTACGCAAAAAAATTGGTGATGTCACCATTAGTCCAACCTCCCACTACTCCATTGACCGTCCAATCTCCGTCTGCCACCTAGCCTCCACTACCTCCTCGCTCGAGCATCTTCCACCTATCGCGTTGATCCTCCGCCGTTGGATCTACACCCCCAGATCCAATGACCCACGTTCGATTTCGAGCAGATTTTGGTGTGAGGGTTTAACGACCCAGATCTACGCGAAATGGGCAGTATTGGGGTAGACAGGTGTCCCACCCTGTATGGAATCATGTTCGTTTCACGATAAACTACTTACTGCCTAAATCTTGCGTGAAAACCATTTGTGGTTTCGCAAAACCACTTTTCCATTTCCACACCATAATTCAAATTTTAATCGATTTTCTTCATATTTCCACCTCCCTCCACGCATTTCTCCTTCCGCCTCACTGCTCCTTCTACCTCCTTTAAGCCTCTGTTAGCTGTTTAGCCCCAAATTCAGAGGTTTTACATAACAATTATGTGTTTGGTTGGAGGTTTTAAATGGCAGATTATTCATAAAAACCGTCCCACAGCCAAGGAAATAGTGGCATTGGGTCGAGGATCACAATCCTCAAAGCCTAATCAAATGCAGAAAAGAAGATTTCAGGGTGTAAATTCGGGATTTTAATCAAAGTTTCATAGTCATTGGTTGCTCAAATTAAATCCTCCAACGCAGCAAGAAATCCTTGCAGACACAAAGACAATGAATATTAATAAAGATCAACAAAGAAATAAAAGGATAAAGGTTAAAGAATAAATCAATAATATTGAAGACTTAATCAGCTAGATTACGAATAAAGTGCAGTAAAAGATAAAGGGATTAAAATTTAATACAATCAGAAGAAAGAGACAAAAGCCCCGAAGATGAAAAGAAGGCCTTAAAGTATAGTCAGAGGCCTAATTCAGTGTTTAAAGTAACAAAGTAGACATATCAGTCAAGAAAACCTCCAAATGCCACATCAGTGAGGCAATTAATCCTCAGAAATGCCACCTACAAGTTCATTTTCCTCAAAAGAATACAAATTGAATGCACAATCAGATATATTTGCCAAAGACAGCTCAGAAAGTAATTACAAGCCTACCAAAGCCTCAAAAGTCAACAAAAGTGACTGAAGTTGATGAAACTTAATGAAAAAATCAATTAACAGAGTTAAAACATCTGAAATCCTCTCCTTTTGGCCTCCTAAAGGCCAAGAAGCATTTACGCTGTATTAATTGAACAAATAACCCTTTCTTTCACTCCACCTCCTCAATTCATCTATAAAAATCATATGAGGAGTTCATTGTTATTGTTGGTTGAATACTTATTGAATGTAAATAGTTGTTGAGGCTGTTGAAGCTCTGTTTTGTAATTGAAGAAAGATAAGCTAAGATGAGAAGTTTCAAGCTATAAAGACCTACTAGACTTGAAGATTGTAACTAGTTTGAATGTGAAATATACAAGGTGGTTTATGAGATCCTGGTCTATGTCAATGGTGATGTTTTTCTTACTATAATTTTTTTTTTTCTTATGTTTTTCATACTGTCCACTTTCTCTGATAAAGAACAACAAACGTAGATTAGGATTTACTTCTAAAGTACCCTAAATCTCACTGATAATATTTATCTTTATGTTTTCTTCTAATTGTGTTTTTAGGATAGTTAAATAGAGTATAAGCAGTGAAGTGTTGGTGAACCCATGTTTCCTGAGTACAGCTTGAGATATTGTCTTTGAAAGTTCTTGAAAAGTCTGCCAAGTAAAGTTGAACTAGAGAAGTATACGGTTGGCTCTGTCCTCTAGTTTATCTCCAACAGTTGATTTGAAAAGATCCTTGAGAGTATGGAAAAAGTAGGATAGGTTCAAAATCCTTACTTGATATTAGTATATTATTTTGTTTATCTTGAATGTTTTCTACTTTCTGAAGGTAATTTGTTAGATTGTTGGATTGTTGTCTGAAAAGTGTGCTTTATTAAAATTTTGCTCAAATAAGTCTATAGTTTTCCCTGTCCTTTGGCTTTCTTCAAATAGTTACTGTGAAAGGCTTTTCTTGTTTAGTGAAGTTAACAGATTCTTAAATGGTTATTAGCTTTGTTTCTTTCACAACATTCTTAATGTTTCATATCACAAAATCAACTTAAAGAGATCCTTTGATATATATGACTTGCCCCATGGACCACTTTTGAAACTTGTTGTGCAATTAAATCCTTTTGTGACTCCATAGCCCAATGGATTGATATTGTTTCTTACATATCCTATTAGCTGGACCATTATTTCAACCTGCTCACACCTTTACCCTTCAAAATACTTCCTTCATTTTGATGATATCCATCCCAACCAAAACAAAAAAATCCCTTGTGCTTCATAACTAGCCTAATATCTTAAACTAAGAATAAAGAAATATATTTTGAAAACACTTATATAGAGAGATCCCTCTCTAAATCCAGGAGGGCTAGATGCTAGGATTCCAAAGTGGTTTTGATGTAGACTCTGCAGTGTTTTTTCTTGCCAATCTTGAAAACTATGGAGACCTAACACCGATCACTGACTATGGTCTTTGGGAGACCATGGAGTCTAAACACATCCTTGAAGAAAATATCAGCTACCTGTGAAGCAGTATACCATGCAGAAATATTAAATAAATTTTAATACTTTGTTAGTTGATCAACAACTACAAAGATACAATCCTTACCCTAAACTATAGGTAGACCGGTGATGAAGTCCATAGAAATACTCTCCCATTTCCCATACCGAATAGGGATTGGCTGTAATAATCCTGCAGGATGGTTGTGCTCTCCTTTGTTCTGTTGTAAAACTACGCACTCCTTGATGTGTTGGAGTACATCCTCTTTGAGACCCTTCCATGAGAATCTCTCCTGAATATACTGATAAGTCTTGGTGAATCCTTGATGCCCTGCAAGTGGGGAATCATGTGATGCCTACAAAATCTTCTCCTTGAGATTATAATATGTAGCCAAGAATACCTGATCTTAGTAATAGATGACCTCATCCATCACTCTATACCTCTCATCATTCACCACTCCATCTAGGATCTCACATGAAAACTTGTCTTTGGAGTATTCTACTAACAAATAAGCCTTCCAATATACATCTATGCTCATTAAGGACAAAGTTTATAGTCTCATGGATAGAGCATTTGCCACTACATTACTCTTCCCTTTGACATATTCTATGTCAAATTCATATGCTTGGATCTTACTCACCCACTTTTGCTACCTCTCCTGAAGCTGCTTCTGCTCAAGAAAGAATCAGAGACTATTCTGATCAGTCTTCACTCAGAATATATTTCCCACCAAATATTTCTAGAACTTGGCCAAAGCATGCATAATAGCCAACATATCCTTATCATATATGGGGTATAGTCTCTCATGTGGTAGCAACTTTCGGCTTTGAAAAGCTATGGGGTGTCACCCTTACATGAATACTGCCCTAATGCCTTCCCCTAAAGCATCACATTCCAACACAAAGAGTTGGGAAAAATCAGGTAGGACAAATACTGGGCAGCAACTCATCACGTCCTTGAGCTTATCAAAAGCTCTCTATGCTGTGGGTTTCCAACTAAAAGCTCCCTTCTTGGTTAGATCTGTAAGTGGTGCTGCCAGTTGAGAGAACCCTTTTACAAACTTCCAGTAATAGGTACATATGCCTACAAACCGCTGAAGTTATGTGACATTCTTTGGTTTAGGTCAATCTCTAATAGCACAGATATTTTCTTCATGGACTCATACCCAATCCACTCCAATGATGTGGCCCACGTAAAGCATCTCTATGAGCCCAAACTCACACTTGTAGAGCTTAGCATAGAATTTTTGCTCCCTAAGAATATGTAATACCACCTCAATATGTTGTAAATGCTCCTCCCATGTGTGGCTATAAATAAGAATGTCATCAAAGAATATAAATATAAACTTCCTCAAGTGACCACGAAATATTTGGTTCATGCAATATTGGAATGTTGCCAGAGCATTGGTTAGCCCAAAAGGCATTACCAAAAACTCAAAATTCCCATAGTGGCATCAGAATGTTGTCTTGGGGATATCTTGATCCCTCACCTTGATTTAATGATATCTGATCTCAAATCAATCTTGGAGAAATACTTGGACCCTCTTAGTTCATCCATCAATTCATTGATCCTGGGAATTGGATATCTGTTCTTCATGGTCTTTTTTTTCAATTCTCTATAATCAATGCACATTCTCAACGTGCCATCTTTCTTCTTCACCAAGACCACTGAAGAGGAAAAAGGACTAGTGCTAAGCAGAATATGTTCTAAGACCAAAAGATCCTGAATAGCCTTTTCAATCTCATCTCTATAGACTTTGGGATGCCTATAGGGTGTGGTGATCACTTCTTGGATCCCTTGTTCCAACTCAATAGTGTTCTCAAAACCTTGGTCAGGAGGTCTTCCAGGTGGAATATTCCCAAATACTATAGAATATCAGTCCAAAATAGACTGTACATCTATATGTACTAATGAATCCTTGCTTCCAGCTTCCGACAAACGCAGTTCTACTGCCCATTATATGTCCCCTCTGGGAAAATCTGATTCCATCCTGTGGGCTGAGACAATTTGGGGTGGATAGGTGTGTGTGCCTTTGATTTTCTGATTTTTACCACTCCCTTTTCATGTCCACTCCATATCTAAGGTTTCCCAGTTAGTGGTAAAATTCCCTAAGGTGATTAACCACTGGACACCCAATATCACATTGGTGTTTGGAATATCAACCATAAAGAATTGGTCTGTCAATGTGTAGGTTCCCATAGTGATGATTAATGCTAGAGCATATTTGGCACACTGCATGGTTCTAGCTCCTGGAACCAGAACAAAGAACCCCTCAAAGTATTTTATGTGAATTCCCCTCCTTTGCACCAATTGTGTATCAGTAAAGTTATGGGTAGCTCCACTATATACCAATATTGATACTCTTTTCCCCATAATAGTGCCCATAAATCTCAAGGCTATATACTTGGGAACTCCTCTCAAAGCTGCAAGAGTCCTTCCCATTGGATAAAATGCCTTTACTACATCTTCTGTGGGAGGCGCACCTCCTTCTTCTGCTACAGCGCTGGTCTTCTCCTCCTCATCACAAAATATCTCAATGCAATGTGATTTCCCTGAAACACATCGGTGGTATGGTACCCATGGCTCCTGACAAGTGAAACAATGGTTTTTCTTCCTTAGATCTCTATCAAGAGATGCTCTCTCTTGATTCTCCCTTGGGAAAGAACAAATATTTTGCTAAAAATGTGCTTTGGCCTTAGGTAAGGCATGCTCCAAATCCCTAGCCTTCTCCATATATTCTTGGATTGTAGTTGGTCTAGTGGATTTTACCAACCCATGCAATGATTCAACCATCCCATCAATAAACATGCATACTCTCTGGTTCATAGTGAGGTCAGATTCCATAAATCAAAGCTTCAGAAACTCAGAGATATAAGTTTCTAAATCTCCCAATTTCTTGAGCTTGGTTAGTCCAACAAAGTGAGCCTCCGGATCCCTGGGATCAAATCTCTCCACCAACCTCCTAGTGAAGTCTGAATATGAAGTGATACTAGCATGCCCAAGTGTATATAACCCATGGAACCACTGCTCATGTGCCTCACCTTCTATGTGCAGCGCTGCTATTTTGATAACCTCCACTTCAGAAACTCTATTGAGTTGGAAATATGTGTCCAACTTCTCTACCCAATCCTTGGCTGTGCATTTGGGTGATCCATCATAAGATGGAAAAAAGAACTTGCCCAAAATACGTTGTAGATCTGAATTCTACATATACCCTTCCTTCTTATGGTGATTGAAGGATCTCCTACCATCCTTGATCTGACTGAACTCTTGAAAGTTCAAATGTTCTTTGAATCTTCGAGATTGAGATTCACGTTCTACAAAATAATCACCAAGGGTTTCTTCCTTCAAGGGCCTTCCTTCCTCACCTTCCAAAGATAGGAATGTGGACATATTGGAGCGTTGTGAAGAAGGCTATGCTACTATTTTCTCCCACCACAAGTGTGAGGTGTCAGAGCTTTCTCCATGGTGAAACCCTCTAGGGGATTCCTTCTGTCTTCCAAACCTCATCTCCTTGATATCTTTGGCAATGTCCTGCATAGTTCGAAGAAGGATTTTTTGGATCTCTCTCTCCTCCATGGCTATATATGTATGGTCCCCACAAGCTGATCCAATATCAGAGCTATGATACCACTGTAATATTCATATTTAGGAAAATCAGTAATATAGGCAAAAAAAAGGCAATTTTCAAAAAATCACGCTATAATAATGAAGAAAAGCACATGGATCCATTATTTTATGTATTATATCACCAAAAAATACAATGGGATTAGAAACAAATCATTCTAGCTTAGTTAAACATAACTCCCAAGCTCAATATAGCCCAAACACATCAAAACCCCATGACTACTGCAGCACAGAATTCCTGAAGCATGTGACAACGCAATTGATTGAGGGTTTCTGCTACATAAATATATAAACAAATAGATCTGATGATATATCAATCAAAGAGCTAAGAAAAAGGAGATCTAGTCTCTTTTACACAATCTCAAGATAACCCAGAAAGGGTTTCATGGAAGGACACAAGATACAAAAAGCATAAACTACAGATCTATGGCTAAATCATGCTGTCTGACTGAAGATCTCCATATATATGGCTAAAAAGACATAAAAATGGCTGAAACTTCTCTTTACTAGCTTTTCGGGTGAAAGTCTGATCCTTTCACTAGGAAACTAGCTCATCAATAGGGGTTTTGACCCTTCCACTGCAACACCATGAAAAATAATGTAGTTTCTCAAGAAGACTGCGTTGTTGCTGAATATGAATACTTGACCCAATGTCGGATGGTGGAAATGTAGCCTAGAATACTCCTCTCATGTTTCTTCAACAAATCCTCCAAGGAAGAGTGGGGAATTCCCTCATGAGAATATCCTTGTACTAAACAGTACAACAAACCTAGCTAAATAGTTGAAGCATGCAATAAGTCATAAGACTCAAAAATAGAAAATATTTTGAATGCCCCAAATGGCTACCATCCCTTCCCTTATATTCTTGGTGAGCTCACTTACCCTTGGCCCCACTCATTTATGAGGTTACTTCCATGCAAATATTCCTCCTCCAAAACTGCGTTGTTCGCACTAGCTCCACTCTTTTTTTTGGCATTGTTGTTGATTTGGTAAACCTTGATCTAGTCCACATGCATTGCTCCCTTTCACACCCAAGGTGACCTTATTTTACCTACCTAAACTGAACCACATTCACACTGGCAGTGTTTTATTCCTACTAAAGAGATTTAAGGGTCTCCTTACCCCTTTTATTCTTCTAAACTGAAAATAAAACACATAATATTCAAACTAGCAATAAGCTAATTGGGAATATTACAATCCTCCCCTGACAAAAGTTGCTTGTCCTCAAGCAACAATAAAGAAGGATGCTGCAAAATATTCTCTCCTCCCCAAGTGGCATCTGTCTGCTCAACTTAGTGTTCCTAAATTGATGTCATAAATTGTCAACCAGGGTTAGTAAACTATTGAAGTGAAGTGCACTATATGTGCCTAGGTATTTGTTTCTCACTATGTTGTGTTTAGTGTTTTTCCAATGTTTTTGGTTTTGTGTTTTTATTCTAAGAGGAAAATAACTAAGTGTTGGTAAAGAGAAGTTGTTGGTCACACTAAAACAAAGCAAAACCTATTCTAAACTATGTATGGCACTTGAAAACAGAAAATACAAAAATTTAACAAGAAAAATAAATCATAACATAAATTCAATAACTCATAACATGAACTCAGTCCAATTCATTCATTAGAAATATGTTGGAATAACTTGAGAAAAGGATAAGTTTAATGCAATGAGGTTCTTCTAAGTAAACAACAATCTACAATATCACAGAGAAAATCTCATCCATGGCTAGAAATTTGTTGGAACACATTTGGAAAAGATAGTCTGCAACATAGTGAGGGACTCTACTCTAAATTAACCTATGACACTGAAATTAATCCATTCTGCAACTCAAATTGTCACTACTAAGCCTCATTCAAAAGTTAGAAATCTTTTGGAATAGTTTTGGAAAAAAAGGCTATTTGTAAAATTATAAGAGATTGCAGAGTAGTCAAGGCCTTGAATTGATATCACTAATTCTTGTCCATATGATGATGTGTTGGAAGAGATTAATAACAAGAGTAGTTTGTAAATAATGAAGGCCTTGAAGTCTAATGGAACAGAACTAGCATACAACTAACTAATGAAACTGGAAATACATTAAACAAAACTGAACAAGAATGCAATCAATGAAACTTGAAATATAGTGAGCAGAATTGAACTAGAGTGCCATTAACCTCCGGAGCTTTACAACTAAACTAAAATGCAACTAATCACTGAAATACTACAGCTCTATCTCATTCGGTGTTAGTGATATTTTGGAAAAATTCATAAGAGCAAGACTGGCTGTAACAATTGATGTCAGTGAGCATAAAAATATGAAATTCAGAAAAATGCAACTAGACTCTAAAACACCACAACTATGTCTCATTCAGTGTTAGTGATATTTTTGAACAATTCGTAAGAACAAGACTAGCTATAACATTTGATGTGAATGAGCATAAAAACATAAAGTTGAGAAAAGTACTTGAATTAGGAATGAAACAAGGCTAAAATTACTTATCTAAACAATATGCAAAGAGCTTCTCGGGTAGTAGGGGCCCTCTACCACCGGATTAGCATACAAATCTCCTCAATATTGCCTTAGATCATGCAATGAAGTTGAATGTCTTTCATTAAAGAGAAAATTCTTCAGAAACAGAGTATTACGGACTTTTGAGATCTAACAACAAAACATCAATCTAGCTAGCTGTCTCTCGGTCTCCCGAGTCATTCTTATAAAATAAATACATAACTACCCTTGAGAGGAAATAGGGATAAGTGTCTTTCCCAATTAAAATCAAATTAGAACTCTTGTGGAAGCCTCGTACTCTTGTTGGAGACATCTGTAGAGTCCCTATCCTGGTAGGAATCTGCTTCTTAGTTTTGATCTCTTCCACGTGCATAACCACCTATATATTCTTGCTCAGACTTCGTAGAGAGAAAGAAATGATGGGGGAGTGTTGTGGAATTCAACCATATGCATTTTTCTTTGAAGTGACACCTGTAACCTGTGAGAACATGAAGATAGCTATAGAATATGCGACTAGCTGCAGAATGGCTGCATTCTGTAGCTGAATCTAGTAAAAAATTACTACAACAACAAAACCACGAAAATATAGAAAGTCAGTCATTGTATACATTCCTAAAGTGACTTTAATTAATCCTATTGATCATTTAAGCCTGTAATTGATAAGGGACAAAGGAAATGAAGTGAAATTGGGTGAAAGAAAAGGACATCTTTGGGGCTCAACAACATCCTCATTAGGAAGATTCCTCCATCGAATCAGATATTCTTTGATCACCATGCTCCTTAGCTTCTTCTCCCAAGTATAAAATATAGCCTCTGCTTTCAAAACTAGATGGCCCTCATCATCAATAGGTGGGAGATCCATAGTGGCAACAACATGTGATCCAATGGCCTTCTTGAGGCATGAGACATGAAAAATATTGTGGATCTTGCTCCCAACGACAAGCTCTAGATCATATGAAACTTCTCCAACACGATGGATCACCCTATATGGTCCATAGAAATGAGGGTTCAGCTTCTTAGCTCCTTTCCCCTTGAGTGTAGACTGTCTATATGGCTGAATACGAAGATAGACCAAATCATCTACCTCAAACTGCCTCTCTATCCGACCACAGTTTTCATATATTTTATGTTGGTTTTGTGCTATAACAATGTTGCCTTTGAGGGCTTGGAGTATATCATGACTCTCTTGAATCCACTCATTTGCTCTAGGATATTTTCTTGCCCCAAACATCACATCAGAAAATTAAAGTGCATCATACCCATAAAGGGCTCGAAATGGGTTCATGCCAATGGAAATATGAAAGGTTGTGTTGTAACCATCTCCCCAAATGGAAGCCAACACAACCATGATCTTTGCTGGCTTGAAACATAGTTAAATTCTTAAACCTTCAACCACTTGGTCCCTTATTTCGGTTTTCCATTGATTTGTGGATGATAGATAGTATAGTGTCAACTCAATACCACTAACTCAACCAATCTCTTGCTAAGCGCCACTTATGAGGTGCTTCTTATCCCGATCTAGCGACTATGATGCTAGCCAGACCCGCAAAGTCACAAACACATGATGAAAAGCTCGGCAACTTTGAACCTGCTGATATACCATGTAGAAATAGCAAAAGCCTGAATACTTTATTCGTCTTATTATCACTGTTAATTTCTCCGGGTTCAAAAGAAATAGTAAAGTGACACAACCAATCTTTTAGGTACAGAATCTAGCCAATCTATACCCAGAGAGGGCTCTCGCTTTGTTTTAGAAGATATTAGGCTAGTTATAAAGTTTAGGTGTTTTGTTTGAATTTGGGTGGTGGAATTCAATAGTTGAGGGAAAGATAGAATAGTTTAATCCATTGGGCTTATGGAGTCAAAAAGGATAACTTAACTGGATTCAGTCTCTTAGCAAAAGATGGTTTCACAGGGCAAGATAATCAAACAGAGAACAATTATAAATCTTAAAGTGAATGGAACAGAATATAAATGGAGGAAAGGCAATTAAGAATATTTCAACACATTGTAAACTATAAAAAGAGTCTCTTTCACCTCTAATTTACCTCACATTAATATGTCAAACGAGAGCGTTTGTTATTACAAAGAGTGACTCAATCCGAGGCTATCATTTGTCAGAGTAATGCTAGTAGTACAGTGCCTAAGAAATACAAGAGTAAACGGATGCTTGTCTGTAACTAAATTACTTCAAAAAATAAATCACACACTCAGAAAACTCAACAGCTTATCAGTCAAGGGTTCGGCAGTGATAACCCATCCCTTCGGAAACTGATGGAAAGGAAACTAGAGCATAGACCACGAGCCTGGGAGCTAGACAGTGACTGCCAATGCTCACTACAGCCTTAGATCATCTCTCACGCCAAAACAACAAATGCAAGTAAATGGAAAAGCAAAGCAAATAAAGGATTGAACAGCAATTCTGGAATAGAACATAACTCTAAAATGGAACAGCAATTGAATAACTAAGTCCCGCGGGTTATAACCAAACTCAATCTATACACTCTTTGCAATCAAAGAACATTCTGTCACTCTAAAGGCGATTCACACAGATCACACTAATGGAACAACTATAACAACGAATGAATTATAGAACAGTACTGATAAATTAGGAACGCACACCACACGAATGTTTTAGTATAACAGCTCTGTAATATAACAATAAGAATGTGCGATTAACTCTTGAAAGGATAAATAACTTGATGCAGAGTCAACATACAATTCTATCTGTAGAAACCTCAATAGTTCGAACTTGAACAGAGCATATAATATGAACTTGTAAAGCATATCAATTTATCAAATAATAATAATAAACAAACCACACAGAAGTAAAGTCGTAATGGTACAGAAGCAAGTGTCCTTCGGGGCCGCGCCCTTAGCCTCCAAGGATACACCGCTTTAAGTTAATGCAGACGCGAAGATGGAATAATCACCAAGCTTCTATTAATACATCGATCAAAAATACATCGAACCAGTCTTCAACGAAACTTAATAACCAAAGCTGATGTCTTACAGAAGATTACATAAAAACGTATCCTATCTCTCCATATCTATATATTAAACTAACAGTGCTGTCTCTTTTTATAAAGACGACGGCGGAGATGTCCAAGCAATAAGATAAATAAAGCAGCGATCCCTCAGGATCTTCGATCCTGAGGGATTCGCCAAACTGTTAACTCTTCATCCTGTCTTTTCTTTTGCGCTGAGCTGGTGTCCTCTCCTTATTTTCCGAGCCGATTTTCTTTGATCTGTTTCTCTTTGTTTGCGTTCGGTTCTCGTCCAGAGAGACAGCAGTTAGCTCCACTTTGTCCTTTCCTTTGGAGCGGCAACTCTTCGTTTTCTCCTTTTCCTGTATAGAAAATAACCATTATCAGTGGCTAAGTTATACACATCAATTCTCACATGTTTTGTTATAGTTCCTTATTACTTTTTAAATTCATGATACAAAAGGTTCACAAATTCTATTAAAAAATACATTGAAATATTCTGCTCTACCTTTGTGCTCCACACCCCACATACCTTGTTTTTATGTCCTCCTTGGCTTGTTATGTAATTGACATGTGCGGTGAGAGAGTATCAGAAGGTCTCATGCGGAGGGCTACAACCACATCTTGAGTGATTAATAAATCGAAAAGCTGACTGCTTGCCCCTCGAACTGTCATACGGGGCTGACTATCCCGGGTGCGGTGCAGATAGTGGAGGCGCAGAAATCACCCTAACTTAAGGCCAATACCACTTCAGAATGCTCTGCATGTAAATTCAAACGGTCGGCCATTCTTTCAAATTTCTCATACTTAAATGGTTCTCTGAGCAGGATGTGTGGATCAGAGATTCGATATCGAAATTTGGCTGCATTAATGGCGAAATTTGGCTGCATTAATGGCCAAGTCTTTGATGGAAAGGAAATACTCTAAACTCTCTCGAATGAGTGCCTCATGCATGGGCCCTAATGTTTCAATGACACCAGGAGCCGTTATAAGATTTCTATGAACTCTCCACAACTGTACTGGGTTCCTAGGCTCAGCCCTAACCCGTAAATCTAGACCATTTTCCTGACTCTGGAAAGTATCATAGGCTTTGAGCCACTTAATCTGATTAACCCCGAATGAAATGAATGCTTGGAATTGGATATGTCCAATGGAGGGGCCAGGGTTCAATTCAGTCTCCTGACTTAGCACAAGGTCGTGCAAATAAAGTTCACACAATAATCTCTGGACTTTCACTCCATAATGTTTACAACAGTCTATAAAATCATTGACATTGTTGATTTGTATAGGGGTGCCTGCCTTAACAGCTTTTATTTGTAATTGTAAATACCGTTCTAATAAAAACAAAGCATAGTTTTTAGCAAGGGCCCTACATGCTAAAACATTATTGTATAAAGAACACAAGTCATTCATCTGTTTGATAGCAGTATCTAGTCTACAAGTTACCTGTGCGACTTTCTCTTGTTCCTTCATCCACCCTTCAAAAGCCTGGCTTTTAGCTTGACTGACGTCCCTTAGTTGCTGCTGCAACTCTTCATATTTTTCTCGGGGAACCGTTTGCTCTTTAAGTTGCTCAGCTTCTTGCTGTGCTTGCTTCATCATCTTGTGCAAGGATTTTGTCTTTGGATCTTTTTTCCATAGGTCAGTGGAGGCCGCGAGTTTTACCTGAACTTTCTTGTTATGTTGTTTGGAGTTCAGAACCCTTATTACCCCTGAGGGTGGTGCCTCTGTCTGAATTTGCTTATCATCCTTTTCTGTTTTAACACGAACATCCGTTTGTTCCCGATCCTCAGCATCATGTGGAACGGCAGCTGGATCCTCAGGGTTTTGGACAGCAGGCCGTTTGTTGGCCCTCTTTTTCCTCTTTACCTTCTGGTTCTTTTTCAGAATCCTAATTTGTTGTCTGAGCTGGGTTATCGTATTTAACAATTTAGTCCGTTCCTTCCGCAACTTCTTAATTTCCATCGTTTCCTTTGAAGGAACAGCAGTCTGTCGATGGTGGACTGGATCATGACCGGTTGCTAAATCTTCCTCTTGGGGTTCTTCCTCACTGCTCTGCTCCGGCTGTTCTGGGGTATGCATCTCGACTGGTTCTGATTCTTCCTGAGCAAATGCTGTTTCTGCTCCTACTTCCTCTAGATTTTCCTCTTGTGACATGGGAACAGATTGTTCCCGTTCAGTATTTTCTTCCTCTTCATCATGAACAGGCATGTTCTTTTCCTGGGGTTGGTCGTGGGGGTTCTCTGAACTAGAAGGTTGACCATACTTACTCATATTGGCTAGGATGGCGGCCAAGTCATCTTCTCCCAGTAGGTCTTGTAATGGGCTATCTTCCTGTTGTTCTATTTCCTCCTCCTGTTCAGCCTCTGCCCCCTCTTTGGATTGTTCGTCCTCAATTACCACCGGTTGGCTGGCGCTTTCCTGGAGCTTCTCCAGCCTTCCTCGTATCCGAGCCAACCGAGATGATTTTCTGGGCTTATCTATGCTTCCTCTCATCCGAGCTAACCGAGCTGACTTTCTGGGTTCCTCCGGTTGCTCGGGTGGATCAACGGCATGTTTGCGCTTTGCCGATTCTTGGTGTGTCTCTGGTTGTTGTGATGTACTAGCAACATTTTCTCTGCGTTTTGCCGGTTGTTCTGGTGGGCTTATAGAATGTCTACGTTTCGGGGATGGCTCTGCCAATCCCCCCTCAATCATTGCAATGAGCTCTTCCCAGCTGCTCTGCTGCTGGGTAAGACCATAACTAACAACAAGTCGAATCAACCCATGGTGACTAACAATTGCCTCTACGTGCTGTGCCCTTTTCATACTTTGTGCAGCATCATGCAGTAACGAGTTTAGGAGTGCCGGTAAATTCACAGAGCATCTCTGCTTTAATACAGCTAAAATTTTAAGGTGTCGTGGTCTTACCACGTCTTTTCTTCCTTCGCAAGTAATATAACTCTGCACCGTTCTTGCTAGCTCCGCCCAGGGTTCACCTAGGGTTGCTGGCAGAACTCCCTTTCCTTTAATTGTCAAATTCTGGCCTTCGTCCTGGAACAGTTCCATGACCTTCTGTAATCGTTCCTTTTTTAAGGTCCATACCGGTCCGGTGGCTGGTAGTCCTGAGACTTCTGCAATTATGTTATCAGTGACCGGTATCCGTTTCCCTCTTACTGTGGAGTGGTCATCTTGTAAATTCTGCAAGAACTCCATTGTTACTGTTTCATTAGCTTCCTGTAGGCGATTGAAATAATTCAACCATCCCGCCCTTTCCAGGATCTCCCGGGCAGCAGCGGAGATCGTCAGCTGTTGAGGCTCACTTCGAATTTCCTTTCCTCCCATGATTTCACTGTGAATTCTAAATGGAACAGCAAAAACGTTTTTGGTTTGAAACACAGAGAGTAATCGCAAGGTTTCGAGACAGAAAACACAGAGTATGCAACAGTGCAACAAAAACAACTTGTGTGAAAATAAAAATATGCCATGCCGTGAAACCATGCAAAACCGTCGTAAACTAATTTTTCCGAATGGTGAATTGACACGTAATACAGGGAATGATGAGGTTAACCTCCCCCCCCCCGCAGTGTGATAGGCTGTCCCAGCTGGAAAATAAAGGAGCGGCACCCAGTCTGCAATCAAGTCATAAAGGAACAACATGTGGAATTATGCCATGTTGAAAAAGGACAACAGATTACCGAAATCGAGGAGGAGAATTGATCGCGTATGATATAAGAGGCTGCTGTGTTATGAGTTGAGGCTGATGGATAGGGCATGTATCGTACTTGCCAATCTCAAGTGGTCATGGTCACTTCCGTCGCCATGATTGGTAATGATAAATATTCATGCGATGTATAAATCGGGAAATGACATATGATTAGTGCCTAGGATATAAGAAACAAAAGAGTGTTAGTATCTTACCCATTGGTGTAAGCAAGGTGACTTCAATACCATTAACATTACTCTGCTGCCAAAAGGTGTCCATAACCTTGGCAGAGTTGTTTTTCACCCTCGGAACCATGATCCTTTGTATATACTTAGGAATGTTGTTATATCAAAATGTAGACCATTATGCTGGCTTGGTGACCAGTTAACCATAATGCCATTCACGAGGAAAGAGCGAAACGTGGGCAGGCCGGCTCGTGATGAGACCTCCTGTTCCAAGGTTTGTTTGTTTGATATACCTTTTGGACCATATCCCTGGTGTGGTGGCCAGAATGGGAATGCCACTTCACTTCCATCCTCATGATCATGGTAGGCTGGCTCTCGATGAGACCCCCTATCCTGCATTTGACACTTGACATACTTTTTCTTTTTCATAGAATTATTTTCCTTATTTATACACAAAGGGTGGTTCAGCACTCCTTAAGAGTAGGAATGGTGGAAGAAGTCTTATTATCTCAATAGGAAGATATAAACTCTTTGCTCTTATTCCCAAGTACTAATAAAAAAGTTTAAGGAAATCAGCATGATAAAGATAACCAATCAGGGCAAAATTAGTAAAACCATGACAACAAAAGGTAAGAAATAAGTATGTCCTTCCATTTGTCCTCTTATTAATGCAGAGCCTTATAGATATAGCGATTTATGGTTTGCAGATTTCGGTATGTTTTGTTTTTATATTTCATCGCACAAATACATAGCTGAAGCTTGAAGACTAGAAAGAAGACGGGCAAAAAGCATCCTCAATTTAAATCAGCAAAAGAGATCAAAAGTATGCTAATGGTGTTTCGTTGGAAAAGCAACAACGATGGATAATAGAAAAAGGAAAAAAATGCAAATGCCGTTCCTTTGGGAAAAGGAACGACAATCATACTATAAAACACTCAACATGCCATTCCGTTGAAAAAGACACAACAGCAATAAAAGAACGTTGTTTCTTTGAAGGAAAAGGAACAGTGGTAACCAAAAGGAACAGCGAGAAATGTAACAATATCGTTTCTTTGAAAAAGGAACAGCAGAGATCCGAATGATGTTCCTTTAGAAAAGGAACAGCAAAACAAGCAAAACCAACATCATAAAAAAACACGCATATGCTATTAAAAGAGCAAAAATCAAACTATATGGAAGAAAAAGGAACAGCAACAAATGACAAGAAAATATTCAAATCAAACTTATGTACAAGAATTACTCAAAAACAAGAACTTATGTACAAATTGTAAAAGAGAATAGACCCTTAATGAATTACAGGTGAGGAAGATTTCTCTTCCTCTCCTAAGATCTCCAAATCAGTATCTCGGCGTAGCTGCTGGCAGAAGGATTCCCGAGTAAGTGGTTTCTGATAGAGACAGACTCGGTGGCCATTTACCTTGAATGCATATCCAGAACCGTCAACGGTGATTAGAGTAAGGGTTCCGTTGTCATGTACCTTCTGGATTTCGTATGGTCCCAACCATCGAGTCTGAAGTTTTCCAGGGAAGTCCTGAAACCGAGAATCGTATAACAGAGCCCAGTCTCCCTCGTGGAAGACTTTGTTCTTGATGAGCGCATCATGCCATTTGGCTCGCTGCTGTTGAATCAATCTTGTATTTTGTAGTGCAGAGAGCCGAATTTCGTCTAATTCATTGATTTGCTGTAGTCGATTGAGTTGTGCCTCGCTTAGATCTAGGCCAACTTCCTGTGCTGTTCGCAGTGTTTGGATTTCGAATTCTATGGGAAAAATGGGTTGTTTTCCAAACACTGGTTGATAAGGTGAGTAACCGGTGGTGCTCCTCCATGTGGTTCTATATGCCCAGAGTGCTTCAGGCAGTCGGGTAGCCCAATCACGCCTATGTGACGCGATGGTTTTTGGTAGGATTGATTCTATTATCTTATTGCTACTTTCTACCTGCCCATTCGCCTGTGGGTGATATGGAGTAGTGATCTTATGCTGGACATGATAATTGTTAAGTGTTGTAGCTAATTTATGCCCAACAAATTGTGGTCCTCCATCTGTAATTATTTCCCTAGGAAGGCCATAACGAACAAATAGAAGGAACAGGAACTGTATGACAGAATCCTCTGTGGCTCTTGGCAATGCTTCTGCCTCAACCCATTTGGTGACATATTCTGTTGCCACCAGAATATATGTTTTCTGATTTGATGAAGGGTTGATGGGTCCAACGAAATCAAGAGCCCACCGCTCGAATGGTTCGATGACTAACTGTGGTTTCAGAGGCATCTCATCAGCTTGACCAGGTCGTCCTGCTCGCTGGCAGCTGTCACAAGCTTGGACAAACTTCTTTGCATCTTTGAAGATCGTAGGCCAGTAATATCCTGTCTGCAATACTTTATGTCCAGTTCTACGCTCAGCGAAGTGTCCCCCACATGGTCCATCGTGACAGGCTTTTAGGATGTCAAAGATTTCATCCTCTCTAACACATCGCCTGATATGCATGTCTGCTCCTGTGTGAAACAAATAACCTCCAACCCACGAAAATCGAGAACTTTTCTGAATAATCTGCTTACGCTCATTAGGAGTTAAATGTTTTGGTAATTTACCTACTGCAAGGTAGTTGGCAACATCAGCATACCAGGGTGTTTGAACAGCAACAGCAAACAGGTGCTCATCCGGAAATTGATCCTCCACTGCTGCTGCATCGCTTGATTTTGGTATTCTTGAAAGAAAATCGGCTACAGGGTTTTCTTTGCCAGGCCGGTCCTTGATTGTGATGTCGAATTCCTGCAATAATATTAACCATCGAGTTACTCTGGCATTTGTGACAGGCTTATTTGCTAAATATTTTATAGCAGAATGGTCTATATACAAGATAACAGGGTAGCCTGTGATATAATGTCTAAATTTATTGACAGCATGTATTACAGCTAGGAATTCTTTTTCAGTAACAGTGTAATTCAATTCAGCAGGGGATAAATTTTTGCTGATGTAATAGATAACATATGGTTTTTTATCCTCTTCCTGCCCAAGGACTGCACCAATGGCTGTATCTGAAGCATCAGATGATATCTGGAATGGTAGGTCCCAGTTTGGTCCTCGAAGGACTGGGGTTGTGGATACCAGCTTCTTTAGATCCTCGAAAGCACGATCACATTTGTCTGTCCAAAGAAAATCAACGTTACCAGTCAGTGCATATAAAGGAGCAGCAATGTGTGAATAATGCTCTATAAATCGTCTATAATAACCTGAAAATCCAAGAAAACTGCGTACCTCTGTTTGAGTAGTAGGAGTGGGAATAAGCAAAAGTATTTGGATTTTGGACGGGTCTACCTGAATGCCGGCTGCTGAGACATAGTGTCCTAGGATAAGTCCTTCAGTCATCATCAAGAAACATTTTTCGTTGCTTAAGCAAAGCCTGGTAACAATGCAGCGTTGTAGGACTTTTTCTAGGGTGTCTATAGCTGGATCAAAATCATCTCCATATGGTGTAAAGTCATCCATGTAAACTTCAAGTCCATCATTGATTAAATCTGCAAAAATACTAAGGATAGCCCTTTGAAATGTGGCAGGAGCATTACATAAGCCAAAAGGTAAAACTCGATAGGCAAATGTTCCCCAAGGACAAGTAAAGGTAGTTTTATCCTGGTCTTCAGGGGCAATCTGAATTTGATTGTATCCACTGAAGCCATCCAGGAAAGAAAAGAACTTCTTCCCTGCTAAAGTGTCCAATACTTGATCTATGAAAGGAAGGGGAAAATGATCTTTTTGTGTTGCTTTGTTAAGTTCCCTATAATCCACACAAATTCTCCATTTCCCATTTTTTTTTGGTACCACCACAAGTGGAGAGACCCATTTACTATCAGAAATAGGGTAGATAAAATTCACATCTAAAAGCTTCTGAAGTTCAGTTTTTACGACATCTTTTAGATGGGGATTAAGTCTCCTTTGCGACTGACGCACAGGTCTGGCATCCTTTTCTATATAAATGTGGTGTGTACATAACTGGGGATCGATTCCTTTCATATCAGGGTAGTCCCATGCAAATGCTTCTTGATATTTTGTTAACAGATGGATGAGCTTTGTTTCTTGTTCGGGTGTGAGATTAGCATTGATGTTTAAAGTTTTCCCCGGTGCAATTTCCACAGTTTTACTATTTGCAACAGAAGTAACAGGTATTATTTGATCATGAATATCTTTCAGGGGATCTTCTTCTAATTCATTATCAAATGTTGCTTTTATCATGTGACACTGTGTGCGAGGTTCAGTTTGAGTAATGAAATTATTAATGGCATCGTCTTCTGTTTGATCTTTGAAATCGAGTGCCTCTTGTATAGTTAATGGAGATCTGATGTTATCGGTAAGGTATGATACAGGGTGTTTATTAGTTTTAATCATTGTGACACTTGGCTGCGCTGGAGGATATAGAACTAAATTTTTGCTATTTGGTCCTCTAGTTATGGTCATATTTCCCTGCCGACAGCCAATGTAGGCATCGGCAGTAGCGAGCCAAGGTCTACCTAAAATTAGCGGGTGTCCATCAAGTCGGGTTTTTGGATTAATTATCAGGAAATCGGTTGGATACTCCCAGGATTCTACAGAGACCATGACATCATGTAGAGTGCCCTCTGGTCTAACCACAGATTGGTCAGCCAATTATAACAGAGTAGAGGTGGGTTCTACGGATGTAATGCCGAGCTTTTGGCAAGTTGTGGTTGTTAAAATATTAATTGCAGCCCCTAGATCAACTAAGGCATTAGACAGGGTCTGCCCATAAATTTGAACAATTATAATTGGGTTCCCGGGGTCTTCATATTTAAGGGGTGTTTCTCTTCCAGACAATAGGTCAGATAAGGTACCGACTACTTGGACTCTTGGATTATTTGTTATATTCCTCCTTGGTTTCTTTATGCACAATTCTTTTATACTTTTGGCGTATATGGGAATGTCTTGAATGGCTTGGAGGAATGGAATTTTTATGTACAGATTTTGTAATTCTCCCAGAATGTCAAAGTCAGGATATTGTATGGATCGAGGTATGGCTAATCGTTCTGGGAACGGAGGAGAGGATGTGGTTGCTTGATTATGAGTTTGTTTCTTATTTACATCCTCTTGTTGTGACTGATGTTCTCTGGGTAACTGATCTTCAATGTGAACTATTTTATCTCCCTCAGTTTCAATTATACGCCCAGATCTTAACTGAAGGTCATTGCACTCCCTTAAGTCGGGTCCTGCTTCTGGTGATTCTATGATTTGAATGGATTGGACCTGCCTGTTGTTTGGATTGGGATCGGGTTGGGCTGGGAGTTGCGGCCTCAAGTTAGACTGGGGATTTTGTTGTAGAGTTGGCAAAGTAGGTTGAGGGAGCAGAATAGTTCCAGCTGGGTGGTACATTGGTCTTTGCCAGCTTGTCTGCCAGGGTGAACTTTGTGAAGTAGAGGGAGCCCATTGTGAAGGATACGGGCCATTTTTCCAATATGGTGGAGTGTAAGGGAAATTCGGCCAACCAGTTTGGCTTGTTTGATTCAGCCATGGATTTGAAGAAGGAAATGATTGTGGTGACCAGTTTGTAAATGGAGTTTGAGATTGATTTTGCCACATACCATATTGTTGAGCATTATACTGTGGGTTTTGAAAGAAAGAGGTTGGGTCCGGAAACATACCAGGTTATCTTGGCTGCCACGGGCGGCGCTGGTTGATCGAATTCACCGATTCTGGTTCTTCTTCTGCTTCCTTATATACCGCTTTCAATCCAGGAAGTGAGGGGCAACTCTCCGTAAGGTGATCTTTTGTACAGATGGCGCATGTTTGGACTTTATCTAATGGACACTCCTTGTGGCTGTGTTTTTTTCTGCATCGGGGGCAGAAGATTGCCAAATTCTGTTCTGCCTCCAGCTGCTTTTGTTTAGCCTACACAATATCAAGTTGTGTAGTTAGTGTCCCCATAATATCAGTTTTAAAATTTTCTAATAAATTTCCAATTTCTGCACGTGTTACTCCTTCTGCTGATACTTTGGTATCTCTTGCAAACCGATCATATTCTGTCGGTTTTATTCTTGTGCTGCCTCTCGAACTCCTGATACATAAGTCAAGGATGTCAGTAAAATTCTCTTGATAAATATCCCCTTTGCCCATAATGTTTAATGTTTCAATCCATTGTTCCTTCATGCCCCTCATTAATGCGGTTTTTAACACATTATCAGGTAAAGGTAGCGATGCATAAGGAGATCTTTGTAAATTATACTGAAAACGTTCCACATACTCCTCTAATGTTTCATTTGGTCTGGTTGTCATTTGAAATATTTCGTCTTTTAATTCTCTAGACCTACAATAATCCTGGTATTTCTTTAAGAAGGATTCTTTCATTTGATCCCAATTGTTGATAACCCAGCCACCTAGCCCCATAAACCATCTTAAAGCAGCCCCTTTCAATGTAGAGGGGAATAATTTCAATTTTTGGGGATCGGTGGTGTAATCATACCCCCGACATAACACATCGAATTCAAATAGGAATGCATCCGGATCTTCTGATGTGAGTCCGTGAAAGGTGGGGATATGCTGAAGAGGGATAGCTTTCATGGGTGCATTTGCTGCAGAATCCACTATAGGATATTGTAATGTAGAGGTTTGAGTGTTTGGATGGTTTTGAGCGTTTGGTTGGTTTTGAGCCATGGGATCGAATATATGCCAGTAACCTTCTGGGATGTCTAGGAGGGTATTCCTAGGTTGGGTGGGAACGGTTTTGACAGGGATCTTTTTAATAGCGCTTCCTTTATCTGGAATAATGGGAATACCAGGTGTTTGAGGAGATTGAATCTCTTCAACAATGACTTTCACAGCACTCCCCTTATCTGGGCTATCTAATGGCTGATTTGTTTCAATAGGGGATTTTGGTTCCTTCGTTTCCCCTGTTTCTCCTTCTCCCTCACAAAAGTTACTAGATTTCCCTTCCTGCAATAATTCTGGAGTGAAATTTTCAACTTCCTGAAAGTCCTGCTCCTCGGTTTGACTATGCACCTCAGCACAGGCTACAGATGGTGATCCTGTGGCCTGAAGGGAACTAGTAGGTGGTTTGGAAGTGTTTTTCTTGAAACCTACTGATGGCTGAGACTCTGTTTTCTTATAAATTTCGTCTATGAAGGTCGTTCGGCCAAGGGTCACCGACCCCTTAGCTTTTTCAGGTTTGGATGAGGGTTTGATATTCTTTTCTGGTCTTTTCTGCTTAGTCATGCACTCAAAAATAAACTACCAACTTCTATTCAAACAAGCAAAAACAAATCTGTTAGGAAAGCGGATAGTGAGCAGGTCTTTTACATGCTCTGCACGTAGGTTCTTACCTTCCGTTTTTAGGATCCAACTCCTCCCTAGCAGGCTTGTACACCACTCTGAAAAAGAAAAATGGCTTCACTCTTTCCCCGGCAACGACGCCAAAATGTAGAGCTATAAAAAGGGTCTCTTTCACCTCTAATTACCTCACATTAATATGTCAACCCGAGAGCGTTTTGTCATTACAAAGAGTGACTCAATCCGAGGCTCATTTGTCAGAGTAATGCTAGTAGTACAGTGCTTAAGAAATACAAGAGTAAACGGATGCTTAACGGAAATCAAATTACTTTAAAGAAATAAATCACACACTCAGAAAACTCAATAACTTATCAGTCAAGGGTTCGGCAATGATAACCCATCCCTTCAGAAACTGATGGAAAAGGAACTAGAGCATAGATCACGAGCCTGGGAGCTAGACAGTGACTGCTACTGCTCACTACAGCCTTAGATCATCTCTCACAATAAACCAACAACTGCAAGTAAATGGAACAACAAAGCGAATAAAGGATTAAACAGTAATTCTGAAATGGAACAGCAACTCTAGAATGGAACAACAATTGAATAACTAAGTCCCGCGGGATATAACCAAATCAATCTATACACTCTTTGCAATCAAATATCATTCTGTCACTCTAAAGGCGATTTACACAGATCACACTAATGGAACAGCAATAACAACGAATGAATTATAGAACAGTACTGATAAATCAGGAACGCACACCACACGAATGTTTTAGTATAACAGCTCTGTAATATAACAGTAAGAATGTGCGATTAACTCTTGAAAGGATAAATAACTTGATACAGAGTCAACATAAAATTCTATCTGTAGAAACTTCAATGATTCAAACTTGAACAGAGCATATCATATGAACTTGTAAAGCATATCAAATGATCAAATAACAAGAATACACAAACCACACAGAAGTGAAGCTGTAATGGTACAGAAGCAAGTGTCCTTCGGGGCCGGGCCCTTAGCCTCCAAGGATACACCGCTTTAAGTTAATGCAGACGCGAAGATGGAATAATCCCCAAGCCTTTATTAATGCATCGATCAAAAATACATCGAACCAGTCTTCAACAAAACTTAATAACCAAAGCTGATGTCTTACAGAAGATTACATAAAACGTATCCTATCTCTCTTTTATCTATCCTAAACTAACAGTGCTGTCTCTTTTTATAAATACGACGGCGGAGATGTCCAAGCAACTAGATAAATAAAGCAGCGATCCCTCAGGATCTTCGATCCTGAGGGATTCGCCAAACTGTTAACTCTTCATCCTGTCTTTTCTGTTGCGCTGAGCTGGTGTCCTCTCCTTCTTTCCCGAGCTGATTTACTTTGATCTGTTTCCCTATGTTTGCGTTCGGTTCTCGTCCAGAGAGACAGCAGTTATCTCCACTTTGTCCTTTCCTTTGGAGCGGCAACTCTTCGTTTTCTCCTTTTCCTGTATAGAAAATAACAATTATCAGTGGCTAAGTTATGCACATCAATTCTCACATGTTTTGTTATAGTTCCTTATTACTTTCCAAATTCATGATTCAAAAGGTTCACAAATTCTATTAAAAAGCCATTGAAATATTCATCAAAAGCATACCTTTTTAGTACTCCACAATTTATAAGAGGGAAAATTGAGTGATTATTAACAAAGAGAAATTAAGTATTCTTTATTAAATAATCAAAATGCTTAAATCAGAAAAACATGAGCAATTAAGAATTCACTATTTAAACCAATTTAGAAGAAAACATTTAGAATGATAATGATTAAAATCAGATTACACTTAAGCACTTTATGATTTATTCCTTTTCATTAATCATTCATAAATGAAACACAATGATATAATAAATAGATATAAAGACTTTAAAACACAAGAGAAAGATGAATTATTGATCCGTAGTCTGACACATGAATCCTGTAAAAAGTCTTTTGCATCAATTCCACATCCAGCTAGCTTCACAAAATTTCTCCAACAACACTTTATTCCAAATAGTCAATGTTACAGCAAAGTCTAAAAAATCCACCACAAAATACTTCCAAGAGTGAAGTATTTATACAAATTCTAAACTAAAATATCTTGAAAAAATATCAAGATTAGTTCACAAATCTCTGCAACTGTTTTACATAAATAGAACTTAAGTAAAGGACACTCAAACTAATGCATCTATTTGGCACTATTTTTTATGGACAGGTGATGAAAAAGAGGATAATTCGAATTTGATCCAACTCTTACTTGATGATGAGGCATCCAAGTCACTAACTGCTTCCTTTCTTTGTGCAGTCTGCTCCAACAATTTTGCAAATTTGGGGTCCAATGATATATTTTTATTTATAAATCCATAATAGATATGTACAAAGTGAAAGATTTTATTATAGATAAATATGTTGGTGAGATAAACCTCTTTCATTTTCCTAAAATTCCTCTCCGTCTGTGCACAATAGGCTCTGCAAAAAGATGTGTAAAACAGAGTTTTACAGAATCTGAAAAATAGCCTTTAAATATGTACATGTATCTCTGATTCTGAAATCACTGTGAAAAAAGTAAGATAGGTTTTTGTGGATAGGTCTCTTAGGAACCAAAACCTCCTTCAATTTTGTACGATGTATTTTGTATTGGCCACAATCTTCTCTGCAAAATGATGACTTAACTAAAATTTTCTGCAAAGAGTGCTTTCCAACATTGTTTAATATTTCCAAAACCATAATAACTGTTAGAAAAGTGAGAGAGTTTTTTGTAGATGGACCTCTTAAGAACATATAAATCCTTCATTTTTGCAAAATTCATCTTGTATTGATCATAATAGTTTCTGCAAAACAATGACTAAAGCATGAAATTTCTGCAAAAATGTTCCTTCTTGTTGTGTTTTTCATCTTTTCACCTTTTTGTTCTTTTAACTGTTTTACTTTCACTTTAGATAAAATTCAATGTTGCTGAAATTATTTTCATCTCTTTTTACCATTTTACTGCCTCTGTAATTACTTTTACTTTTTACCTTTGACTACTCTGTAACTTCATTTTAACTTTCACTCTAACTTTTACCTGATACACTTTAACCACTGATACTCTTTAACTGTTATGTTTTCTAACCTCTGTTTATCCTTTTATCCTCCTTTATCATGACTTACTATAGTACATAATCAAAAATTTATGTAAGGATAATTTTACAAAATTTCAAACATTTCTTTCCACCATTTAGCTTCTGGTATTCTAGTTCTTTGCAGCGGCAAAAAGTTCGAAGGGGATTTTCACTGAGAACAAGGTTTTTAATTTGGAAATCCCTATCTACTAGAGGCATATAGTCTAAATCTCTGCGAGGAGAATTCAGGGGTGCAAAATTCAAAGCCATGGGAATTTCCATTTCTATTTCTTGTGGATTCAGAAATGAATTCGGGGCTTTTTATGAAAAACGAGCACAATCACAGGTTCGGGAATGCAAATGTAGTTTTGGGAACTGTTCTGAACTCTGTTTCAGTTTTCTCGTGTAGAATTTAAACCAAAACTAGGTTTTTTATAGAGTTTAATGGGAATTTAGGTAAATACCTATTTTCTAGGAAATAAACGGTGATGAAAACAGACGTTGGTAATGATGGATGAATTCTAGATACTCGAATGCAATCTTGTTCAGCAAAGTAGCGGTTGGAAAAGTTCGACAGTTGATTTCGAAAATCGTTGCATGAGACAGTGAAAATGACGTGGGTATGTTTGTTTTATTCACAAAACCAAAGGTTGGCGGGTTTTTAATGGATGAAGTCAGAAAGTACAGAGGCTTCATCAGGGGAGGCGGTAAGCGGTTTCTATCGCACCGCTTTTGAGGGAGGGCGGTTTTCAGCGGAGGGCGAGCAATTCCATACGATGAACAATGCCTAGCGCAAAACTATTCAAAAAACTGCCTGGCCATCGCGCGTTATCGTTCGGATGAGGATGGCCAGCGATATTGGTAATAACCGTTGATTTGGAGTTGATCAATCGAACGACGGTCGGGTTGTCAAGATGGCGGAGAGTTAACAAGGCAGGCCCAATGCAATTTATTAAAAATAATCGTATCGGGGACGATTTGATTGGAGGATTTAGGTTCTTAATTAACCTAGAGGGTTAATTAATCCCTTTAAATGGTGGAGTGTTAATTCTATTTATTAATTGGAAAATCACCCAATTAATTAAAGTTATATTGTTATTTTTCAACCAACGGGGCAGGATATTAAATTAATTTGGAATTTTAATTAAAATAATACAGGAAAGGGTTTATTTATATGGGGATTTAAATAATAAAATTAGCAATTAATATGGAAATGAGTGAAGCGCTAAGTGTAAACATTAGGTTAATGTTTTTAACTTATGCTTACATGAATAGGGTTTTTGTGAAATATTGCATAATTTTCCTAAGTAAAATGGGATTTTACTTAGGAAAATATTTCTTAGAGGTGAATGAATGTCATGATGAATTATTTTAAGTACTTAGGTTTTTCAAAATATTGGGCCGAGGGTCTGGTCCCTCCAAAAGTCAAGGAAATGCCTTGAGCCCCTCTAATTTTCAAATACCTTTGTACTTAGGGGAGATTAGTGAAATTTTTAGAGTTAGATGAGAAGGGAAGTTAATAATTTGACGTTTTTTTGCTTGAAATCCTTCCAGTGTATTGTCTGCCTTTGCACTTGTGATGAAAGTAAAATATTTAACACATCTAAAGCCATTATTCATCACATGTAATTCTGCAACATCATCTACCTACCCTACCTACTTTACCCTACCATTTTTTCTTCTTTATTAAGGTGCACTTAGACAAGCAAACCCTTATCACACTTTTTCTTTTACATATGGAAATCTATCTAATTCTAACCTTATTACATCCAAGGGCTCAGATTAAACTGTTGAGCTCTTTTTATTTACTCTACCTATATACTTATCTACCAAGATTAAACAGTTTGGTCAGATTCTATTCTCTATCTCTAAAACATAAAATTGAAAAATGAACTAGCCAAGCTTAAACTATTTGACTATTCATCAATTGTGGCATAAAATACAAGTTGCACACAATTTTGTTTATTACAAAAGAACAAAAAGTAGTGGCATTTATACTTGCACACTTTCCTTGGCCTTTCTTTTGGTGGGGTTCATTTTCTTTCACTTTTTTGGCCATTTTATTCTTTTCACCCTTTGATTTTTCTTTTAGGGTATACCCTCTTTACATTTTTTTAAATTTTTTGATTTTTTGATTTTTTGAGAATATGGAAAACCTTTGCAACAAGAAAAGGTATGAACATATTTAATAGTTCATCAAGTCAATCATGAAGTATGACACCTATTGTTATAGGAGTCTAACACCGGCTCCACTTGGGGATGGCTTTTCTTGGTGAAAAGTCAAGAACAGTAGGTCAGATGCCTCAAAATGCCTTTAACTGAACCATGAAATCTTCTTCTTGTTGTTTATTTATTGTATGTATGATAGTGAAACTTCTGAAGCTTAGGGCCTTCTCTTCGGGCTTCAACTCCAACAAGTTACCATCCAATCAAAACTGATACATTACAAAGGATATAGTATGTACATGTCAAAAATAATAATATCCTAATAGATAGGATCAAAGTAATGCTTTAACATTCGACCATTTACTAGTCCTTCCTCAGTTTCTGAACCATCCAAATTTTTCAGAAAATATGTATTATTTCCTTGTAAAGCATGAATGATGTAAGGTCCTTTCCATAAGAAGTCAAACTACCCATGTTTTCCCTTATCCTCTCTTCTGGAATCCCATCTCAAAACTTTATCTTCCAATTGGAAATCCTCTTCCTTGGTCCTTTTGTCAAAAAATTTCTTTAGTTTCTCCTGTAAAATTTGGGATCTTTGATAAACTTCTTCTCTAGTCTGTTGCAAATTGATGATCTAATTTATTCTTCTCTGAATACCATTTGTTTCAACTTGAGCTTCTTGAAGTAACTTCATTACAAGAACTCCTAAAGATGATGGAAATACTACCTCAATACCATAAACTAACTCATATGGACTGGTCCCAATTGATTTTTTAGTGGTGAGTCTGTCTGCCCACAGTGCATTTGTAAGTTTCTTATGCCAATTTTTCTTGTTTTATTCCAACAATTTCTTAATGATATTAATGAGACTTTTGTTGGAAGATTCAGCCAGTCCATTACCCTGAGGGTAATAGGCTGTTGAATGGCTTAAAGTGATATGATACTTATTACAGAAACTTATCATCTTTTTTGATTTGAAAGCAGCAGCGTTATCAGTTATGATTTTCTCAGGACAGCCAAATTTTGATAGTATATTGGTTTCTAAGAATCCTATGATTACAGAATCATTGGCTTGACTGGATGGTATTGCTTCAATCCATTTAGTAAAATAATATATGGTAGTTAGGATCCATCTGTGTTGGCCAGAATAAGGAGGATGGATTTCTCCAATGAAATCTAGGCCCCATTGTTTGAATGGTTTTTCGGTGGAAATTGGTTTTAAGGGTAAAGGTAATATTTTTTTCTTACCTTCAAAAAATTGACATTTATGGCAAGCAGTTACGAATTTATTTACATCAGAAAACAAGGTTGGCTAATAAAATCCAGCCCTTACCATCTTATCTGCTGTTGATTTCCAGTAAAGGTGTCCACCACAGTCTCCTGCATGGAATTCATTGAGAGCCTTGTCAACTTCATATTTTAACAAGAAATTTAATAGAATACCATCATGATTTTTCCAAAATATCACATTATCTAAAATACAATACTTTAAGGATGTCATCTTTAAAAAATTTTGCTTTGTTCTGGATAACCCTGGAGGAGCTTGCAGGTTTAACAAAACATAAATTATATCAGCATACCAAGGTGAATCTAAAAAGGCCTGGCTGATTTGTGGAGTCGCCATCTCCTGATTTTCATTCAGTTCATTAATATCTAGGGCTTGGAAATTTGTTTCTATCATGAGTTGATCCAATCCCTGTCCTTTTATCAGCTTTGTAGGTTTTATCTCAATATCATATTCTAATATAGTAGCAATCCATTTACCTCTTTTTCCTTCAATTCCATCTTGAGTTAAGATGTCTTTGACAACAACATTTGGTACATAAGCTATCACATGAGAATACAATATATAGGTTCTGAAATCTTTAATAGCTTTTACAAGTGCAAAAGCTTGTTTTTCCATGATGTTGTATTTTAATGATGCATCTCTTGGTGCTTTACTAAAAAAGGCTATAGGTTTTTCACATCTTTGATCATCTTTTTGTAATAAAACAGTTGCTACAGTATGTTCTGATGCAAAGGAAAATATTATGAAATCTCTATCAAAATGTGGGCTGGTAAGAACTGGTGTTCTGATCAATGCCATTTTAATATCTTTGAATGATTTCTTGGCTTCTACTATCCATTTAATACTCGAATCCTTTCTTAACATGTTAGTAAGAAATTTAATTAATTCAGCTAAACTAGAAATGAATCTTCTCAAAAAAATGATTTTTCCTATGAAAGATTGAAGTTCTTTAACATTTCTTGGATGAGGTATCTGCAAGATAGCTTGTATTCTTTCAGGATCAATTCTAATGCCATATTTTGATATGATATGGCCCATGAGTTTTCCTTCTTCAAGACCAAACAATGAATTTTTCGGATTCAGGGAAATACCATACTTTCTACATTTTATGAATACTTTTCTGAGATGGTCCAAATGTTTCTGATCTGATTTGGAAAAAATAGTTAAATCATCTAGATATATAACAAAAAATTCATGAATTTCTTTTCCAAATGAAATGTCCATTGCTCTTTGGAAGGTTGCTCCAGCATTTTTGAGTCCAAATGGCATTTTAACATATTTGAAAGTACCCCATGGTGTTGTAAAAGTTGTTTTGTCCTGGTCATCGGGATGAACCAGAATCTGGTTGTATCCTGAAAACCCATCTAAAAGAGAAATCCTTGAAGCACCTACTACCCTTTGCAAAATGTGATCCATTTTGGGCAAAGGATAATTATCCTTCAAAGAAACCTTATTTAGATTTCTTAGATCAACAAATAGTCTAATCTCTCCAGTTTTCTTCCTAGTAGGGACCAAGTTAGACACCCACTCTCAAAATCTAATTGGAGCAATTATCCCTGCTTCGTATGTTCGTTTGATTTATTTTTCAATCGAAGGCAACACTACAAGGTTGATTCTTCTCATTTTTTGCTTAAATGGTTTCTGATCTGGTTTTAAAGGTATTGTATGTTGAATTATAGATGTATCATATGATTACAGGTCTTCATAACTCCAGGCAAAGACATCCTGGAATTCTTTTATTAATTCAACATATTTTGATTTTTGATCGAGAGGCAAAGACTTTGATAATTTTATGATTTTAGGTTTTTCCTATGTTCCCAAATTGTATTCCTCAATATCAGTTTTCAGTAGTTCTATTTTAGGTTTCAGTGGAATGTCATTAGAGTCAAAAAGATCTTCCAGAGGAGTCAATCCTTTGGGAAAATTATTATCTTTCAGATTAATGATCTCGAATTCATCTTCTATAATCCCATCAACCTCCATTTGTTTAAGGTCCTGCATGTCTTTTTTGGTGAAATTCGTTGGATGGAGCATTTGAATGACACTCTCTTCAGAAATGTTTGTTTCTTGTTCAGTTAATTGATCAGATTCAATGATTGTTTCTTCATCTATACTATTGTTAGAAAATTCATTCTCTAAAGTTAGAAAATTGTTAATCTGATTGTCATTTGCAAACAACTGCCAATTCTTAAGATTGTTTTGTATAGCTGGTCTATGTCTAATCTCAGCTGTGAACTGATGATTAGGTTCAAATGGTAATTTACAAGTGCTAGCGAACATTGCAAGACTATGAGCATGCAAATTTTGTTTTCTGGGGAATTTTGCAAGTTGAGCCTGTAGAAAGGTGTTAAGAATTTCTACAACTGTTCCTCTATATTCTCATAGTCTGGGATATTTTGTTGAAAACTCACCTTTGATCTGTTGAATGATCAAATCAGAATCTCCTATGATAGATACTCTAATTGCTCCTAAATTTTTGACAAGTTTAAGCCCGAACAAAAGAGCTTCATATTCTGCCATATTATTAGTGCATTTAAAGTTCAATCTATAAGCATGGCCTTCAGCGTGATTATTTTCAAGGTTATGTATCCAAATTCCAGCTCCTACTCCTAACTTATTAACTGAACCATCAAATTCTGAATGCCAAAGAATTTCATGTACATAATTTTCATCAGGAGTTTCAGGAAATTTGTTAACAGTGAGATATGATTTTTTACTTTCTTCAGGTTTTTCTTGGGTTTCTGATGTTTCTTTTTCTTTAGAGATTTCCTGGATTTGAGCACTAGATTTATGACTTGCAATTTCTTTTGGTTCTATTGCTGGTGCTTCTATTTCAGTGGGAAGATCAGTTTCAGAATTATAGAGAATAAATGAGTCCATATCAGAGTGTACTGAGTAGATAGGGAAATTTTCAGGTTTCTCCTGACTACTGACAACATATTTCATCAAGGTTTCTCTGTATAGTCTCTTAGGTTCGTCGAATACTGAAATAGTAGTATATGACATGTCTAATTGAAGAGATCCTCCGAGTTTTGCACCCCAGGATCTAGACAATAGCATACCATATTTTGGAGGAATATATGCTACTACTATATCCATCAAAATTGATTTAGTAGGGTATTGAACCAATGTAACACACAAATATTTGATTAATCCTAAACATCTTACCTGACTTGAATCAAAATAAAAGAGATATTTGTATGGTCAGGTGATGTCTAGATTTAATCTTTCCATTACAGCCTTGGGCATTAGATTATGAGACGCTCCAGAATCAAGCATGGCATTATGAAGTATTTTATCATGTACATTCAAACTTACATAAAATGGAGGAGTTCCTCCACTTCCAGGTTTTCCATTTACTTCAGGGCCAAAAAGTAATCTGGGTTGGTCATCAAAAACATTAACTGTGTCTTCATTTCCAGGAATATTAAGTGATCTATGGATTTGGATTTTGTAGACATCGTGTTTAGCTAATTCGGATAGTGGAACAACTATTTTCAATTTTCCTACTTCAGCTTCCAGATTAAAAGGTTTCTCAGTTTGAGTCCTTGTATTTCGAATAGTTGGATTGGCTTTTTCTTCTGTGTTTTTAGTGTTTTTCTCCTTTTCAAGAGTGGTGTTATGACCTGAAGTTGTTTCCGATTCACCTTATGGAGGTTCCTCTACATTTCCTTTGGGAGGAAGAGTATTGGAAATTTGTCTGTTATTTGGTTGAGTATCAGATACATCTTCAATTATTGGGTGGGCAGGATTAGGATCTGATCTAGTGAGAATATGTACAGAGGTAGTACTGGTCTTACCTTTGAGGGGTTGCTTTGTGGTTTTCTGTTTGCTTGTTTCTAGGGCATCAATTTCTCTGCTCCTCAAATTATATTTCTTATGAACTTCGTAAATGGATGTGTCATATCCTACCTTAAAGTCAAATGATTCTCCTGACTGGGTTTGAAACTTCTTAATCATGTGAGCTTCTTGATCATCTTGAGTCAAGAAAATTTCTGGTTCATTTTCACTTTCCGTAAAAAAAATTATTTGAACATCATCAGTAGGTTCCTCAGAAGTTGAGCCTTTAACATAATTTTCCTGGAATGGGGGCCTAATATTTTGGTCAGGACCAGATTTCCCAGTATTTTGATTTTGGTTTCTTCTGAAGTTCGGATTTCTCACAGTATTGCTAGGTTGACTGTTCCACGGAGCTTTATTCTTTTCAATAGTTTCTACTCTGTCTCCTAGTCTTTCCATTCCTTTAATTATAGCATCCAGTTTCTTTTCAAAAGCTGTGGGTTCTTCGTTTATAGGCATTCTCCTTTCGGCTCTAGCTCTAGCTCGTTTTTCTATGAGGTTAGCTTCAACACTAACAACTATGCTTTGCATTTCCTCTAGAGTTTGAGGAGCTCTTTCCCTAAGCTGATATGCTATATCATAATCAAATCCATCAAGGAATTTGATTAATACTGAATCTGGAGGAGGTCTAAGATTTTGGGGAACAGCATTGTAAGCCTCATTGAACCTGGTGACATAATCTTGCACAGTCTCATTTGGTCCTCTTTTTAGTTTTCTAAAGTCTGATAGGATTTGAAGAGGATATTTCTTCTTCTCCCATCTATTTAAAAATGTTCTATAAAGGGTTGGTAAGTCAGCAACACTATTTGCAGGAAGAGCTCTAAACCAGGTTCTAACTTCTCGAGTAAGACTTTGGACAAAAATTCTCATTCTTACATCATCAGCATCTATTTCATAGAATTCAAAATAATCAATCATCCTTTTAGTATGTTGTTGAGCAGTGTAAGTACCAGAACCATCAAAAGGAGTGATTTTAGATTGGTAATCTTGAGGCATAGCCCCTAGATTAGCTAGTAACCTTAAGGGAGCATATCTGTTTGCCATTGGAAGAGGTAGTGGGATAACAAGTGAGGTTGGTCTATGAGTGGTGGGTGGAGGAGTGGAAGGGGTAGTTTGAGGTTGAGAGGCTTGGGGAAAAGTTGATGAACTTGGAGAAGCTGAAGTAATCACAAAAATATTTGATGTTCCTTCAGAGGTAATCTCAGACTGTATGTAATATCGCAAATGCTTATCAAGGTGTGATGTAACAAATTCAAATTGTAAATCTTCAAGAAAAACTGGGTCTGGAACCAAATTGGATAACTCAGATTCAAAAAAATTCACAAATAAAGATGTTTCAAACTGCTCATCAAAAGGTTCTTCCTCAAGATAAATCCACTTTACTGGATAGGATATTGATCTATAAAGAGGTCGAGAACTTCCAGAGCTTTCTTAACTATCTTGTCTTCTAAGAATTCTTGGAATCAGATTCAGATTTTCAAACACAGGTGGTGGATTTGGATCAGGATTAGCCCTGGTGTAACGAGTCCTTTCTGAAGCTAGTTTTCTAAGTGATATTTTTGAATTTTTGATTTTTAAATGAAATGGATAATACAACTTCAATAATCTCTTTAAGAAGTTTCAGATATTGGTTTTTAAAATTTTCTTAAAGATTTATTTAACTAGAGAAACTGATCAAATGTTTGAAACCAAAGTTCAGTTCATAAACTAGACTAGAGATAGACTGAAGTGGCATTTATTTACTATGAAATTGCAGAGCAAAATCATTTCAAAGGCTACTTGGCTAACTTTCAGGCTCCGTCTGTAGTTTATAAAGTAAACAATAGTAACAATAAAATTATTCAGTTCCCCAGTGGAGTAGCCACTATGTTATCACTCAGTAATTTCTCCAGGTTCAAAAGAAATAGTCCGAGGTAACTACAAACCAATATTTTAGGTACATAATCTAGCCAATCTGTACCCAGAGAGGGCTCTCTCTGTAAAATTTAGCTTTGTTTTTAGAAGATATTAGGCTAGTTATAAATTTCAGGGGTTTTGTTTGATTTTGGGTGGTGGAATTCAATAGCTGAGGGCAAGATTGAGTATTTTAGTCCATTGGGCTAATGGAGTCAAAAGGATAACTTAACTGGATTAAGTCTCTTAGAAAAATATGGTTTCACAGGGCAAGATAATCAAACAGAGAACAATTATAAATCTTAAAGTGAATGGAACAGAATGTAAATGGAGGAAAGGCAATTAAGAATATTTCAACACATTTATAACAGCGAAAATTGAGTGATTATTAACAAAGAGCAATTAAGTATTCTTTATTAAATAATCAAAATTCTTAAATCAGAAAAACATGAGCAATTAAGAATTCACTATTTAAACCAATTTAGAAGAAAACATTTAGAATAATAATGATTAAAATCAGATTACACTTAAGCACTTTTTGATTTACTCCTTTTCATTAATCATTCAGAAATGAAACACAATGATATAATAAACAGATATAAAGACTTTAAAACACAAGAAAAATATGACTTATTGATCCGTAGTCTGACACATGAATCTTGTAAAAAGTCTTTCGCATCAATTCCACATCCAGCTAGCTTCACAAAATTTCTCCAACAACACTTTATTCCAAATAGTCAATGTTATAGCAAAGTCTAAAAAATCCACCACAAAATACTTCCAAGAGTGAAGTATTTATACAAATTATAAACTAAAATATCTTGAAAAAATATCAAGATTAGTTCACAAATCTCTCCAACTGTTTTACATAAATAGAACTTAAGTAAAGGACACTCAAAATAATGCATCTATTTGGCACTATTTTTTATGGATAGGTGATTACAAAGAGGAGAATTCGAATTTGATCCAACTCTTAGTTGATGATGAGGCATCCAAGTCACTAACTGCTTCCTTTCTTTGTGCATTTTGCTCCAACAATTCTGCAAACGTTGGGTCCAATTCTATCTTTTTATTTCTCAATCCGTAATATATATGTAAAAAGTGAAATATTTTATTGTAGATAAATATTTTGGTGATATAAACCTCCTTCATTTTCCTAAAATTCCTCTCCATATGTGCACAATAGGCTCTGCAAAAAGATGTTTAAAACAGAGTTTTACAGAATCTGAAAAATAGCCTTTAAAGATGTGCTTGTATCTCTAATTATGAAATCACTGTGCAAAAAGTGATATAATTTTTTGTATATAGATCTCTTAGGAACCAAAAACTCCTTTAGTTTTGTATGATGTATTTCGGATTGGCCACAATCGTCTCTGGAAAATGATGACTTAACTGAAATTTTCTGGAAAGAGTGCTTTCCAACATTGTTTAATATTTCCAAAACCATAATAGTTGTTAGAAAAGTGAGAGATTTTTTTGTAGATGGACCTCTTAAGAACATAAACCTCCTTCATTTTTTCAAAATTCATCTTGGATTGATTACAATAGTTTCTGCAAAACAATGACTAAAGCATGAAATTTCTGCAAAAATGTTCCTTCTTGTTGTGTTTTTCATCTTTTCACCTTTTTGTTCTTTTAACTGTTTTACTTTCACTTTAGATAAAATTCAATGTTGGTGAAAGTATTTTCATCTCATTTTACCATTTTACTGCCTCTGTAATTACTTTTACTTTTTACCTTTGACTTCTCTGTAACTTCATTTTAACTTTCACTCTAACTTTTACCTGATACACTTTAACCACTGATACTCTTTAACTGTTATGCTTTCTAACCTCTGTTTATCCTTTTATCCTCCTTTATCATGACTTACTATAGTACATAATAAAAAATTTATGTAAGGATAATTTTAAAAAATTTCAAACATTTCTTTCCAGCATTTAGTTTCCGGTATTCTAGTTCTTTGCAGCGGCAAAAAGTTCGAAGGGGATTTTCACTGAGAACAAGGTTTTTAATTTGGAAATCCCTATCTACTAGAGGTAGATAGTATAAATATATATGAGGAGCATTCAGGGGTGTGATATTCAAAGCCACGGGAATTTTAATTTCTGGTTCTTGCGGATTCAGAAATGAATTCAGGGTTTTTTATGAAAAACGAGCACAATCACAAGTTCGAGAATGCAAATGTAGTTTTGGGACCTGTTCTGAACTCCGTTTCAGTTTTCTCGTGTAGAATTTAAACCAAAACCAGGTTTTTTGTAGAGTTTAATGTGACTTTAGGTAAATACCTGTTTTCCAGGAAATAAACGGTGATGAAAATAGGCGCTGGTAATGAAGGATGAATTATGGATACTCGAATGCAATCTTGTTCAGCAAAGTAGTGGTTGGAAATGTTCGACAGTTGATTTCGAAAATCGTTGCATGAGACAGTGAAAATGACGTGGGTATGTTTGTTTTATTCACAAAATCAAAGGTTGGCGAGTTTTTAATAGATGAAGTCAGCAAGTACGAAGGCTTCGTCAAGGGAGGTGGTAAGCGGTTTCTATCGCACCGCTTTTGAGGGAGGGCGAGCGATTCCATATGATGAAAGACACGTGGCGCAGAACTGTTCAGAAAACCACTTGGCCATCATGTGTTATCGTTCAGATGAGGATGGCCAGTGATATTGATAATAACCGTTGATTTGGAGTTGATCAATCGAACGGCAGTCGAGTTGTCAAGATGGCGAAGAGTTAATAGGGCGGGCCCAATGCAATTTATTAAAAATAATCGTATCGGGGATGATTTGATTGGAGGATTTAGGTTCTTAATTAACTTGGAGGGTTAATTAATCCCTTTAAACAGTGGAGTGTTAATTCTATTTATTAATTGGAAAATCACCCAATTAATTAAAGTTATATGGTTATTTTTCAACCAACGGGGCGGGATATTAAATTAATTTGCAATTTTAATTAAAATAATATGGGAAAGGGTTTATTTATGTGGGGATTTAAATAATAAAATTAGCGATTAATATGGAAACGAGTGAAGCACTAAGTGTAAACATTAGGTTAATGTTTTTAACTTATACTTACATGAATAGGGTTTTTGTGAAATATTGCATAATTTTCCTAAGTAAAATGGGATTTTACTTAGGAAAAGATTTCTTAGAGGTGAATGAATGTCATGATGAATGATTTTAAGTACTTAGGTTTTTCCAATTATTGGGCCGAGGGTCCGATCCCTCCAAAAGTCAAGTAAATGCCTTGAGCCCCTCTAATTTTCAAATACCTTCGTACTTACTAGGGGAGATTAGTGAAATTTTTAGGGGAAGATGAGAAGGGAAGTTAATAATTTGACTTTGTTTTGCTTGAAATCCTTCCAGTGTATTGTCTGCCTTTGCACTTGTGATGAAAGTAAAATATTTAACACATCTAAAGCCATTATTCATCACATGTGATTCTTCAACATCATCTACCTACCCTACCTACTTTACCCTACCATTTTTTCGTCTTTATTAGGGTGCATTTAGACTGGCAAACCCTTATCACACTTTTTCTTTTACATATGGAAATCTATCTAATTCTAACCTTATTAAATCCAAGGGCTGAGATTAAAATGTTGAGATCTTTTTATTTACTCTACCTATCTACTTATCTGCCAAGTTTAACTAGTTTGGTCAGATTTTATTCTCTATCTCTAAAACATAAAATTGAAAAATGAACTAGCCAAGCTTAAACTGTTTGACTATTCATCAATTGTGGCATAAAATACAAGTTGCACACAATTTTGTTTATTACAAAAGATCAAAAAGTAGTGGCATTTAGACTTGCACACTTTCCTTGTCCTTTCTTTTGGCGGGGTTCATTTTCTTTCACTTTTTTGGCCATTTTATTCTTTTCACCCTTTGATTTTTCTTTTAGGGTATACCCTCTTTACATTTTTTTAAATTTTTTGATTTTTTAATTTTTTGAGAATATGGAAAACCTTTGCAACAAGAAAAGGTATGAACATATTGCATAGTTCATCAAGTCAATCATGAAATATGACACCTATTGATATAGGAGCCTAACAAGTCTATCAACAACTACAAAGATACTATCCTTACCCTGTACTATAGGTATACCGGTGACGAAGTCCATAGAAATACTCTCACATTTCCCATCTGAAATAGGGATTGGCTACAATAATCCTGTAGAATGGTTGTGCTCTCCTTTGTTTTGTTGGAAAACTACGCACTCCTTGATGTGTTGGAGTACATCCTCCTTGAGACCCTTCCATGAGAATCTCTCCCAAATAGCCCGATAAGTCTTGGTGAATCCTTGATGCCATGCAAGTGGGGAATCATGTGATGTTTGCAAAATCGTCTCCCTGAGTAGAGAATATCTAGCCAAGAAGACCCAATCTCGGTAATATATTACCTCATCCATCACTCTATACCTCTCATCAGTCACCACTCCATCTAGGATCTCACATGAAAAGTTGTCTTTGGAGTATTCTACTAACAACTAAGCCTTCCAATATGCATCTATGCTCATCAAGGAAAGTGTTGTTATTTTCCTGGATAGAGCATCTGCTACTACATTATTCTTTCCTTTGACATATTCTATGTCAAATTCATATGCTTGGATCTTACTCACCAACTTTAGATTCTAGGGTTTCACTGCTCCAAATAGGTCATCGTGGCATTTTTGCTATAACTTTGTTTCTACGAAGTTTCAGAAGCTGAAATTTTTAGGGTGCGAAGCTGAAATCTTGAGGAAGCTTTTCTAAACATTTCAGAGCTTGGTTCACAATATTTATGGAGATATCATCTGTGGAAGTTAGGTCTTTTTTCAGGCTCCTAAACAGGTCATCGTGGAATTTTCGCTATAATTTTTTTTTTTATGAAGGTTCAGAGTTTGAAATTTGTATGGTGCGAAGCTAAAATCCTGAGGAAATTTGTTAAAAAATTTTAGAGCTTGGTTCACAATATTTTTGGAGATATGATCTGTGGAAGGTAGTGCTTTTCCAGGCTCTGGAATTTCATCTCAAAGAGGTTATCGTGGGAAAATTTCAATAACTCTCTCTCTGGGCATCAGATTGGAGTGCCGTAAAAATGATCGCAAGTACACAAAATGCAGTTTTTTGGCTATCAATTTCAGAGACAAAAGAGGAAACAATGACACATGGCAAGTCGTACAAGTTCACTCTGATACCAAATGTTGTGTAACTAGCTCCAAAAATAGAAGAAAAGAGATATCAATGCCTTATAAATAAGCCACTTCGAGGGGGAAACCTCCAATATATTACATAAATGAAAAATTCTTGGATGATACAAATGAAAAAAACCTCCTTCTATATATAGGAGTCCATGGGGCCACAATATAATCCTAGTGGGGCCATAATGTAATCATAGCTGACCTAACAATAATAATGTAACGGCACAATAATAACAATATGGGGGTTACAGGGGTACAACAATAAAAATAAGTGGGGCTACACTAACATAATAAGGGACTACACTATTAATATAGGGACTTAACAGTCTCGAATATCAACCATAAAGAAGTGGTCTGTCAATGTGTAGGTTCCCATAGTGATGGTTAATGCTGGAACATATTTGGCACACTGCATGGTTCTAGCTCCTGGAACCAGAACTGAGAACCCCTCAAATTATTCTATGTGAATGCCCCTCCTTTGCACCAACTGTGTATCAATAAAGCTATGGGTAGCTCCATTGTCTACCAATATTGATACTCTTTTCCCCATAATAATTCCCCTAACTCTCAATGTTAGATACTTGGGAACTCCTCTCAAAGCTGCAAGAGTCCTTCCCATTGGAGAAAATCCATTTACTAAATTTTCTATGGGAGGTGCACCTCCTTCTGCTGCTATAGCACTAGTCTTCTCCTCCTCATTAGAAAATATCTCAATGCAATGTGCTTTCCCTGCAACACATTGGTGATTTGGTACCCACGGCTCCTGACAAGTGAAACCAAATTTTTTCTTCCTTAGATCTCTATCAAGAGATGCCCTCTCCTGATTCTCCCTTGGGCAAGAAGAAATATTTTGTTGAAAGGGTGCTTTGGCCTTGGGTAAGGCATGCTGGAGATCCCTAGCCTTCTCCATAGTTTGTTGGATTGTAGTTGGTCTAGTGGATTTTACCAACCCATGCAATGGTTCAACCATCCCATCAATAAACATGCATACTCTCTAGTTCATAGTGAGGTCAAATACCATAACAGAAAGCTTTAGAAACTTAGAGATATAAGTTTCTAAATATCACAATTTCTTGAGATTGGTTATCCCAATAAAGTGAGCCTCCGGATCCCTGGGTCAAATCTCTCCACCAACATCCTTGTGAAGTCTAAATATGAAGTGATACTAGCATGCCCAAGTGTAGATAACCCATGGAACCACCATTCATGTGCCTCACCTTCTAGGTGTAGCGCTACTATTTTTATAGCCTCCACTTCATAAACTCGATTGAGTTGGAAATAAGTGTCCAACTTCTCTACCCAATCCTTGGCTATGCATTTGGGTGATCCATCATAAGAAGGAAAAATGAACCTACCCAAACTATGTTGTAGATCTAAATTCTGCATATACCCTTCCTTCTTATGGTGATTGAAGGATCTCCTACCATCCTTGATCTGACTAAACTCCTAAAAGTTCAAATGTTCTTTGAATCTTCAGGATTGAGATTCATATTCTACAAAATAATCACCAAGGTTTTCTTCCTTCAAGGGCCTTCCTTCCTCACCTTCCAAAGATATGAATGTGGGCATAGTGAAGCATTTTGAATAAGGCTATGCTACTTTTCTCTCCCACCACAAGTGTGAGGTGTCAGAGCTTTCTCCATGGTGAAACCCTCTAGGGGATTCCTTCTGTCTTCCAAACCTCATCTCCTTGATATATTTGGCAATGTCCTGCACATTCCAAAGAAGGAGTTTTGGGATCTGTCTCTCATCCATGTCTATATGTATGGTCCCCACAAGCTTAGCCAAGATCAGAGCTATGATACCACTGTAATATTCATATTTAGGAAAATCAGTAATATAGGCACCAAAAACGTAGTTTTTAGAAAATTATGCTACAATAATGAAGAATAGCACATGGATCCATTATTTTATGTATTATATCACCCAAATATACAAAGGGATTAGAAAAAAATCATTCTAGCTTAGTTAAACAAAAATCCCAAGCTTAATATAGCCCAAAAACATCAAAACCCCATGACTACTGCAACATAGAATTCCTGAAGCATGTGAAAATGCAGTTTATTGAGGTTTCTGATACAAAAATATAGAAAAAATATATATTTGATGATATATTACTCAAAGAGCTGAGAAAAAGGAGATCTAGTCTCTTTTACAGAATCTCAAGATAAGTCAGTAAGGGTTTCTTGGAAGGACACAAGATACAAAATTCATAAATTTCAGATATATGGCTGAATCACGCTGCCTGAATGAAGATATAAATATATATGGCTGAAAAGACAAAGAAATGCCTGAAACTTCTCTTTACTAGATTTCCGAGTGAAAGGCTAATCCTTTCACTAGGAAACTAGCTCATTAACAAGTGTTTTTACCCTTCCACTGCAACACCATGAAAAATAACACAGTTTCTCAAGAAGATTGTGTTTTGGATGAATATGACTAATTGGACCAATTCCGAATGGTTGAAATGTAGCCCAGAATACTCCTCTAATATTTCTTCAACAAGTCTTCCAAGGAAGAGTGGGGAATTCCCGCATGAGAATACCCTTGTACTAAACAGTACAACAAACCCAGCTAAAAAGATGAAGCATGCAATAAGTCATAAGATCAAAAATAGAGAATATTTTGAATGCCCATCATGGCTTCCATACCTTCCCTTATATTCTTGGTGAGCTCCCTCGCCCTTGGCCCCACTTATTTATGAGGTTACTTCCATGCAAAGATTGCTCCTCCAAAACTGTGTTGTTCTCACTAGCTCCACTCTCTTTTTTCGTAGTGTTGTTGATTTGGTAAACCTTGATATATTCCACATTCATTACTCCCTTTCACACCCAAGGTGACCTTATTTTACCTACCTAAACTAAACCACATTCACACTAGAAGTGTTTTATTCCTGCTAAAGAGATTTAAGGGTCTCCTTACCCTTTTTATTCTTCTAAACTGAAAATAGAAGTAACATATAATATTCCAACTAGCAATAGGCTAATTGGGAATATTTCATTGACATTAATCTCATACTTATTTTTGGGATAAACAGGTATCTTGAACATACTAGCTAAAATGGCAAGGGCATCAGCAATGATATTACTGTTCCTTGGAATAAATGATAGAGTGTATGTAGTGAAGTTCTTAAGAATTTCTAACAGCACATTACGGTATGCTCACATTCTAAGATGCTTGGCTTGGTATTTCCCTTTGACTTGATTTATTACCAACTCGGAGTCACCATATACAGAAATATTTTTAGCAGAAATTTTCTTGAGTATTTTAAGACCAACTATAAAAGCCTCATATTTTGTGTCATTTTTGGAACAATAAAATGCCAATTTATAAGAACACATTCAGACATTAGGAGGAAGATGAGATGACTAATTCATGGGACCACTAATCCAAATTACAATTCCAACTCCTTCCTTACCTAAGTCTTTTTCAAAATCCACGCTCCATAGGCCATTTTCTTCATTGGGAAGCTCAATTTTGGATGATTGATCTTGATTAATTGTTTGAGAATGATCTGTTGTCCCAATAGGCTCTATCTCATTCAATGTTTCAGTTGTATTTTTTACTGATGCACCTGGATATAAGCTGTTTGGTTATTTTTTTTCTTTTCTGCACTTAAAAATTCATGAACACGATTTGAAATCTTTGAAATTTCTGCTTTTTCTTCCATCAAATCCTTTAACAATGTTGAAAAATCTTCATCGTACAAAAAAATGACTCTAAATATGTATGAACAACATGAATTGGGTGATTATTTGGTTTTTTCTCACTACTAATCATGTACTTCATCTTGTTCTCCCTGTATAATTTTTTGAGTTGTCCAAAAACTTGTATAGTAACATAGGAGAAGTCTAACTGCAAAGCGCCTTTAAGTTTGGCTCCCTGTGATCTGGAGAGTAGCATTCGGTATCTCGAGTCAAAAGACACCACTAAATATTTGATGAGACCAAGACACTTAACCCTTACTGAGTCAAAAGAGTAAATATCATGGTATGGCCTGGTAATATCCAATCCTATTTTATCCATGATGGATTTAGGCATGATATTATGTGAGGCCCCAGAGTTTAGCATGGAATTATGGACGATGAAGTTGTGAATTTTGAGACTGAGGTAAAAAGGTGGCTTCATTGTCTTCTAAGTTACCACCTACAACAGGGCCAAAAAAAGCTCAGGGTGGTCATCACTAACATTTTCCATATCAGACATTTAGTCAACCTTAAGCATTTTGGCTACCTGGAACTTGTATTGGTCATTCTTAATTAATTCAGTCAATGGAATTGAGACTTTAAGCTTTGAAATTTCATTCTCAAAATTAGATAAATTAGAATGCTTTTCTACCTCTTTAGATGATATGTCCTTCATTTCAGGTTTTTCTCTGATTGGGATCTCCTTTCTTTGTCCTCCCACTTTAATTTCTTTGTCTTTCTTGGGATTTCTAGTGGAAGATTCATTACTTTTTCCCTGATTAGTAACAACAAATCCTTTTTCCTTATTCTGAATTTTAGTTATGGGCACATTCTTCTTTCTTAGACCACATTTCTTTTGCACTTAGCTAAGGGAATTTTTATAACCTCTTTGATAATCCTCTATCTATACTTCCAACATATCATCACTAGAAAGAACATATTAACGATCATCAAGTACATAAGGTTCTTCAGAAAATTCATCCTCCTCAGTTAAGAAATTGGGTTGTTGATTTTCCTCAAAAAGGTGATTTTTTCTGAGATGTCTTCTTCTTCATCAGTGCCCTCTATATAATTTTGTTGAAAAGGAGTATGGATGGGTTGTTGAACTTGTTTATCTTAACCCCTCTTATCCTTTTGTTTGATCCTGTATTAGGGTTGCTGCTCTTGAATTCTGAAGTTGGGATTTTTGATTTGAGGTCCTGCTTGTCTATCTATGATGGTAATATTGTCCATAATATTCTCCATTGTATTAATAAAAGTATCAAGTTTACCCTCATATGAATTATATGGCTCCTCCTTTATGGTAGCCCTATTTTCTGATTTCATCTTTGGATTTTTTATAGGTAGATTTTCCTCAAAACTTACTGCATTCATTTGCATGTCTTCAAGGGTAGTAGGATTTATCTCCCTCAATTGGTAGGCCATATCTAGAGGAGGTTTAATGTTTACCGGGATAGAATCATATATCCTATTAAATTTGGCTCTTAAATCTTGTACATATTCATTATTATTTCTCTTCAAAGCATTGTACTCGGCCAAAATTTGGAGAGGGTTCTTTTTCTCTTCCCACTTTGCTAGTAATAGGTCTATTAAATGTTTTGGATTTGCTATAGAAGCATATTTTAAGGAATGGAACCATTTATTGACTTCCCCCGAAAATTTTTGTGTTATTATGCGCATTTTGGCATCATCATTATTAATTTCCTCAAGATAAATAAAATCAATCACTTTAACTATATCTTCTTGAGAAGCGACCTCCATTGTCCCATCAAACAAAGGAAATATTTGAGCCTAATTTTGAGGCAAAGCAGTAAGTTGGGGTGCTAGAGTCAAAGGAGAAAATTTTGCCATGACTGTTGTAGAAGGTTTTATGGAAGTCACAACACGAGGTGCTGATGGAGGAAATGATTGCAGAGGAAGTGATGGACTGATAGTGGAGGATGATGGATCATTTATGTGAGGAGCTGTAACATTAGATGTAGTAGCAAATAAATTCTCTTATTGGTACTGGATATAGGATTTTTCAAAGGTTATTCAGAACTGATCAACCAAGCTCTAAAGTTTATAAAAATTTGATCAGACCTTACTCTCACCCTCAAAAGATTAAGACTCAGAAATTTGAAAATATGTTTCAACCTTAATGGGATCTAAAACTTCTTCTGAGAGGAATGATTTTGAATTAGACTTGAATAAAGATTACTCAAATTTGAGGTCAAAATATAGATCTTTAGGAACAACCAACCTTGCAAGTAGAGATGTGGATATTACTAGCAGAGGTGCAACGTTTTTAACTTCTTGAGACTATGACCTCTTCTTTACCAATAGCCTCTTAGGGTCATTAACTACTGGTGAAGGATTTGGGTCCTGATTGGACCTCATATGCCTCTTGAGACCCAATTTTCTTTTCAATCTGCACTTTGGCTACAAATTACTAAATCAACCTTCTTTCATTGCTAGCACCTGTCACCCACAAGTCTAGCATTCAAAAAAATGTAAGAAATATCCGTAGGGAAGATTTGACATTCGTTCCTTAGCAACGACACCAAAATGTTAGGGCTCCTTATTTTTCCAATTCTGAGAAAGGAAACCAAATAGGTAACCACAAACCAACTTTTGACTCGGTATCTAGCCCTACAAAAATAGAGAGGGCTATCTCAAAATCAACCTCACAGCCAATGGAAGTGACTGGAGAGTATTAGAGTTTTAGGTCAGTTATCAACTCAGTAGGGTTTGTTATTTAGGTTTTGTTGGATAATAAGCAACATATTAGGAACTAGGCTAAGTGTTACAAAGGATCAACTGCAGTCATAATGAGGAAAGATAAATGTAACTAGTGACACAAATTGAATTTTTCATTGTAGTGTGGTAAGAAAGAAATAATGTAGAAGGATTAAAATGAGCATACATGTATGAATTCATTTACTTAGAAGAGAAAAAAACTTATATGAAAATCTCGAATAAAACAAAGCATATGAGGCAATGTATCATGTTTAAAACTTATGAGATTACCACAAGAAGAACATAGATGATGCTAGAAAAACTTAATCATCAGATGCATAAGGAAAAATGGAGAAAAAAATTGTCACTAACCACATCACAATACTCCCATAAAAATAGTTACAACTACCTGTATATTATTTCTTCAAAGAGTAAAGTACACCAGTTCCAAAAAAGTATGAACTTCAAATATCAAACCTTCTCTTTGACTTGTTTTTGAGTACATATAGAGGACAAGATTCCACCTGTAAGGGGTTGAATCCTAATCCATAGCAACTAATTAATGAACCTAATGACTCATTTCCTAATCCTAGGGAAGTTAGAAACAACTTCCCCATTTTTTAGCTAAATAATTGAGCTTTTCTCTCAAGGCATTAATCACAATATTCTTTACAATGAAGATCATTAACAAGCTTATTAATAATCAGATAACTCATGAATAAACTATTAAAATGACCAATTTTTACCTTTGACATCCACATGTAGTGAAAATTGTCCAAACACAGAAACACAACAAGGCTTCCCAGAAACACAACAAATTTTTTTAACAGAAACGTAGCAACTTGGGCTTAATTTTTAGATGACTTATAAGAGGTTTTAAATCATGCTCAAGGTTTTTGAAGAAATATTAGGATATATAATATGCCCCGGGACCCTTAAGTCATCTAAAATATTCATTAGCCCCCTCAAAATTTATTTTAAGAACAAATGTTTAGAAACACAACGAATTTCTGAAAATGTGGCAAAAAGGTGTAAAAAGGAATTTTTTGTTCATTTTCTTCAAAATTATGAATTTACAAGCATCCAAAAGTGTTTTTTTTACATCCTTAAGTCATTGGCTATCCAACCATACTTGAATTTTTGGATTTGGACCCTATGCGAAAAAATGCAGCAACTAGTTGTTGCGTTTCTCTAGGAAGATTTTTCTCTTGTGTGCACAAAAACTTCAAAATTTCAAAATTTCTCCTCTTTTTCTTTTATTTCTGATTTTCTTTCACACCATGAGTGATGCATTAGCCAATAGGTATAGGATTTCATTCATTTTTATTTTCATTTGAGTTCTTTTAAGTTTCTTCTTCATTTTTTTCACCCTAACCTTGCAAATCATGTTCCTAGCATAGTAGTGCCTTTCCATATTTCTTTGCATGGTAGTATCCATGTTTGATTTTTCCAATAGATTCTTGTTATGGAGGTAAATCCCCTCTACGGATAGAGGCGATTCCTACTAGCCCAGACCGGGTCTAGCAACAATCATTCACGCTATAGTGCAGGTTCCTAATTGCAAATAAACCAACTAGTGATGAAGGCTTACCTGGAATCCAACGTTGTTTCTTGTGGAAGAGGTGGCGCTCCCGTTCCTTAGCTCTGGAAGATCATGATCCCCACTATCTCCGTGATAGGACACCTACACACGCGAGAAACAAAACAAACACAAGCGTAAAATCCAGTAGATGCAACTATATGTCAGTCAGAAAAGACATAACTCATCAACATAAATAACAACAAGAGTGGAACCATAACCAATAGTCGTTCATTAATAATCAATCAAAGGAAAATTACAACCATAGTTCTGACGCTGAATTCTCCTTAGGCGGGTCGTCGGTAGAACACGTCTCGAAAATCCTGTCAAGGATGGGACAAACCTCTCTCTTCGGATCTTGACGATAGTCCCCTTGCTTGAAATTGGCCTTAAGGGAATTATGGAGGCTCTTGCAACATAAGGCTCTTGGAAATTATGGAACTTGAAGACTAGCTTGCAATAGAGATGTGCAAGCTTTTGTAGATGGAGGAAGGGGAGTTGGGATCCCTAAAATCATGGGATTGGCCCTATCCTCAAGGAAGCTTCCATGAGAGGTGGCAAACCACTTCCTCTCTATGGAAACCCGTAGCCAAACCTCCCAACTCAAGATAGATATTAGTTCCTGGATCAGTTAGGACGAAACTTCCACCATTTATTTTTAAAAAACATTCCTTAAATTGACTGGCGCGAGCGCGACTCTGGGACAGAGCGCCATCTGGCACGGCCTCTTTGAAGTATTTTCCCCATTGGCGCGGGTACTGAACTGCCTGCTCGCGCCAATGCTAAAAGGGCCATTTTAAGGGTTTTTCACAAGGAGATGTCTTCAGGGCAATGAAAGCTCTTGTTCAGAGGGATGTCATGAAAGTGGTTTCAAGCCATGTCACTGCTCACAGGTCATGAAATGAGCCCTCCAATGTGCGGGACAGGGATTGCAGGGACGGTGAAAAATTACTGTGTAACACTTCTCTAAGTGTACATTCACTTTGTCAAGCCAATACTCCCTGGTTTTCTGAATCTCAGCATTTATGGATTCAAATATAGTATCTTGAGCTTGAGTAGTAGCTATGGTGTCTTGAGCTTGAGGAGGAGATGGATCTTCTAAATTTTGTTGTTTCCTGGCCATTGCTCTTGTCTTAGGTCTCCTAGGTTGTGTTTGAATTTTCTTTTCTTCCAGTTTCTCAACATCAATAATGGCATTACCTTTGTCCTTTGCTACCAAAAAAATTGTTTTACTTGCTGATGGAGGGTATTCATGTGGCTTTCTCTACTGCATTAGAGCTTATCTCAAATATCTATTCTCCTGATGTAAGAAATACACCATGAAATTTGCTTTTGATAGGTCATCCTTAAACTCTTTAATATGTGCTTCCTTCTCCTTGATGATATATGTTGCCTTGTCTCCATGTTGTTCTCCTAGATCAGCCATATGAACTTTTGAAGGTACCTCTTCTTCATTATGCAATGGTGAATCAAATCTTCTAAGAGGTGTTTCCTCTCTCATGGTTTCCAATTGAACTACCTCTTCACTAACAACCTCCTTAGGTATCCTTTTTGCTTGAAATCTAGTTTTAGGCCTAAAACTAGGCATCTCCTCTTCTGCATCAGGAACAAAAACCAACTTCTTACCTTTCTTGTTTGCTCTTGGAATATTTGTTCTAGGCTTTGTTTTTTTCATTAACGGCATGATTTATGTTTCAGCTCCCTGTGGTCCTGATGGTGATGAAGGAGAGCTTTGACTCTTTGACTGGTTGGAGATAGGTAAGAGAGTAGTTGCCTCTAAGAAAGCTTCTCATGACATGATTATCTGTGTCAGCTGGTGGAGGACTATTACCTTGACTAAAGCATGATGAAAGAGGCCCACTTGATGATTTCTTCTTTTAGACTACACCTTCTCTGTCATCTTCACCAAAATTATAAACAAATAGTTAGGTAGGTTTAAGTGATTTTCATAAGTGAAATGCATAAATAATCTGATATGATACTGGTATAGCCTCCTAAAAATTCCCTCACAAGTGAAACACTTCCAAATAATATTCATCAAAGGGTTGTACTTGTCCAACAATTTCCTGCTAGGAAAAACATGAGAAGGATACTCCTTATACTGTGGTTTCAAAAACATCTTGTAGTTCTCTAGGTCTAAATCCGTTTCCTTGAACCAAATTTCGCCTTGATTAGGGATGGTGGTTGCTGAAGCTAAGACCTCTTCTGACACTAGAAAACTAATCCCTACTATATTTTCCTAATCCTTCTTGAAATTGATGGCAAAGAGGCTTGTTAAATCATGATGACATCCTACCTCTTGCATTTTTAGACAAAACCCTAGGAAACCTACTTTCTCAAATGATCTTTTGATAAATTATGATGCATTAACCTCTTTCATATGTGTTGGATCATATCTTGAGATATATCATGCCTTATACGTCATACTTTCACTGGTATTCTCCATGTATTTGGTTTCAATTTTGATATAAAACCCTAGTTTTAAACAAGAGAGGGCAAGGGACTTTGAGTTGCAAAACAAGGAAAAAGATGCCGCAGTTGGAGGGAAGGGAATGGAGGGGATGGGGGGTAGGAAAAAATTTCAAAAAATTATGGGAGGTAGTGATAGATGTTAGGGACACAATGAAAGTTAAATTTATCAAAACGAGTGAGAAATGGGCATGGGGGGACGAGGGAAAACACAAAATTGTGCCAGAAACACAACAACAAGTTGGGTTTTATAAGGGAAATGATGAAATGAAGGAATTTTAATGAGGGTAACAGTGGGGAATGTTCGATGTGTATATTTAAGGATGTGTGAACCTAAAAAAAATTGAGAATCCCTCTCAATTGAAGCTATATACCATTGGAAGGGAAAACACTGCAAGAAAACACAACAAACCCTACAGATAGATTTTGATCAAATTTATGAAGAAAATGAATGCATAGGGGGTTTGGAAGGTTAGAATTAATTTTTAAAAGAGCCTTTGAAGCACTGAGATGATAATTTAACCCATTCTTTATCCCTTTTTCCTCCAAATCAAAAGTGCAACAAGACCCTCTAAAAACACATCAAACTGATGGAAGGGAAGTAGTGGACAAAATTAAAAGTTTTGGTGGCTATGGAAACTATTCAAATTGATGGAGAGGAGCTCTTGAAACTTGTGGACGTATAGAATGAAGTTTTGAAGTGATTTGATGTCCCTTTATAACTTAAAAACTCTATTTTGTCTTGTTAGTGGAGTGACATCATGTACTTGTTACCTGGATAGATCCCTCTTGTGGACAAGAGAAATCTCCCTAGTATCCGAATAGATAACTAGAAAAAAATAGACATAAGACTATATCTTTCCCTAAGATATTAGCAATAAGATTATCAAAACTAGAAAAAAGAGAATATTGCTCTTACCTTTCAACAATATGTTTGTTTAATACCTTTCCTTTTTTCCTGAAGAAGTCCTTCAATGCTGAGAAGAATCCTGCAATCACAAACATGCAAAGAATCAAAAGCATATGCAATATGTAATAATCCAAATACTAGCTTAACTCAATGATCAAGCAGATTAAGAATTTTAATTGTTTTAATGAAATATGAAAACAACACAATGAGAAAAAATATCCAAATTTATTATTCAAGAATATAAATAGAAATCTTACAACCAAGCCTTGATGTCCTACAGATTCCTCCCGTATGCCTTCCAAATCTTCCTCCTTGGTTTAACAATCTTTCCACTCTAAAATTACCAACATAATATTATCATAAGTGAGCCCCCTAACCCTGAAGTTTTAGTTCAATTTATAGGATAAATTGAGGAGGTTTCATATCCACCAATAGAGGGGTGTCATCAAAAAATGAGGGGATTAGGGTTCCTTGATCCAAGGGGATAAGATCCATGATTGGGGGAATTTAGCTCGAACTGGCACGACTCAGAGCCTTTTAGTTGGAATAATATGTGCCCAAATATGATTCTAGAAGTTACTTTTCACCTTTACTTGAATTGAAATGGGGTCCGCAGGTTTTAATGGGAAACAGATTGCAAAAGTCTGCAGGGAAGCTTAGTAATATCCGCGCATGTGTAGGAAGTGACCACAAAAAGTGTGCATGCCATATTTAAGAGGATTCAAGAGCTATTTTCCTATTTTCCATGACTTGGTTAAGCAATATAAATGTTTGAATTCCATGGAAGCATGAGTATGGATGGTGATATATCCATGTTGACTGTCAAATGTCATGGTGATAAAATGACGTGTAACAGATCGCCCCCTAAAGTGTGAAGTCTGAGAAAATAAACCAATAGATTGAAGTGCTTTATCATACCAAGCACTGGGATCAATGACATTGGTCAAAAACCTGTAAGAAACATTCAATGCAAATATATAATCATAATTGAGGTAGGCATCCCCATACTCATAAAATAACTAACTATATGTGTTGGTACAAAAGTGACCTAGAATTACATCAATAGTAGACACAATATGGACACAACCATATGTTAAGAATTATTCTAATGAAACATGCATACATAGCTCCCTGCATCCTGGATGGTTGAAACTAGATCCAGGGTCGTGATCTTCGTTTCTCGAACTAGTACAAATATAACCATGTGATTGATTGTTTCAAAGTCAAACATGCTAGAAACCACTTGATTACTGGTCAATGATGAAAACCGTTAAAAAGTGTGAGACAAACCACCAATTATGAAAATGGCTCTCAAAGTACCTCAGTACAATCTATGAAATGTGAATGGATGAGTTTTAGACACACGCAAAGTCATTCAATCGAAGGCCAATAATGAAAAATTGTCATCGAAGGCGATAAACCTACCATTGAGGCATGTATATTTCAAGGTACTGATAAAGATTTCTAGATCAAATTCCTAGATAATTAGCTAAAGTCGATAGGAAGTGATATGTTTCAAGAGGGCCTATGACATGAAACCATTACGTCAAGTTTTGAAGAAATATTTTGCAAGGATTAAATCAGGGATGGTCAACATGAATGGAGAAAAATATTTGAAATGAAAAATGAATCAAATTCAAAATTTCTCCTGAAAACATAATGCCATTGTGAATGACTTGGCATCATTTGACTTAAAGATAATACCCAAATATAGCTGAAGACTTTCAATGAGGTTTTATTAACCGCAAGGCAAAAGGATTACCTAACCCAGACACGAGTGTGACAAAGTGTCGTGTTCAAGAGTGATATGTTGCTTCTAAAAAAAGTATAAGCTAGCATACTTCAAAACTAGAAGAACATGAATTTTCTCACAATTTTCCTGATTAGAATAAATAATCTTGATTTTCATTGTCAAAATAGTATCTTGAAGATGAAAAAATAGATTATAAAGCTAAAAATAGAACCTAGTTCCTATCAACAAGATACACAAAAATAACATTAAGGTGAATTGATATGTGTAGGATGAGACAAGTTCTGTAGAGGTGGTGGACCTATTTGTAAGATAGTGGCCTCAATGCACTCCATGAGCTCATCCATGAGCTAATATAATAGATGTAACTCCTCCATCTAGAGGAGGATTTCATCTTGGCTTTCATTTTTATCAGAAAGAACCTTTCCAATAGAATCTTGGTATGCAAATAGAGGTCAATGATGTGCAGATACTAACTTTTCCATAATCAAGGAGACCCTAGGTGAAGGATCCATTTAAGACCAAATAGATGAAATTGATTTCTAAAACATATTCCCTTTGTTTTATGGCTTCTTGATCCAAATCACAACTTTCTAGTTGAAATCTAGTGTGGTGCCAAATGCCTGAGCTCAGGCTCAAACTTGGGCATTGTTGTAGGTTCCTCAACCACCAACACCTTGTCTTAAGGGAGCTTATTGGTGGGGCATGATGGAGATAACAAAAAGAAAAATATATAGGCATAGAATAAGGAGTGTGAAACTGCTCAGTGAGATAAAATGGATTTAGAAGGTGAATTACCACACCAGGATTCAACGAGACAAAACCAATGGAGAAGAGGATCAACTAACATGATAAATAGGGAGACCCTTGGTAGAATTAAACTTCTCTAATTGTAGTGGAAATAAAATCCAGGAAATTTGGTAGAAAAAACCATGCACATGGATTATATACTTGATGTTTGTCACATCCCGTGAAGATATATAAGCAAAAAGAGTAATGAGAGAAAACATGAAGAGCCGGGTGTTAGTGTCCCTAATGCTCTGGAAGTCCCCACTAAATAGTGTTGGTGACCCCTACTAAGAGGACAACCTTACACGCATGAAAATTAGGCCACTATGAAATGAGAGAAGAGAACTTTTCTAGGACAACAACCTCACTCTTAGATAAATATAACAAATGAGGAATGAGGGAAGGTACCAAACCAAGAGGGCATGTTCCTTCAAACTACAACTATTGGGCCAAAAGGATAAAAAATTCCTTGACATATAGAAGGATATCGGGCTAAACCTAGAACCTGTCAATATTAACAATAAAAAATTATGAACACGACCTCCTCATACCAAATTGATATATAAAACTAAATATGAGCGCATTGGGAATCATAGCACCATAAATGTCCGCCTCCATGACCAACAATGTATTCATTGCTGAGTAAATTCAGGTGTGTGCATAGACCTGTTGATGAGATGTGAGTGTGGGGAGAATGAATTTGCATTAGTTCGTGGTGATGTGAGTGATGCAGGAGGGCATCTAGCACCACGTTGCATCCAAAATCTCACAACATGGCAGTAAGAAGTCGACCCTTCCTTCCCTTCTCATGCCTCGATACATCCCATTGGGAAGAAAATAATAATATCATTGAATAATTAGTATACACCAAAATTAATAATATTTATCTAAAATTAAAAATAACTTGATGCAAACACTAATTTTATTGATTGTGATTTTTTTCAATAACTAATACATGAACTATTAATTCATAAAATTACTATTAAACTCATTTTTTTAAACATAAAATTATAATTTATTTTTATAGATTTAAAAATATAACTATTTTAAATATTTAGTATAATATATATAAAAGAACACAACTGAGTAAGGATCATATTAAATCTCCACCTGACCACAACAGTTACTTGAGAATTCATTACATTTCATCAATTTCAGAGGATCCTTCATGGAGAAGTTGTCTATCAAAAACCAAAAAATACTAACTATCTGCACATGTATATTATACAAAATTGAGACAGTAAAAAGAAAAATTACAAGAGGTTCCCATTATAGGAGAAAGAATTTGGCTTCTTCAGTGGGCTTGTTCAAGTCAAGTTGTAGGCTTCCATTGGCTGGGCTTGGAACATAACTAGTATACTCCACATTCCTTGTAGCATTTAGATTTACTTTAAGATCATTAATTTGTCTTTGGATGGTGTTGAATTCATAATCATGGCAAGAGTCTTTTATTTTAAGGGGTAGGAGTTCTTATGTGTTGAAAATTAGAAGGTTGTCATGCTAATGAATTTTCCACTTTAGTTCCATTCTCCACTTGTAGAATCTCAAATTTCCTACTACATGCATTATAGGTCGAATTTCTAGAAGTGATTGAAGTATTGAGGCTAGACGAAATGTCTATGAGATTCAAGAGATAGTAGGGGGGTCTGAGAGGTGGCAAAGGTTGTGCAATAGTGGTATTTTCAAGTGATAGTGAAAAGGATTTGTGGGAAATGGATTTTATTGAGGGAATATAGGGAAAGGGGTGCATCATCAAGTGAATGGAAATATTTCATATATATCAAATAAAAAGATTCAAGGTGAGTGCATGGGGTTCCAGAGGAGTAAGAGAGAGAGGGACATAGTCCACCATCATCCATAGAGAGAGAGGAAATGGAGAGGGTGGCCCATATCAGAGAAGAGAGTTGAAGAGGCTTCCAGAGAAGAGTTAATTGAAAAATGAAGTACAAGGCATAAAAACTTAACAAAATATTATGAGAGGACTAGAAACACAACAAAAGCGGTGTGAAATGACCTTATGACACTGAAACAATTAAACCCCAGGTTACAGAAGTTCTCAAACACACTATTTTTTCTATTTATCATTTTAGGAAGGGTCTTGAAGAGAGAATTATTCCAGATGACCAAGCTACATGGGTGGGGGATACAAGGTCTCTTCCCACCACTACCAACCAAAATGGGCTTATTATGTAGCCACATGGATCATAAACTAGTTGATGTCATGATGCTAACAAAGGGAAGGAGCTCTGAATTCTAGTGGAGGCAAGAAAGGAGGATCATTGGAAAAGGAATTTTCAAGAAAGAGATGTGGAGGGGGGGCGGGGTGAACCAAGCCTGATATTTATCATTTCAGAGGCTACCTTCCCACACAACACCCATTATATCATAATTAACACATAACATTCTTAGTCATGTCAGATTCATCAATTTGTAGGGAGGTGGAGTAGAGAAAGATGCCATATTTAGTACTTTTCAAGGAGAAGCGTGGGGAATTAATATAACCTCCCACAAATTAATCAAGTTCTCCTTGTGTGCCACAACTTTAGCCCTTTTGTCATTTAAAAATTTAAATTTCATCCTTAGAATGCTCATATCAGTGTGGAACTAAGGGGAAATCATAGGGCCTAGAATAAATATGGGAGAACTATGGGATAAAGTGTAACCCCCTCATACCATTGACTTATTTTTAACCTTATTCCAAGAGATATCCTTATGTTGGCTTGACGGTCATCGTCTAAATTTTGACTTCTAAGAATGTGGTAGAGAGGAAATGAGGATAGGAAGCATAGAGCACAATTTATCCTTTTGTTTTCCTTTGAGATAATCGGGGTCAATAATTATGCCAAAGCATCTATAATGTTTTGTTGTGTTTTGAAATTTTGGAGGACCAATGTATAAGATAACTTTTAGCGAACATTTTTTGATTAAATATTTCAATTAATATTAAAAAATACAAGTAAGGGCTGCTTTTTTTATCTCACACAATGATTAAGATTTTGTAAATTGGTTAAGTAGACTCATGTAAGAAGATATGATTATCAAATATTCAGATTGAATTCTTTAATTAACCATAAGTTTGAAAACCTTTAAGAAGTGTCTAAAATTTCAACAAAATACATTTAACATTATCAAGATGTTGACAATTTATAAATGAAAGGGACTTACATGAATAAATTGTTTAGTAAACCATTCTTTATACTGATAATAACTTCAGGAGGAATTATAAGATAACTAAAACACAGTTAATCTCACCTGGTTATCTTGATAACAATTAAACATATGAAGAGACAAAATGTATTGAAAACTGGAAAAAATCACAAAGGGAGTAAAGTTGTATGAGACAAATTCAGGAATCCTTCTTCTATTATTGATGATCAAAAAATTTGTACAATTCTGCTTACAAAAATTCGCTTATCCAAGGGTGCAACCCTTAATAACTTGAAATGAGAGTTATTTATACTAATTTCTAAAAACACAGAAATATCTTAACTGATTACAATAATAGAATAGAGAATAGTAGAAGAAGGAAACAGATAGATGAAGTGTCTCTGTTTTCATGGAAGTTGTTGATGACTTGGTCCCTTTTTATGGAAGTTGTTGATGACTGGACCCTTGAAAATCTGTTGTGTTGGCATGCTATAAAAATAATACTTTGACACAATGGTCTCACAAAATTTATCCCAGTGGTCTTGACTTTGGATTTATACACTCATAATATTTCTGAAGTTTTCATCTACCTCTGTATATCTGTCAAAATTAGGCCTTTGAACGAATAAATGTTTGATTTTATGTTGAATGATAAAATCAAACTGCTCATCTTCTAAGAATGCTTTCCCTGTAACTTGTCCTTTGATACCTGCGAATTTTGACTTATCTATTGCAATAGTATATAACTTTTTACAGTAGTCTTCTCATTTAATCAACTGATCATCTAATTCTACCAATCCTATTAGTCCTTTATGATTCAAGACATTAAACTTTGTATGAAACTTTTGAACAATAGTATTCAAAGCTTCACATTTTGTTTGCAGTTGGTTCATTAAATTTCTCTTCTGTAAAACTTTATTGATCTCCAAGATTTTTGCAGTTCTGTCTAGTATATTGATTTTTCCCATTCTTCTCTGTTATTTGAGTTCAAAACCTTGATCATGTCAGTGGCTTCACTTGGATTTTTCTTGAGATGCTTTGTCTTCTCGTCTATGTTTTCCTTGCAGTTGGTGATGAGCTCTTAATGTTCAAAAATAATCTGTATGGATGGCCATACCTCTATCATAGACTTGTTGATATATTCCCAAATATTCAACTTGGCTTCAGTCAATGTTCCTGCCATTAAAGATTCACTTTCTAGTTCTTTCACCTTAAGTCACAACTTATGAGACTTTTGCATTTCCTCCATGTATAAGTTATCATTCTTAATATTTTGTGATTCTAGAATTTGAAACCTCTCCTGCAATTTCTCATGTGCCTTCTTTTGAATAGCCAAATCCTGTGCTAATTTTGTTGTATGAGTTGCTGTAAAGGATGTTGAAAGTTATGTACCTGCAGAAGATGTTTGAGTTGTTGTACTAGGATTAGTAGTCACCTGAATTGCTGATTTCTCTTTCAGTAATTCTTCAATATGTTCTTCCATATTTCTGATTTGAATATTTTGATCAATGATTAATTTCAGCCTCTCCTCTTTATTTTATTAATTCTCTGCAATCTCCTTTGTCTGTGGATCTTCAGTTGAGGGTAATTTTATTTTTTTGCATAGAGAAGAAATGTTTGAATTCTTCTTTTTGATAATTTCCTCAACTGCCTTGTAGTCCTTTGGGCCATACCCATATTTTACTATAAGGTCCTCCAAAGACTTCAATCTTTTGTCTTTGGCCAATGAAGACAAATTTTCAATCTTCAGCTGAGATTAAATATTTGATAATGCAATATTCAGTTTTGAGAGTGACATGGTTGTTGTGGTCATTTTTGAAAATAACATCTCCCTAGACTGTATGTGCATGCCCATCTGATCAATTGGATCGATCTGATTTGCATCAAAAGAGAACACAGTCTTGTTTTACTCAACATGAGTCTTTGGAAAAGGAACTATTGCCTAAAAAAGGGCCATTTGCATCCTTCATTTTTCATTGTCAAAGGTAGTGAGAAGCCTGTGCTGGGAATCTGATGCTTGCTTCAAGAACTGACTATAGACATCACATTTAATGCCTCATTCTTATGCTTGATGTCTAAGAATCTGGAGAAATTTTTTTGTTCTTCAGAAGTACTGGCATCTGAATGTTGGATAATCTCCATAGGTTCTCTAGCAGGTGATGATGATGGAGGATTCATAGGACCACTTGTTGATGTAGAAACTTGAGTCTCTCCCAAATATATAATATTTGGTTTTTCTCCCTTTGAAAATAAGGTGGAACCAAGCTTTGGCTTTTTTTGCTACAAGATAAAATCCTTCAAGATTTCTTTGGCATGTGGAGGCTCTTCTATGAATATTTTCTGCTGCTTACTGTCAAGAACAAGGGTCTGCACAATAGAGGTTGAAATAACTTGTTATTCTGCCTCCTAGAGAATGCCTTTAATCCATTCATCTTGATTCATATGTTTCTCTATTTCTTCTTTAGAGGTATGAGTATATGAATTTTTCTTGAGTTCGACTCTCAGAGTAGAAATAATGCCATGGGGGTCATAAGACCGAGTGAAACTTGATTGAAAACCCATTTTCTTTAACATTACATCTGCTTCAGCACCAGCTTCTCTGGTATTGCAGATGAAGGATATAGTGCTTGCTTTGAGCTTAAACTGAGCTTTCCTCTTTCCCTAATTTCTGTGTAGCTTTGGTATAGATACCAATCACTAGTTTTGGCTTGTTCACTCAGGTGCAGGATCCTTTTGATTTCTTCCTCAATTATGGGTTCTGATTGACTTGTAAGAAGCTGCCTCACTGGGTGTATGAAGGAGTCTATGAACTCTGCAAAATTATTTTTTGTTGATGTAGCCTTAACCAACTTTGTCCAGTGAATCAATGATTGATTTAATCCTTGTTCGTCCTTCTTACTGAAGTGGATAGGTAGCATCTGTGCCTATTGAAAAAGAAACATGTGAATAATTACATAAGTGTAATTAAACACACCTTGTGTTGTAAAATTCATGAATTTCTCATGTATATTTTCAGCCAAGAATTGGTTGTCATTATACATGAAAAATGGTGATTTATCTTTACTGAATATGGATAAGAACCCCATGATGGGTTTTTTTGTAACATTATATAGTTTTGATAAGTTAGCATAATTAGTCAAATATTTCTGAAAATGTTAAGGTAGGATATGGATGCAAAAGAATGAAAAAAGTGAAAAAATTTAGGAATTTTTTTATGTTTTATAGGCATCCATATCAATAAAATGATAGGTGTTAGATGCCCTAAATAAAGAAGGAGAAGAAAAATAAAATGCTAGGGAAGCAAAAGAAAAGGAAAGGTTCATTTTAAATTTTTAAAAATTGCATAGGTTGCTAGTCTAAATGCACCATAAAAAGAAGAAAGGTTTATATGTTTATTCCAAATTATAAACACTATACTAAGTTTTAAAACAATATAACATCCCCCACCATTCATCGCTTTTAATTTTCATTTCCTAACTCATACCTCTTATATTATTCCAACATTTTATTAAACTAACTCTCGACCCCACCAACCCATCTCCACATACTTGACAGTCCTCCCATATCTTCTCACATCCAACGGCTCTGATAGAATTTCGACCCCCCCTCGCAAAATGAGCTTTACTGTTGGGGGGGTCCAAACTCAGTGGTAATTCAAAACACCCCACTGATACGTGGTAGCGCCTCAGCCTTTCGGACCCCCCATGAGAAAAACCGGAAACCGCTCAACCCCCCCTTTGAAAGGCTGATTCCTGAAACCGTTACCACTCACCTGACCATTGTACTGCATCCTCCATTCCACTACTTCCACCACATCTGCCACCTCATCCTCCTATTAACCTCATTCATCCATTAACTTCAACAAATCACATCAATTCCCTCCATTATCAGTATGTTAAGCATTCAATTGTCTTAACCGTTAACCCACTCCATTAATGGAAAACCTGCATTGCTATATAAATCTTATTTTATCCATTTACAAGTTACAGTGTTGTTTATTTGCAGGTTTCTCACGAGAAACCCGAAATTTTAAAACTTCCAACACCTTCTCTTTTCAATTTTCCTTTTTTTTCCCTATGCAGAATGCATTTTCTACCCGATAAATGCATATATTCCTAGAAAATTGCACTCTCATCCATAGCCATTATGCCTCCCAAGGACAAGGGACCGGAGGAAGACATCAATCCTCTAATTTTCCCTCATGTAGATCTTCACCATATTCCTATGGCTGATAGAGACTACATGATCCATGAAATACTTTGTGATCTCAACCTTTTCTAGATGTATTGCTATCTCGAAGATAAATGGATTGAAAAATCAGATGAAATCCAACTCTAGGAGTCAAACGTACCTCATTATATTTTTCCTCCTACCCACAACAGTCCCGATTTCATTAGAAAATTCCATGCCTCATATTTTCCAAGTCAAAGGGCCATAACCAATTCCCATGGACAATTTTTATTCACCATAACCCCTCAGGCTATTGATGAAATGATGCAAGCCCCCACAGTCAACAATAGCACCCCATTTTCTCATGAAGCTCTGGTTGAATTATACCAGAAATTAGACTTTGCTAAAAGAGCCCAAACTCTAGAATTATTCCTAGCATAAGATGCTTAATTACCAAAGAAAAATCCTCCTTATCCTTCATCCCTATTTCTTGAGAGAACCAAGCAGATAACCATGGTTATATATTACCTTCTTGGATACTACTCTAATCAATATGTAGATGAGGCCATTATAGGATTCTTCTCAATATTTTCTAATAATACCAAGCCTTCAATTGTGTTCAATTTCAATAATTTCCTTGCAAAGTCTATTCATCAACAATTGGTCAATTTCCACACATAGGAGGTATTTAAATATACATTTGTCTTAGTCGACATGCTCCTATAATTTTAGGGGGACAACATGAACTTGCCATTGCAGAAACTGGATGAGAAAGGAAACTAGCAGTTAGTCATTTTCAAGACCACCTTGGTTATGAAATATCAGAATGAGTTTACATATAAAGAGTTCATTGAGATGTTTGTTCACCCAGCCATAGGCCTTCTGAGCAGCAGAAAAAAACCAAGGATTAGTGAAGAAATATAAAATATTTTGTAGCTATTAGAACATGTACAAACAAGAGATTGGTACTTATATGAAAATTACAGAGATATAATAATTTTTGGATGTGAGTTGCAACCATATAAGTTTCCAAAATTCCTCCCATTAAGGATATTTTCCTTAGAATATATCAGGCATATGATCAAAATGGATCAGGTACGTTTTGTTGCTACCAAGAAAATGTCTCAGTTTAAGATAAAAACACAGTTTGGCCCATTCATCTACAACAACAGGAAAGCAGGAGCAGAGGCAGACGAATTATTGAAGAAAATGTAGTTTGATCTTAGCTTCACTTGGTCATATGATCCATTAGGGATAGTTTCCAAATTAAGGGTAGAAACCAAATCTACTCCTTATTTTCACAAACCAAGGCTAGAAATAGAAAAGTATAAGAACTAGCCAGAGTGGATAGAGAATACATTTCATGAGGTAGAAGAACAAAAAGTCTCTTCATAAACAGTGCAAACTCCTACAAAGCAAGAGAAGACAGCCAAAAGGAACAAAGAAGAGGTGTCCCCTTGAGAGATAGGTGTCTTCAGCAAGGGATTTAAAATCATGCAAAGAAAGAAGGCTAATCTTAGTTCTAGATTAAACCTTATAAAATATTCAGAGCATCAGACTCCTATCAATACTAATGAGCCTCTTGTATCTTCACTAGTAGGTGAGCAGTCTACACAGTCTCCTACCACTTCCATGACTACAATAGAGCAACAACATGTTATGCACATAGGCACATCTACTTCAAGCGGGCCATAGAAAAGAACCATGGATATATTCGAGGAAATAAAACTAAAAAATGAAGCCTTGAAGATAAACACATACAATCAATTTTGGAAACAAACCTCAAGTGCTTAAAGTAGGCTATTATAAGCCTTTGACTCAGAGAAGGGGAAAATGCTAATGGAATTTCTTCAGGCACAATTTCCTCAGCCCAAAGGAGAATTAGATTATAATAATACATCTCTTGAGTTTTATGTTAAGGACATACACCCCATTGACCAAATGGAGATGCATAAATAGACTGGTAAGATTATTTTCTCTATGGTAACTAACACTGCTATGACCTTGTCCAAATTGCAGGTCACACTAGCAAATTTCCGCTCACATCTCAACATGGAAAAAGTTTTATCCTTTTTCAAATATACCAGGATTAAAACCTTGGAATATTTGGTGATAAAACTGGGTTATGATCCTTCAAATATCAATTCTACAGAGGAGTTGATTAAGAAAAAGAATTCAGATATTGCAGTATTAAGAAAGTAGTTAAAAATTTGAGCAACAAAAGATCCTTTAGCTAATGAGATTGAAGGAACAAAGACACAAAGGACAGACATGATGAAACTCATTATATAATAGAATACACAGTTGAAGAAAATGGAAACAGAGATGGGGAATTTGATTATAGAAAGAAAGAAGTCAACTAAACAAACTTCTCCTTTAGAAGCACTTCCTATTACAACTATTCCTACTTCTATATCTGCTACCACTAGTAAAGGAGATGTTACAGACCAATTATCCAACACACTTCAAAATATGACCTTGCATACTGAAGAAATTAATAATTTATAGGATCAAGTGAAACTTTTATAGAATCAACAAAAGAAGTTTGATATTTTCCATGCAATAGAGCTTCAGAGAGCTCAGAATCAAGTAGAAATATGGAAGAAATAAAAAATTGAACCTTCTATTGGCTACACCGCCAATAATTTCAAGGAAATTATTTAGAACAACATCATTCAGAAAATGAGTGAAATATGGCCATGTTTCCAAATCATCTTTTAGCAAAAGGAATTAGTGGAAAAGAAAAACCAGAAAGTTACTGATACAAATACTCAACTGGGATAAATGCCTCATACAACCAACAACATTATAAAGTTTCTAAATTCTAAAGACAACCGAGAACTGGATGATATAGGGGTAGATGATAGGACTGAGACCATTCTTTAGGTGAAGAAATTTTTGATCAAAAAGAACTTAGTAGAGCAGTTGACAGAGAAGTGTCACACTCTTGATGTTGTTATCAACATATTTATTTCAATAATTAATGCATTGAACCGGAAAGGTCTTCCCTCACTATTTGTAATAAATGGTAAATTAATGCCTAGGGAATATTACATGAAGAAGCTTAAAGAAAAAGTAAGGGTTGCATCCATGTCCTCTATTAAATGTTTAATGATAGGCAGGGTGTTTTATGAAGCTATTGAAGATATCAGTTTTATCCAGCATGAGATAAAACATATTTTTGTTGTTAAACCTACTTTTACTAAGTATACTGAGGTAGATGAAATCTAGCAAAGATTAATTAAATTTTCAATTCCAGATCAAGAATGGTGGGAAAAGCTATGCAAATATCAAGAATAGAAGATAGATTAGTTTTTCCAGTGGAGCACCAGGATAATGGCCACTCAGCAATAGTTTTCCATCAAAACAAGCCCATACATGCAGATTCATTTCTTTGGAATGAATTCATTTCCTTTCTATTAATTTTGAGAAATTATAGCTTTCCTTGTCACTCGGGCATTTATTGTAAATTTTATATTTTGTTTAAATACATCGTTCCATGGAAGTATTCGAGGTTGCACCCTTGAGCTAGTTATCAAACACACTTGTAATAAGCTGGAGCATATTTTATATAATAAAGGATTTTGGATTTACTTCATATGGATTGTATTCCTGTGAGTTATTTCTATTGTGTTTCTCATTATGTATTCTTCATATAATTTAATTCATTAACGGTTATCCGATTGAAAATTCATTTGATTATCAGTTTTGTTTTAGATCCATTGTGAATTTTTAGTTTTATTAAGAGATTAATTTACAAGGCTATCTGTTATTGTAGATTCCTCTTGAAATTAAATTACACAAAGGTTCTCGTTATGAATTGATTATATTTTTTTTATTATGAAAACATAGTTTTCATAATTTATGCTTATAAATGGTGAAATATTCTATCTGAATATTAGATCATTTATACTTCTCTATATTCTTCTTATCCATCACACTTAAAATCAAATTAACCATATGTATTTAAAGAACAACATTTTATTTTATTAAGGATATTTCTAAGTTTAAATCACCTGTTCAGAAAATTGTTCATTGGTCATCCAACTATTCAAAAACAAAAAATATTTAAGATGCTTTCACATAACTTATTAACATTAGGTTATCTCAAAGGACAACATCAGATTGGAGCCGTTACTGGGGATATGAAGAATTGAAAGCTAAATTTTCCCTGCGGCAATGATATTCCCTTTCCTTTAAGGTCAATAAAGGATAAGGATATAGGTCAGAATATTTCACTTGGCGATTCCACTGTTTCAAGCTGGCTCCCTTTAAGTATACTAGATCACGTTCCGAGTCTAAGATTGTTAATCCTTTACTAGATCCAAAAAAACTTATTATGGAAGCCTCTTTAAGGAGAAAATAGAAAATTCCTTCTTCTTCCTCTTCAGCTTTACACCCTGAAGATTTTTCATTTTTAAATCCTTTTTCATTAACATCATCTCATCCTAATTAGACTCAAGTACCTCATAGAGTTTTTGAACTTTATTCAAGAGGAGTAGATCTTCAAGCATCCTTGTTAACATAATCACTTGAGTCATATCAAGTTCCATCCTTCCCTTTAAAATCACCTACATTTGAGAAAGAATTGGGCTTACACTTACCTGAATTTAAGCCTACAAATTTCATTACTCCAATTTCTTATTCTATTCCATCGACCTCCACTAAATGTGAAAAGACATTTTATGTCTATTCTACTCCTTTTTTTGAGTATAAGGAATAATATTTAACACCAGCAGTTCAAAGGTTGGTTGTTAAAATCCCTTTGAAACCCTCACACCCTTCTCCTCCTTCATTCTCTTCTCCATCCTCTAATACTCATTCGCCTACCCACTCATCATCATATTTATCATCATCTTCGGCATCCACTCAGATACCCCATATCCCTCCTGTTGTTATGAATTTTCGACCCATTGTGCAAGCAAGGTATGTTGCTCTTGTTCTTCCTAAAAACTTGGAAAATTTTCCTGATGGATATATCTAAAACATTTACCAATATTTAATGGAGAAACAAGTGCCTCAACAAAATATCATATATTAGCCTTCCTAGATTTCATTAATAATATGAACATCGAGCATGAAGATGTCTACATGAGATTATTTGTAGAGTCTTTAGAAGGAAATGTTAGGATCTGGTTTAGGCAAATTAGAGTTGGTTCTCTTCAAACATGGAATGAGCTTATAACTATCTTTGAAAACCAATGGGGGGTAAAGAAATATGTTGTTTATTTTCTCACTGAATTTGAAGAATTAAAGTGTTGTGTAACCAGCTCCAAAAATAGAAGAAAAGAGATATCAACGCCTTAGAAATAAGCCACTTCGAGGGGGAAACCTCCAATACATTAAATAAATGAACAATTCTTGGATGATACAATTTACAAAACCTCCTTTCTATATATAGGAGTCCATGGGGCCATAATGTAATCCTAGTGGGCCACAATGTAATCCTAGCCGACCTAACAATAATAATTTAAGGGCACAATAATAACAATATGGGGGATATAAGGGTACAATAATAACAATAAGGGGGTTACACTAACAACAATAAGGGACTATACTAGTAATATAGGGACCTAACATGCCCCTCTTCTTCAAAAAAGTGTTGTCCTCAACGCTTGAGTAGCTCTGGGTGCTTCTGTATAAAATTCTCATCCTCCCATGTAGAATCTTCAGTGGGTAAGTTCTTCCACTTGATGAGATACTCTTAAATTGATCGATTCCGTAGCTGTCGAGTTCTTGTTTCCATGACCGCTTCAGGTTCCAATATGATTTTTCCTTCCTCATCAAGTTCTGGAAATATTGTTTGAACTGGAAGATTTTCACCTATAACCTTCTTTAAGCATGAAACATGGAAAGCTGGATGCACTCGTGAAGAAGCGGGAAGCTCCAATTTGTATGCCATAGTACCAATCTTTTGCAACACCTTGTAAGGACCATAGTACTTTGGTGATAATTTATTATCCTTCTTAGCTTGCTTGAGGGACATTTGTTTGTATGGTTGTAGCCGCAAAAATACCCAATCTCCTACATCAAAACTTCTCTCGCTGCGATGTTGATCTGCCTGTTGTTTCATTCGATTTTGTGCCAAATTCGGGTTATCCTTTAAGAGTTGGAGAACTTCTTGCTGATGCTCGATGTGATCTTCCACTGCTTGAACCTTCGAATTTTCCCTTAAAGATGATGTGATGGATGGTGGATGATGTCCATAAAGTGCCATAAATGGGGTCATTTTTGCTGCAGTATGGAAGGAAGTGTTATACCACCATTCAGCAAGAGGTAACCACTTGACCCATTGTGTTTGTTTATTAGATACAAAAAAACGAAGATATCCTTCCAAACATTTATTTACTATCTCAGTTTGACCATCAGATTGAGGATGATAAGATGAGCTATGAGCTAATTAAGTACCCAAACAAGAAAATAACTCCGTCCAAAAATTTCCAATAAAAATGGGATCTCTGTCGCTCACAATAACCCTTGGGCTTCCATGTAGCTTTTGAATTCTATCCATAAATGTAGTAGCAACTGTACTTGCTTTAAATGGATGAGATAATGCACAAAAGTTTGCATACTTGGTAAGTCTATCAACTACCACCATGATGACACTCTTTCCTTCAGACTTAGGTAAACCTGTGATAAAATCCATTGAAATCTCCTCCCAACGTTGACTTGGAATGGATAAAGGTTGTAGAAGTCCTGGGGTCTTAATTGTTTCCACTTTATTCTGCTGGAAAACCAAACATTCTGCCACAAATTTTTGAATATCAGATTTAAGGCCATCCCAAAAAAATTCTTTCTTCACCCTGTGGTAAGTTTTTAAAAATCCTGAGTGTCCTTCTAAAGGAGAAGTGTGCAATTCCAAAAGAATATTTTGTTTTAGTTGGGAATTCTTACAAAGATATAAGCAATCTTTGTACCATAAGGAATCATTTTTCCAACTAAATGTATCAGATGTACTAGGATCTTGCTGCAACTTTTGAATGAGTGTCCATATGTCTTTGTCCTTCTTCCATTCATCTCTTGCTTTGGTTATACAATCTGGTTAGATAATAGAAATGACACAAAGAAATGCTTCCACCTCTTCATTCTTTCTTGAGAGTGCATCTGCAACAACATTAAGCTTTCCTTTTTTGTATATTATTTCAAATTCATAACCCAACATCTTTGTGACCCATTTTTGCTGCTCTTCTGAAGATAGTCTTTGTTCCAAAAAGTGTTTAAGACTATCATGATGAGCTTTTACCTTGAAGTGTCTTCCCATTAGGTATGTTCGCCATTTCTTTAGTGCATGCAGTATTGCTAACATTTCCTTCTCATAAATAGGTTTCTGTAAATACTTTCCTTTGATTGGACGACTTTCAAAATCAATGGGTCTTCCTTCCTGCATTAAAAAAACACCAATTCCATTTCCCGATGCATCACATTCCACAATAAAGGTTTTTCTGAAGTCTGGCATAGCTAAGCCTGGTGCTTGACACATTTCCTCTTTAAGATGATCAAAGGCCTTAGTTGCTTCAGGAGTCCATGAAAATGCATCTTTCTTCAATAATGTTGTTAGAGGTGCTGCTATTCTCCCATAATTCTTAACAAACTTGCGATAATACCCTGTTAACCCGAGAAATCCTCGCAACTGCTTTATGGTTGTGGGAACTTTCCATTCCTTAATGTCTTTAATTTTGTTAGGGTCTACTTTAACACCCTCGTGAGATACAATATGACCCAGATATTCCACCTCTTGTACTCCAAAGAAACATTTGGATTTTTTTGCATGTAATTGTTTCTCCTGCAATAGTTTGAGCACCCTGTCAACATGTTCAACATGATCCTTCCAAGACCTGCTGTAGATTAGTATATCATCAAAAAATACTAGCACAAATTTTCTAAGGAAGGGTTTGAAAATGAATTCATCAACCCTTGAAATGTAGAAGGTGCATTGGTAAGGCCAAAAGGCATGACCAAAAATTCATAATGACCCTCATGAGTTTGAAATGCTGTTTTTGGAATATCTTCAGTCTTCATTCTAATTTGATGATATCCTTAACGAAGATCCAACTTGGTAAAATAAATTGCTCCATGTAATTCATCCAATAATTCATCAATCACAGGAATGGGAAATTTATCTTTAATGGTGAGCTTATTGAGCTCCCTATAATCCGGACACATTCGCCATGATCCATCCTTCTTGTGTACCAATACTACAGGAGCAGAGAAAGAACTTTGACTATGTTGAATTATACCCGCCTCTAACATTTCTGCAATCATACGTTCAATTTTTCACTTTTGGACATAGGATATCTATAAGGCCTAATGTTTGGAGGAACACTTCCTAGAATCAAATGAATAGCATGATCATGATCACAAATAGGTGGGAGTCCTTTGGGAGTTTTAAACACCTTGGAATGATTGTCGAAGACTTGTTGTAGATCTGCAGAAATAGATGATTTTGATGTTGGAACTTCTAGTGAGCATAATTGTACAATTACACCTCGTTTTTCTTTCTTTAGAAGCTTTGTCATGACATTAGAGCTTATTATCTTTCCCGGATTTCCTGAAATAACCCATAATTCAACTTCCTTTCCTTCTGAAAAAAAATTCAAGAAAATTTCTTGAAAATTAAAAGCTACCGTCCCCAAAGATTGTAACCATTGTACTCCTAGTACAACATCAGCACCTCCCATAGGAATGGAAAGCATTGGACTATTCAATAACAAAAGGGGGTTACACTAACAACAATAAGGGACTATACTAGTAATATAGGGACTTAACATAAAGAGAAATCCTAGTGAACTAGTTGTTGAATTTATTAAAATATTTAACAAACTCTATCAAAAAATTCCTAATGATTGTAAAGCACTTGTAGAAGCTGCAGAGGTCATATTTTCCAAAGAATTTGATGATGAATTTGCATTTATGCTAAGGGAAAGAGTTTCTAACACACTACAAGACATGTAGACTAATTCTATTGAGGTAGAAGCCACTAGGTCGGCTTTTGGTAAAATTAAAGTGAAAGAAGAGAAATAACAAAGAAAATTAAAAGCTAAGCTTGATTAATCATCCTCTTCCAAATCTAAACTTGAAGATCAGAAAATTGACGAAATCACATATTTACTTGGGAACCTTTCTAATGGGATCTCTAAAATTTAATCAAAACCTAGAACTTCTGAGAAAAAAAAATTCAGACCTCGAAATCAAAATCAAAATCAATCATGGAGAACCCCTCAACTTCATATTCTTTAGAGACCAGATCAAAACATTCAACCTCCTTTTTTGATTGCTGATCAACAACCAAGATATTGGCCCTGTAATCAATAAATATATCAATAATTTTGATTCTTCAGTAGAGCAGATGGCCATAGTCCCTTCATCTTCATCAGAGTCTTTGGAACAAAAATAAGAAGATACTCAACTTTAAAAGTATCAAGCATTTTCTGAATTCCTCATTGCAGAGTTAAATAAAAGGTACGATCTAAGACCAAGATCAGGCACAGGAAGACCTCCAAAATCTACCACAACCATGGAACCTGCAATAAAATCCATTCAAACATAAAATCAAACACTTCAGACTATAGATTCATCCACTGAAACCGTTTCATCCGATAAAATCATTTTTACAAATTTTAATATTGAAAAGGAATTGGAAAGGGTCAAGATTCCTATACCTTTAGCGGAAATTTCCAAAAATCCTGGTTATAAAAATCAAATTTCTAAACTGGTACAGTCGTCTAGTGTAGATGCTGAGGGATATGTTATCAGTTTGGAAGATGAAAAGCCCTTAGTAGTGTTTGGACCTAGTTTTGAGATTATCGATGAAATTGTTCCACCATTTTATGTGACTTTTAAGACTCATAAATTCTTATTTTATAATTGTATGCTTGATTCAGGTGCTTCACACAACCTTATGCTAGAGGTAATTATGGACCAGATTTAGTTGCAAGTTACTAGTTCCTATCATGATCTTTACACCTATGATTCAAAGAAAGTACCATGTCTAGGATTGATCAAAGAGCTAGTTGTCACCTTAGCCCAAATACCTGTTAAGAGTATAGTTTTAGAAATTTTTGTCATAGATATTCCACCCAAATTTGGCATGCTTCTATCTATATCATGTTGTGCTAACCTTGGGGGATCACTTGAGATGGACATGTCTTTTGCTACTATTCTAGTCTGTGGAGGTGAGAATTTAAGGTTATATAGGGAAGTCAGATTCCTTCACACTATTTGTAGAGTTGATCAAGAAAAAAATCACCCAATCTATGCAGTGGATCAGGATTTTAGTTTTTTTCAGTTATTCTCCCAAAAATCATCAAACACTCAACTTTCCATTGAAAATATAGTTTCTCAACCAAATATTGTAGTATCATATATCTAGAAACTTTATTTTGTTGGTTCATACTCAAAGGAAGGAGCGAGAGCATGAATGGTTTTAATTTCACAAAATAAAGAAAACATTACTCAGTCATGTAAACTTGAATTTGAAGTTACCAATAACGTGGCTGAGTATGAGGCTTTTCTTCTTGGTCTTGAGTTGTCTAAAATTTTAAAGGTTAAAAACTTGATTGTTTTCTCTGATTCTGAGCTTATAGTGAAGCAAGTTAGAAACCTGTATCAAACTAAACACCCAAGGCTTAGGTCCTATAGAAACGAAGTTTGGGATACAATTGAAAAATCTTTCCTTGGATTTAACATAACTGCTATTCCAAGAGATGAAAATATGCATGCTAACTCATTTTTTGTCTCAGCAAGATCTTTCAAAATCCCTCAACCAATATTGTTAGAATACCAAATTCAAGTTAAATACATACCATCAATTCCTGATAACCTTAAACATTGGCAGATTTTTGAAGATGATGAACAATTAAAGTCTTTCCTTCAAGTCATCAAGGAATTCTCAAATATGAAAATTGAAGAAGACTAAAGAGACATTCATGAATTAAATCACAAAAATCCAGAAATTTCATTTAATCCTAAAATTCTTGATCATGATATCATTCAATTATCTAACAATTTTATTCCTAAAGGATTAATTCCATTGGAAAAAATATTCGATGATAATGATGTCCTTAAAAAACCTTTGTCTAAATCACCTAAAGAATAAATTGAAGAATGCAATATTGGGACTTTAGATGATGTAGAAAATGTTAAGTTATCATCAACCTTGCCTTTGGATGTAAAACTCAAATACTTGAATCTTCTTAAAAATTACAAATATGTGTTTTCCTGGTCTTATAACGAATTAAAAACTTATCAGACAACTTTTATAGAGCATAATATTCCTTTAAAACTAGAGGAAAAACCATTTCAACAGAAATTAAGAAGAATTAATCCCATACTACTTCCAACCATTGAAAAAGAACTTAAAAAGTTGCTTGATGCCCATATCATTTTACCTTTAAGGTATTCTAATTGGGTAGCTAACCTAGTTCCAGCCAGGAAGAAAAATGGTGAGATTAGGCTATGTGTAGACTTCTGAAACCTAAACAAATCACATTTAAAAGATAATTATCCATTGCCCAAAATGGATTATCTACTGCAGAAATTTTCAGGATCAAGTAGGATTTCTATGCTAGATGGATTTTCAAGTTACAACCAGATCATGGTAAGTCAAGATAATCAAGAGAAAGCTACTTTCACCTCTCCTTGGGGTATAGTTATGTACACCAGGATGCCATTTGGGTTAACTAATGTTGGAGCCACTTTTCTGAGAGAAATGGATCTAGTGTTTGTAGGTAAAACCACTGAATTTACTGTTATTTATTTGGATGATTTAATTGTTTTCTCTGATTTTGATGAAAATCATCTAAAACACTTAAGCAAGGTTTTTAACAAGTGCAAGAAATTTGACATATCCATCAATCCGAAGAAATATTTATTTGTTGTAAAGGAAGGGAAATTAGTAGGGCATATAATATCCAAGGATGGAGTTATAATTGACCCAAAGAGAGTATCCGCCATTTAGACTCTATCTCTACCAAGGAATAAGAAAGAGATTCAAACATTCCTTGGAAAGATTAATTTTCTCAGAAGGTTCATCCCCAATTATGTAGAGATAGTAAAGGACATGACTGATATGCTAAAGAAAAAAACTGAAGTCAAATGGATAGTTCCAGCTAGGTATGCTTTCGATCAAATAAAAAAGGCAATATTGAGGCCCATACATTAGCTAGTCCTGATTATTCTTTACCTTTTAGCATATTTTATTTTGCATTCGAGACAACCTTAGTTGATATACTTTTACAAAAGAACTCCAATGGTTTTGACCAACCTATAGATTTATTTTCCAAAGTTATGAGGGATGCTAAACTTCGGTACAATATTATGGAAAAGCAATTTTATGCCTTAATTCAAGCCCTCAATGCCTTTAGAATGTATGTCCTACATTCACACATTACTACCTATGTTCCTAATCATGTTGTCAAAACAGTTTTAACCCAACATAATACTAATGGAAAAAGAGGAATATGGATTGCTAAAATCACTGAATTTGATCTTGAAATTAAAACCACAAAGCTAGTAAAAAGCCAAGGCTTGGCCAAATTATTAGTTGAATCTAACTGAAAAGTATTAGGGATAAATCTAGTTGCTGAAATGTCACTAAGGGAGAATCCACAAGAACCTCCCCTAATATCAGAGGAGAATCCACATGAACCTCCCCCAATACTAGAGGAGAATCCACAAGAACCTCCTCCTGTTATGGAAGGAGAGAACCCATAAGAACCTCTTACTTCAGATCAATCCATTCTTGTTCACATAGATCAAAAGTATTTACTCTCTTATTGGTATTCTGATATTGTGCAGTTTATCAGAGATTTTCAATGTCCAGATGATCTTAATTTGAAGCAGTGCAAAGCTCTAAAGCTCAAATCAATAAAATAATACATTATCAATGCTAATCTATACTGGAAATACCCTCTAAATATTATTCTTATTTTTTTGAATAAAAATGAAACAGAGGGAATTATAGATCAATTCCATGCAGGATTTTGTGGTGGACACTATGCTTGGAGAGCAACAGCCTACAAAATCTTGAAATTAGATTTTTATTGGCCCTCACTTTTCAAAGAAGTTGGAGCAAGAGTAAGAATTTGTGTGAAATTTCAATTATTTGCAGGGAAACAAAAACTATCAGCACTTCCTTTGGTTCCAGTATCATTTGATGCTCCTTTTCTACAATGGGGGTTGGAATTTATTGGGGAAATTCATCCACAATCAAGTAATCAACACGGATTGAGTCTAACTGCTACTGATTATTTTACGAAATGGGTAGAAGCCATACCTGTTAAAATGCAACTGATATTGTTGTGATTAAATTCCTTGAAGAGAATATCTTATCAATATTTGGATGTCCTCAACAAATTGTAACAGATAATGTAGCAGCCTTCAGCAGTGTTAAAATGATTGAGCTCTGTAAAAAATATTCAATACTATTACATCATTCTACACCATATTATCCTCAGGGTAATGGACTTGCAGAATCTTCCAACAAGAGCTTATTTAAGGTCATTAAGAATACTCTTGAAGATCATAAAAATAGTTGGGACAACCACTTAATCCATGCCATATGGGAAAACAGAGTTTCTCCTATGAGATGAACATGCAAGTATCATTTTCCAATTAGTTTATGGCAAGGAAGAAATTTTTCCTACTCATTTAGCTTTACTTGTTATGAGATTTCTCCAGGAATATTATGAAGAAAAATATGATTTCTAAAGAAGGAATAATCAAATTATTCAGATGAATGAAGACATGGATGAAATTCAATATCAGCTAACAAAATACTAGGACAAGATGAAAGAGATGTTTGACAGAAAAGAAAGACAAATAAATTTCAAGAAAGGTGACCTCGTGCTCAGATGGGATACAAGGAGAGAAGACAAAGGAAAACATGCAAAATTTGATAGCCTCTAGTTTGGTCCATTCATTATTGCATAATTCAAAGGGAACAATAAATTTATCCTACAAAATTTGGAAGGAGAGTATTCCTCATTTCCATTCAATGGGAAGTACTTGAAACATTATATTCAGTATTGATTCTTCATTCATTCAACATCTGTAAATATTCTGAGAGTTTATTTATTTTTGAAAATTTCAAGTGATTATCTGTTTCATTAAAGACTCCATAGCTCGAGGAGAAGGCTTTTGGATCTGCCTGTTCTCTGCATCCCACAGGGGGAAGCAGTTCCCATATCGAGCCAATGTTGTAACATTATCTAGTTTTGAGAAGTTAGCATAATTAGTCAAATAATTTTGAAAATGTTAAGGTAGGATATGGATGCAAAAGAATGAAAAAAGTAAAAAATGTTAGGAAAAATTTATGTTTTATAGGCATCCATATAAATAAAATGATAGGTGTTAGCTTCCCTAAATAAATAAGGCAAAGAAAAATAAAATGTTAGGGAAGCAAAAGAAAAGGAAAGCTTCATTTTAAATTTGTAAAAATTGCATAGGATGGTAGTCTAAATGTGCCATAAAAAGAAGAAATGTTTATATGGTTATTCCAAATTATTAACAGTATCCTAAGTTTTAAAACCATATAACATCCCCCACCATTCATCCCTTTTCATTTTCATTTCCTAAGCCATACCCCTTATATTATTCCCAACATTTTATTGAACCAACTCTTGACCCCACCAACCGATCTCCACATATTTGATGGTCTTCCCATATCTTCTCATATCCAACAACTCTCATAGCCTTTCTGCCCCACTTCATGAACCAAGTTTTACCACCGAGGGGCTGGGGGGGGGGGGGGGGGGTCTGAACTCAGTGCTAATTCAAAACACCTTGCTGATATGTGGCAATGCCTCAACTTTTCAAACCCCACATGAGCGAAACCAAAAACCACTCAACTTCCCCTCTGAAAGGTTGATTCTCGATACCATCACCACTCACCTGACCACTGTGCATCCGCCATTCTACTGCTTCCACCTCAGCTGACACCTCATCCACCCGTTAACCTCTTTTGTCCATTAAATTCAACAAATCACATCAATTCCATCCATTATCAGTCCATTAATCATTCAATTGGATTAACCGTTAACCCACGCCACTAACGGAAAGCCCACATTGCTATATAAATCTTCTTTTATAAGTTTACAAGTTACAATGTTTTTTATTTGCAAGTTTCTCGCCATAAACCTAGCATTGTCAAAATTCCAACGCCTGCTCTTTTCAATTGTTATTTCTATTCCCTGTCCAGAAAAATTTTCTTCCCAATAAATTTCCTGTATTCCTAGAAAATTTCACTCTCATCCATAGCCATTATGCCTCACAAGGACAAGGGACTAGAGGAAAACATCAATCCTCTAATTTTTTCCTCCTGTATATCTTCACCATATTCCTATGGCTGATTGATACTACAGGATCCATGAAATACTTTGGGAGCTCGACCTTTTTGAGATGTATTGTTGGCTCAAAGATAAATGGATTGACAAATCAGATGGAATCCATCTCTGGGAGTCAAACCTACCTCGTTATATTTTTCTTCCTAGCCACAACACTCTAGATTTCATTAGAAAATTCCATGCCTCGTATTTTCCAAGTCAAAGGGCCATAACCAATTCCCACGGACAGGTTTTTTTCACCATAACCCCTCAGTCTATTGATGAAATTATAAAAAACCCCATAGTAAATAATAGCACCCCATTTTCTCATGAAGTTCTTGTTGAAATATTTCAGAAATTAGACATTACTAAAAGAGCCCAAACTCTAGAATTATTCCTAGCATAAGATGCTTCATTACCAAATAAAAAGCCTCCTTATCCTTCATCCCCATTTCTTGAGAGAACCAAGAAAATAACCACTACTATATCTTACCTTCTTGGATAATACTCCGACCAATATGCAGATGAGGCCATTATATTATTTTTGTCAATCTTTGCTAATAATACCAAGCCTTCAATTGTGTTCAATTTCAATCATTTCCTTGCAGAGTCTATTCATCAAGAGTTGGTCAATTTCTACACAGGGGTGGTGTTTAAATATACATATGCCTTAGTCTACATGTTCCTATACTTTCAGGGGGACAACATGAACTTGTCATTGTAGAAACTGGATGAGAAAGGAAACCAGCAGTCGATCATTTTCTAGACCACCCTAGTTATGAAAGATCATAATTATTTCACATAAAAACAATTCATTGAGAAGTTTGTTCACCCATCCATAGGCCTTCTAAGCAGCATAAAAGAACCAAGGATTAGTGAATAAATCCAAAATATTTTGCAGTTGTTAGACCAGGTACAAATAAAAAATTGGTACTTGTATGAAAATTACACAGAGATAAGAATTTTTGGATGTGAGTTGCAACCATATAAGTTGCAAAAATTCCTCCCATTAAGGATTTTGCCTTAGAATATATCAGGCACATGATCAATATGGATTAGGTCCATTTTCTTACTGTCTAGAACAAGTCTCAGTTTAAGAAAAAAACACAGGTTGGCCCATTCATCTGCAATAGCAAGAAATTAGGAGCAGAGGCAGACCAATATTGAAGAAAATGCAATTTGATCTTGGCTTCACTTGGTCATATGATCCATTAGGGATAGTTTCCAAATTAAGGGTAGAAACCAAATCTACTCCTTATTTTCACACACCAAGGCTAGAGGGGATAAATAATACATTACATGATGCAAAAGAACAACAATTCTCTTCATCAACAGTGCAGACTCCTACAAAGCAAGAGAAGATATCCAAAAGGAATAGAGAAGAAGGGTCCCCTTTAGAGACAGATATCTTCAGCAAGGGATTTAAAATCATGTATAGAAACAAGGTTAAGATTAGTTCTATATTAAACCTTAGAAAATATTCAGAGTAGCAGACTCCTATCAATACTAATGAGCCTCTTGTATCTTCAATAGTAGGTGAGAATTCTACATAGTCTCCTACCAATTCCATGACTACAACAAAGCAGCAGCAGATTATGCACACAGGTACATATACTTCAAGTGAGCTAGAGAAAAGCACCATGGATATATTCAAGGAAATAAAACTAAAAAATGAATGCTTGAATATAAACACATACAATAAATTTTGGAAATAAGCCTCAGGTGCCAAATGCAGGCTATTATCAGCCATTGACTCAGAGAAAGGGGAAAATGCTAATGGCATTTCTTCAGGCACAAGTTCCTCATCCAAAAGGAGAATCATATTTTAAGAAGACATCTCTTGAGTTTTATGTTAAGGACATACATACCATTGACCAAATGGAAATGCATAAACATACCGGGGAGACGATTTTCTCTACTATAATTAACACTGTTATGACCTTGTCGAAATTGCAGGTCACACTAGCAAATGTCCGCTCACAGCTCAACATGGAAAAATTTACGGCCTTTGCCAAATATAACAAGATTAAAACCTTGGAATATTTGCTGATAAAACTGGGTTATGATCCTGCAAATATCAATGATGTAGAGGATCTGATCAAGAAAAATAATTTAGATATGGCATCATTAAGGAATCAGTTAAAACTGCCAGAAACAGAATATCCTTTAACTAAGTAGATTGAAGAAACAGAGATACAAAGGATAGACATGATGAAACTCATTATAGAATAGAATATAGATTTGAAGCTAATGGAAACAGAAATGGAGAAGTTGATTAAAGAAAGCAAGAAGTTAGCCAAACAAAATGCTTCTTTAGAAGCACTTCCTATTATAGCTATTCCTACTGCTATATCTGCTACCACCAGTAAAGAAGATGATTAAGACCAGTTATCCAATACACTTCAAAATATGACCTTGGAGGCCAAAGAAATTAATAATTTATAGGATCAAGTGAAACTTTTAGAGAATCATCAGAAAAATGCTGACAATTTCCATTCAGCATAGCTTCAGAGAGCTCAGAATTAAGTAGAAATATGGAAGAAATCAGAAAATGACGCTTCTATTGGCTACACTCTTCTTAATGTCAAGGAAATTATTTGGAACAACATCATTCAGGAAATGAGCGAAATCTGGCCATGTGTGTAAATCATCTTTTAGCAAAAGGAATTAGTGGAAAATGAAAACGAGACAATTACTGATATAAATACTCAACTGGGAGAAATTCCTAATACAACCAACAACATTATAAAGTTTCTAAATTATAAAGACAATTGAGAACTAGATGATATATGGGTAGATGATATCAACATATTTCTTTCAAGAATTGATGCATTGAACCAGAAAGGTCTGCCCTCACTATTTGTAATAAATGATAAATTAATGCCTAAGGAATATTACATGAAGAATCTAAAGGAAATAGTAAGGGTTGCATCCATGTCCTCTATTAAAGGTCCATGATAGGCAAGGCATTTTATGAAGCTATTGAAAATATCAATTTTATCCAGCATGAGATAAAGCATATTTTTACTGTCAAACCTACTTTTTCTAAGTATAATGAGGTAGATTAAATCTACCACATATTAATTAAAGTTTCAATTCCATATCAAGAACGGTGGGAAAATCTATGCGAATATCAGGAATAGAAGACAGATCATTTTTTCCAGCGCAGCACCAGGATAGTGGTCACTCAGCAACAATTTTCCATCAAAATAGGCCCAGACATGCAAATTCATTCCTTTGGATCAAATTCCTTTCCTTTCTGTTAATTTTGAGAAATTATAGCTTGCCTTGTCACTCAGACATTTATTTTAAATTTTAAATTTTGTTTGAATACTTCATTTCATGGAAGTATTCGGGGTTGCACCCTTGAGCTAGTTATCAGATAGATTTGTAATAAGCTGGAGCATTTTTTTTATAACAAAGGATTTTGGATTTACTTCATATGGCTTGTATTCTTGTGAGTTATTTCTATTGTGTTTTTCATTATGTATTCTTCATATAATTTAATTCATTAACAACTATCTGATTGAAAATTTAATTGAATATCAGTTTCATTTTTGATCCGTTGTGAAGTTGTAGTTTGATTAAGAGATTAATTTACAAGGCTATCTGTTATTGTATATTCCTCTTGAAATTAAATTACAGAAAGGTTCTTGTTATGACTTGATTATATTTTTTTGATTAAGAAAACATAGTTTTCATAATTTCTTCTTGTAAACGATGAAATACTCTATCTGAATATTAAATCATTTATACTTCTCTATATTATTATTATCTATCACACTTAAAATAAAATTAACCATATGTATTTAAAGAAAAATCTTTTATTTTATTAAGGATATTTCTAATTTTAAATCACCTGTTCATAAAAATTTTCACTGGTCATCCAACCATTCAAAAACAACAAATATTTTAGATGCTTTGGCATAACTTATTGACCTTAGGTTATCTAAAAGGGAAACAGGTTCATCAACTATTTGGTCATTTGGGTATCCTAATAGATATGAAAGAAGTGAGATGCAGTGTATAGAGGCTTCAGGAAAGATTGCAGATGAGTATAGTGGATTTTTCGTGGGCAACTCTACATCCTCAAGTAGGAATATCTCAAATATCTGGGATCTCTGAGGGAAGGTTAGCTTGTGGTAAAGGTCAATGAGAGCAGCAGGTGAAAAATGGGATAGGGAATCATATGAAGGAATCAAGAGAATTTGGTTTCTGGTTTCTGGGGATATGGTGATCATAATGTTTCCATTCTAAGCCACCACTGATCTTTTTATCGGATCATACTGCTATTTTGCACTAGGAAATTAGATCAGGGAAAGAGTGGGTCTGTGGAAAGGCAAATAGAGACAACATAGATTCCTAGAACCTAATAGGGTCTTGGTTATCTATGTTTTTTTTGTTTTAACCACAAATATATCTCATGGAAGTCAAATTCGCAGTGAGCATTTGAGACTTTGAAGAAAGCATCTAGGAGGGGTATGAGATCGAGGTTGAGTTGTGGTGTGGCAACGAGAATTTCTTCTGCAACTGGATTAGCGACCTACACTTCTTCAACTACTTGTTTCTTTTCTCTACCTTTAGGGGTAATTTTATTTTTAGTCTTGGCTTTGGGGGCCATGTTAACAGATATATCGACTGGGAGAAGAAGTTTTAGGATTGGGTTGTAGAAAGGGTAACAGGGATTACAAAAATGGAGACGGTGGTCGGAGAATGCTGGTGTTTGAAATAAAATGTAGAGGAAATAACGATCATACGAGAAGGTAAAGTGATGAAAGGTACTTTTCAAATTATTTTATAGGTTGCAATTTGGGTTTAATGGCCTGGAAGATAACTGTAGGAGTTTAACAGCTTAGGAGCGGGTTTAATGACCAACAGTGCATCAAAGGGCTATGGGATGACCATGGAACAGAGTAAAATGGTTAGGGAGTGGAGAATTGGAGGATAATGGTTAGGTGATGTGGCAGGATGAGATTGGATGTGTGACCAATGGTTATGGTGTGGAGGGAGTTTCCATTGGCTCGAGCCACGGGAGGAAATGGTTATGGGAGACAAAACCCCTGGTGGATTTGGGGGGGTGCGAAGTGATGTAGAGATGCCATGTTGCAAAATGTGGTGGCCATTAAAACCACACTTCAAAGTCCCCCCCCCCCTCCCCCCTCTCGCGTTAATGACAAACGGTCAGGGGGGTCGCGAAGTGACCCTGCGCCGTATATCTGGAGCGAGTATGAGATCTGTCATTCAAACTTGCTGGCAAATTATTCCTTTTGATTTGACCCGTTTTCATGTAGTTACCTTAGGATAAAATCATATGAGTGCTATATATATCAAATTTAATAAATGAAAATTAAACCCCTTTTAAATAATTTAACCATCACTAATTAATTTTTAATCGTTTTTGGCATTCAACGAATTCAAACAGGCAACCATGATTTATTTTTTTGGACTAAAGAATTCACATTTTTTATTTTTTTTTCTTCCCTAACATTTTTTATTTTTGCCTCCTTTCTTTAGGGAAATCTATTCTAACATTTTATTCTGACATGGATGCATAAAAATATAAGTTTTCCTAACATTTTTTAATTTTTTCTTTTTCATCCATATCCTAAATTAGCATTTTATTTTTAATTTTTTCAACTAACATGCTAACTTATCAAAGAAAAATAATGTTACAACATCGGCCACAGCTGGGGACTGCTTCCCCCTGTGGGATGCAGAGAAAAAGTAGTTCCATGTGCCTTCTCCTCAGGCTATGGATTCTTTGCTGTAGAAAACAAACAGACTGAAATGGTAAAATAAAATGATAGTGTACAATGATGATGTAGGATCTCCTTCACTACAGTATATAATGTTTCATAAATTTTCCATTGACAGGCAGTGTTGAGAACAGTCCTTTCAAAATTTGTAGCACAAATGTGTTGTTTCCCTTTACCTCTGCAATGTTGAGTGGTCCAAACCACAGATTTTCAAAATTTACATGTTTTCCTTTTTCTTTTCTCCTAGCATCCCATATTAAGACTAAATCCCCTTCTCTAAAATCTCTTTCCCTAGCCTTTCCATCAAAAATACTCTTCATCTTATTCTAATATTTCTTGAATTTGTATTGAATCTCATCTCTGTTTTAATTTAATTCAATAATCTGATTTATTCTTCTAGAGAAATCGTTAGGTTCATCGGTAGATTCCTATAAAAAATTAAGCACAAGGAAAGATAAATTTGTAGGAAAAATATCATATTTTCTATAAACTAGTTGGAAAGGAGATTTACATGTTGATCTTTTGGGAGAAATCTTGTTTTCCCATACTACATAAATAAGATGATTCTCCCAATTTTTCTTATGGTCTTCTAAAGTTTTCTTGATCACCTTTACTAAGCTCTTGTTAGATGATTCAACAGGACCATTCCCTTGTGGATAATAGGGAGTTGAATGATGCAGTAAAATCTGATACTTTTGGAAAAATTCAATCATCTTTATGATACTAAATGATGTGTCTTTCTCAGTCACTATTTGTTGTGGAAAACCAAATCTAAATAAAATGTTTTCTTCAATAAATTTGATTACAACTGAATCTGTGGCATTTCTAATAGGAATGGCCTCCACCAACTTGGTGAAATATTCAATAGTATTTAAGATCCATCTGTGATGATTACTTGAAGCTAGGTGAATTTCTCCTATAAAATCTAGTCCCCATTGAAGAAATGGTGTTGAGACAACCACTGGAACTAGTGAAAGAGCTACTAGTTTTTTCTTATTATCAAACATCTGACATGGAACAGAAGCTCTAACCTTTGTTCCCACTTGTGAAAACACAGTGGGCCAATAGAATCCTACCCTTAGTATTGTGTATGTTGTTTCTCTCCAAGCATAATTCCCTCCATGCATTCTTGCATGAAAATCCTCAATGATTCCTTCAGTCTCTCATTCTTTCAAGCAAAGTAGTAGAATGCTAAGAGGATATTTCCAGTACAAGATGGCATTGATGATACGGTATTTGATGGATTTCAGCTTAAGTTCTTTTCTATGGATTTTTGAAAATTCATATGGACATTCAAAATGGATCAAAAAATGAACAATAACTATATAACAATCTGATAATACAAAATTTTCATCAATGTGAATAGGAATTGTTTGAGTTGAAGGAGAAGGTTCTTGTGGATTCTTTCCTTCAGATCCTTGCAAAGGTTCTTGTGGATTCTCCCCTTCTGCATTTAAGGAAGGTTCTTGCGGATTCTCCCTTTTTAGATTTGAAGAAGGTTCTTGTATATGCTTCTCAGAGACTTCAAAAATAGGGTTTATGCCTAACACTTTGCAATTAGATTCAGCTAAAAATTTAGCTAAACCCTATCCCTTTACTAACTTGGTGGTTTTAATAGCGAGGTCAAACTCAAGGATTTGAGTTTTCCATCTTCCTCTTCTTCCATCAATATCTGGTTGAGTAAGAACAGTTTTTACAACATTGTTAGTTATATAAGTAATAATGGTAGAATGGAGGACATACATTTTAAAATATTTCAGAGCTTGAACTAAGGCATAGGCTTGTTTTTCAATGATATCATACTTGAGTTTTTCATCTCTCACGACCTTGCTAAAAAATGCTATGGGTTGATCATGATAATCTTCATTTTTATACCAAAGAACAGTAGCAAAGGTGGTTTCAGAAGCAAAGGAGAATATACTGAAAGGCTTAGAGTAGTTTGGACTGGCTAGGGTGGGAGCTTCAAAAAATTCCTTCTTTATTTGATGAAATCCATATCTGGAAGGAATGGTCCATTTGACTTCATGGTTCCTTTTAAGCATGTCTATAATGTCTTTAACTATTTCAACATCATTAGGTATAAATCTTCTCAAAAAGTTAATCCTTCCTAAAAAGGCTTGTATCTCTTTCTTATTTATAGGAAATGATAATGATTGAATAGTAGAGACCCTTTCGAGATCTATTGCTACTCCATCCTTTGAAATGATATGGCCTAGTAATTTTCCTTCTTTGATGGAAAATAAGGACTTCTTAGGATTGAGAGATATTCCAAACTTTTTGCACCTGTCAAACAACTTCATCATGTGTTTCAAATGTTTTTGATATGATTCAGAAAAAATAGTTAAATCATCAATATAAATAACAACAAATTTGTTTACCTTCCAACAAAGGCTAATTCCATGGCTCTTTGGAATGTTTCTACTACATTTTATAGGCCAAAATGCATCCTGGCATACATAAATGTTCCCCTGGGTAGCAAAGGTTGTCTTCTCTATGTCTTCTAAAATCACCAATATATGATTATAACCAGAGAAGCCATCAAGCATGGAGAGTCTATTAGCACCTGACACCCTTTGTAGTAACTGATCCATTTTTGGAAGTGGATAGTTATCTTTTAGAGATACTTTATTAAGGTTTATAAAATCCACACAGAGTCTAATTTCACCGTTCTTTTTTTTTTCTGAAAGGGACTAAATTGGCTACCCAATTAGAGTACCTTCAAGGGACAATTATGTGGGCATCTAAAAGCTTTTTAAGTTATTTTTCTATGGTGTGAAGTAGAACTGGATTCATCCTTCTTAGTTTTTGTTAATAGGGTTTTTTTTATGGTTTTAGTGGAATTTTATGTTCAATTTAAGATGTGTCATAAGTTTTCAGATTAGCATAAAACCAAGTAAAAACATCTTTTTAATTCTTAAGAAGTTTAATGTATTCAAATTTAATTTCAGGAGCTAAAGATGCACAAAGTTTAATATTTTTTATCTCTTCATTAGTGCCAATGTTAGTTTCTTCAATGTCATCTTTGGGAGAAACAGAGAATGGATTTTTGGGAACATCATTTTTATCAAAAAAAAATTCTAAAGGAACAATTCCTTTGGGAATGAAATTATTTGACAGTTGTATAATATCATGATCAACCTTTGAACTTAGATCTGAATTTTCCTTTCCTTTAGTAGCTTCACTTATTTCTCAGTTATCTTTTTCAATTTGTAATACAGAAAATTCATCAATAAATTGAAGAAAGGATTTCATTTGTTCATTATCTTAAAATATTTTCCAATGCTTTAGATTGTCTGGAATTGATGGCCGATTTTGACTTGAATTTGGTATTGTATCTAAAATTGAACTGCAATCTTAAAAGAACTAGCAGAAACAACTAATGAATCTACATGATTTTTTTCATTTCTAGGAATAAAAGTGATATTGAAAGCATTAAATGAGTTTTCAATGGTGTCCCAAATTTCATTTCTATAATACCCGAGCCTAGGATGTTTTGTTTGAAAAAGACTCCTAACATATCTTACTATAAGTTCTGAATCAGTAAAGACACTCAAATTTTGTACCTTTAAACTTTTGGAAAGTTTTAATCCTAGAATAAAAGCTTCATATTTAGCAACGTTATTTGTGACCTCAAAATCAAACGTGCATGATTGAGTGATATTTTCTTTATCAGATGAAATTAAAACAACTCCTACTCCAGATCCATCTTTGGTGCAAGATCCATCAAAGAAAAGTTTCCAAATATCAGTTTGAATAGATTTAGGAGTTTCAACTACATCCTCAATCTTGAGTTGAGAATTCTGTGAAATATCTGATGATAGTTGAAAACAACTAAAATCCTGGTTAACTGCATAAATGGGGTGATTTCTAGCCTGATCATATTTTGAAATAATGTTTAAGAATCTGACTTCCCTATATAATGTAAGGCTTTCTCCACCATATACAAGAATAGTGGACAAATACATATCCATTTGAAGACTCCCTCCTAATTTGGAACAACATGATATTGATAAAAGAATTCCAAATTTAGGGGGAATATCAGTGACAACTATGTCTAATACAACACTTTTGACTGGTATTTGGTGTAAAGTGACCACTAGGTATTTTATAAGTCCTAAAAATTGCACCCTTTTAGAGTCAAAGGTATATAAGTCATGATAGGTTTGAGTGATATGCAAATTAAGTTGTTCCATAATGACCTTAGGCATTAGGTTGTGTGAAGATCTAGAATACAACATACAATTTTATAGCAAGGAGTCATGCACTTTCAAAGTCACATAAAATGGTGTTATGGATTCATCAATAATGTCAGAACTAGGACCAAAGGCTATGGTGGGTATTTCATTTTGCAGACTAATAATATCCCCTTCAGCATCCACACTAGATTTTTGGATCCATTTTGTAACTTGACTCTTATATCCTGGGTTTTTAGAAAGTTATGAAAGTGGAATAGGAATTTTAACTCTTTCTATCTCTTTTTCAACATTAAAAGTAGTCCATATAGTTTTATCAATTTGAGAAGAATCACTTCACTGATTTAGAGGTTGAATAGAAGTAGTTTTAGTTTCAACAGTTTTTACTTGAGGCTCAATTATTACAGGCTTTTTAGGAGGTATACCAGGACCAGCTCTAGGTCTTAATTCATACCTATATTTAGTTCTATAATCAAAAACTTAGAAAAGGCTTGATATTTAGAAACCTGAGAAGTTTCTTGGTATTCTTGAGGGATTTGACTTTGATAAATAGGAACAATGGCAGTATGAAGAGATGTATGATCTATGTTATTAATATCTTCATTTATGGATAAAGTATTATCATCAGGTTGTTGACCATCAATCAAAAATGGTGTGGGTACTTGTTGATAATTATGTGGTCTCTGAAGAATTTGTAATGGAGGAGACTTTTTATATTGACCTTGGACCTTTGTTTGGGGTCTAGAAACAGTTTCTTGGACTGTTCTCGATTGGGTTTCAATATTTGAAATCCTATTTGATAGGTTTCTAAGAAGTGATGTGATTTCATCAAAATTTTCATCTTCATTTTTAGATTTAGAGGAAGAAGCATCTTCCTAATTTAATTTTAATTTATTCTGGTTTTTTTTCAACTTTAGCTTTCAACTTAGTTGATGCAAAACTATTTGATTCAACCTCTATAACATTTTTTGCATGTCCTCTAAGGTTTGGGATGTTCTCTCTCTTAACATAATAGCAAAGTCATCTTCAAAGTATTTTTAAAATCTAGATGTAGCTACTGTTACGGGAGATTTACAATCAGGAGGCATCTTGTGGTAAAGCTTATTAAATCTTTTGATGAAATCAAAAATTAGTTCTCCATAATTTCTTTTTAATTCTTCAAACTTAGTTAAGAAATACACAGGGTCCTTTTTCATTCCCCATTGATTTTTAAAGATATTTTTTCATTCTTTCCAGGATCTAATGGAATTAACTGGTAATTTCCTAAACCAAATCATAAAATTTCCTTCTAGGGATTGCACAAACAATCTCATATAAACATTTTCATGTTCTATGTTCATGTTATCAGCAAAATCCAGAAATGCTGCCAGATGGTCTTTTGCTGATAAACCCATTTCTCCATTAAATATAGGGAGATTTTTTAGATATCCAGGAGGAAAATCATTGAGGATGGCAGGAAGTAAGAGGGGAGAACATCTTTCTTGTAAAATTGGTCTAAAACTAGCCATACTTGAAGATGTATATGTAGATGAATGAGTATTAGTAGTTGAAGAAGAACAAGTTGAGCTTCTAGGTGAAGATGGAGAGGAAGGAGGTGAGGAATAAGGTGGAGAACGAGGAGGAGAATGAAATGGGATGGAAGACCTTCTTCAGGACCTTAAATGAGTTCTAATGACCAACTTTTGAAGCTATTATTCTCCTTTTATGTGTTCAAATAAAGAGAAAAGAGATCTTATGTTTGGTGTGAAGTAGAAGGTCTAGAATATGTAACAAGGGAAATGAAATCAGTAGGTTTGGATCTAGGTAATTTTAGATCCAAATCTTGTTTTGATACAGGAGATTCAGAAGGTTCCTTAGGTAATTTATAGGACTCTAAATAATGAAATAACAAGGTTGATTGAAAATCCACTCCTTTAGATACTAACTCATGCACTCTCTGAGGTGTGTCTTCTGATTCTAAGGGAATTGGTCTAGATATGAAAGTATCAGGAATTATATTGATCTCCCATTGAGGGTTAGAAGGAGGTTTTTGATGCCTTCTTCTCGAAGAATATTGTCTTACTAGTCTCTATCATCTGTTAAGGCTAAGACAATTTTAGAGTTAGATCGAGATCTGGTATGCTTTGAAGGAGCCAATTTGGTGACAGTGGAGTCGCCAGGTGAGAAATTTTGACCTAACAAGACCTTTAGTAACCTTTAAAGGAATAGGGTTTTATCATTGTCCCAGGGAAAGAAAATTGAATCCATTCCCCGACAACGATGCCAAGTTGATGTTGTCCTTTGAGATAATTGGGGTCAATAATTATGCCAAAGAATCTATAATGTTTTGTTGTGTTTTGAAATTTTGGAGGACCAATGTATAAGATAAATTTTAGCGAACAATTATTGATTTAATCTTTCAAATAATATCAGAAAATATAAGTAAGGGTTGCTTTTTTATCTCACACAGTGATTAAGAGTTTGTAAATTTGTTAAGTATACTTATGTAATAAGATATGATTATCAAATATTTAGATTGAATTCTTCAATTAATCATAAGTTTTAAAACCTTTAAACTGTTGAGATTCAATAAGATGATGAGCTTAGTGAAAAGAGTCACCTTCACTAAGTGGGCTCGTAGGCTATTTTTTGCAGAAGTCTATTTTTAGACTATGTCTATTTTTAGACATGATGATCATATTTCAGAAGTTGCAGGATGCTATTTGTGGATGGTTGATCAAGTTGGAGAAATATATGAAATTATATTTTTAGAATATTGGGTGAATTCTATTTATAGATCACTGATCTAAAAATAGATGCATGTCGATTATTATTAGCTCTTAATAAAAATCAGACTCTAAACAGCAACTTATTTTCTTGGAGCACTTTATTTTAGTGCACAGATGTGGCACATCAGTGGACTGAGGGAATTACGCAATTCCCAAGGGTTTACTGGAGCTAATGCATGGAGGACTCAATTAGAACTCAAGTGGTAGAGTTATGACACAGTTGGAAGAAGTAGTTATGGAGTTGTCTTCAGTTTAACTCAGTTAGACTCAGTTGAGCTAGTTGTATCTAGTCTAACTGAATGATACACTAGTGAGAGTGGAGTGAATTAATTAGTTAATTAATCCACAACTAATAACTCATTAATCAACTGAAAAATACAACAGTTAACTACAGTGCATGGCAGTTTCAGTGGAGACCCAGTGGATAGGTAGGTGAAAGGGCAAGATAGACTATCTGTTGTGACTATAGTGATGCATTGATTGCATCACACACACATTGGAGTTGCCAATGAGGATTTCACAGTCAAGGCAAGGCTAATTCGAATTCATTCAGAGCTATTTTTCAGCAGGGATTGCGCAGTGGAGGCAGGCTAGCAGGAGGCAAAGATCGGTGCATGGATTTGCAAAATTGTTCCTGATTAGTGTATGATGATTGTATTGTACTGAGAGCTTGTGATAAGCTTTCTATGAGGATTGTCATATGATCTCCATGTTACATAATATATAGTTGTGGTTTTCAGCTTTAGGCTTTCCCGGTTAAAAACTTTGTTATGTGCGATTGATTATTTTTGTTTATGCTTCACATGTGTGTGCAATTAATTTTTCCGCAAAAGATTAACAAGTGGAATGATTCATTATTTTGCATAAAGTTAAATATGTTGGGAAAAATACTGAGAGGGGGGGTGAATCAGTATTTACTGCATAATCAAATCTTTTTACTTTTTCATTCCTTAAAACCCATACGCTACTTTCCTTTAGTAAACTAGCGTATATACACGGATCCCCTTAAAGAAACTAGCGTATACTCAGAGATCTAGATCAGTCATTAAATCTTTACTTGTATTATTCCATCATTCAATCATCAGATGCTTAATAAACAATAAACAGGTGCAGTAAGAGGAGAATAAACCATCACACAAAGAATCACACATGAACACCAGGATTTTTAGGTGGAAACCCAAATCGGGAGAAAACCACCGCTGCAGTTGCTCAGCCTTCAATATTTTATTATAGTGAAAACATCTTACAACATATGTGCTGGCGCAGACTTGACCAGCACGCAGGCACCCACCTACGCTCGTTTACCAGCCTCTCCTGGAAGGGAGCTACGACCCCCTGACTCGTTTACTAGCCTCTCCTGGAAGGGAGCTACGACCCCCCGATCTCGTTTACCAGCCTCACCTGGAAGGGAGCTACAACCCCCTGACTGAAGGCTACAACCCTCAGCACCACCTTGGACCACGTTTCATCAATTTTCACACTGGATCCAAAAATTTCAATAGAACACCACTTGCAGGCCACATTTCATCATATTTTCAGACTGGACCCTTTCCATACTTTTAAGCACAAACATTCATCACCAACAGATATTTAACAACACAGATCAGATAGCAGAAACATAGCAGAACAGATCAGAAATTTCATACCCTTTGCTTCAGCAAACCCTAGTTTGCATACGCGCTTTCACTTCACTGATGTCGCGTATATACGCGCTTCCGTCCATACAAACCAGCGTATACCTCAGTGTATATTTTATTGCGCATACGCGCTTTCTCTTCGCTGAAGCCGCGTATATACGCGCTTCCTCCGCGGCGAAGTAGCGTATAGATCTTCAATCATTACAGAGCAGCATACTTCATCGGATCAGATATTCAGTTCAGATCTACCCTTTTGCTTCAGACAGATGTTCGCCTAGATGCTCGCCTCATCACAGATCTAAGCCTTCCATAATCAGATCTAGCAAATACAAGAGCAATTCAGATCTAGATCCCCTTCGTCATCATTGGTGCATCATACATTCAGATTTATCATTCAAGTGTAACCCTTTCAATTCAGATCTACTTCAGAGAGAGGTATTCATTCAAGCTCAGACATCTTGCACCCACTCACATGTTTTGCACAATGAATTTCCTTTCCTTATATAGGTTTATCCTTTTTCAATACCATGAGCCCCTTTTTCAATACCATGGACCAAAACAATACCATAAGCCCAAAACTACCTGGACGGGGTCAATTAGGCGGATCATTACCCAATACAATGGGTCAATACCATGGTGGTTACCCTTGGTTTTTCACTTTTTGAGCGCTTTTGCCCATACGCGACTTGGCACGTTATTTTCCGCGTGCATACGCGACTTCCCCTAGGCCAATCCACGTATACAAAGAGACATACTCTTTTCATCATATTTTGAGCACATTCTAAATTCCTTTATTCATTGCCTTCTGTACACACTGTAGAAACATCACATTTTCTTCATTAAGCACAACTTTATCGAGTAAGTTGTCATCATCTTCATCAAGTGGGTTTATTGTCAAGGACAACACTCAGCATCATTTTGTCAAGAAACATCAGATTACCAAGTCCATCAAGTCAAGAATAGCTTCATCAGGTGGATTGCCATCAAGGACAACACATGTCAACAGTCGCATGTCTTCATCTCCATTCAGTGGTTTGCCATCAAGGACAACATCCTGCATCATATTTCCAACAATCTTCCCCTTTGGACTTGATGGCAACCACGATGGTGTTTGGTTACCACAACAGATAGGTACCATGTCACTCTCCCAAATATGTCACTCTCCCAAATATTTGACATCATTATCTTCTCTTCATTCAAACACCATGTCACTCTCCCCCTTTGACATCAATGGCAAAGGGCGGATCAAAAACCAACACTCTCCTCCTCATGTGGAAGAAACATTCTGCAGATCTGATATGTGCTGAAGTGGCCAGGCTCCCCCTGAGTTCATGCTGAATCTTCAAACATATTTGTCAATGAAGTACATGACTCTATGAACTTCCTATCACCAAAGACTCATACTTACATCAAAATATCCAACCAAGTGGATTTACATATAAGACTCAAGTACCCAACCAAGTGGGTTTACAAAATTTGACTCAGCTACCCAACCAAGTGGGTTTACAAAATTTGACAAGTTCATACATGACTGAATATTACATATTTTACATCAAGGGTCTCAACATGACCTTTTCATCAAAAATACAAATATGACTTTTCATGACCAATACCAAGAAGACCTCAAGAGAGATCATATAACAGAACCATCATAATGCCAACAATGCATTATACTCAGCAACGCTAATGCTCCCCCTAAATCTGTGCATCCATGCATCCTTTTCATATGACTAAGGCTCCCCCTTAGTTTGTGCAACCTGAACATTTTCACCAAAAAATCATCAAGGCATCTTCATCAAAACATTAGAAACAGATTTATGAGAACTGGAACACCACCAGAGATACCAAACAGCACTGTAGCTGTGCTGAAGAGAGCTGAACCAACCAAAAATTGTCAGCAACCAACCATACGCGGTTTTCTGTGCAGGAACTCGCGTACATACGCAACTGTGTTTAAGGAAACCCGCGTATCCCAAGACATCTTCTAAATTTCAACCAGATCTGATTCTTTGTAAAGCAAAGATAGTGTTCAGCTTCTTTCTGAGACATTTGAATGCTTCCCTGGACTACAGATAGATAGAATAGTGTAGTTGTGTCTTCAAGCGTCATCCAACGGTTGTAGCATCAGCACAATAGTAACTAAGCCTTCAGATTCTTTGCAACATCAATACAATCTTTCCAAGAAAGATTCTCATATCAGAACAACATCTTCACATAGGTGTCAAGCAATCATCCATGTGGTCCAACATCACCATGATCTTCAAGATTTAACATGAAGTAACATATGAAGGCAAAAGATCTCTCAACCATAGTAACACATTCTGCATGATTTATTTCTGAATCAAATGACATCCAACTCATCCATGTGTGAGTACAAAGGACAACCAGGGCTCAAAATCTCATCATAATAAACAATGTACCAAGTCATCATCATTTGAGCATGAGTATCACAAAAACCAAAGAACAAGCAGTCATATTGCCAACAATGCAATCATTAGTATTCAACCTGCTGCTCCCCCCTAAACCAATGCTATTCCTTAGCTTGCAATCTGAAGCACCTTCAACAGCAAGTAACAATCTCTGCATGATTTGTCCTCATCTCTGAATTATAAGACTTTCATCTCAACAACGAATGCTCTTCATCATAAAGCAACCAATCTTCATCCATAATGTTCAACACAAGAACCCATGTATCATTTCATAACCAGAATAATGCTAATAGTGCAATCATCAGCAGTCAGACTGATGCTCCCCCTGGACTTCTGCTCCAGATCTTCAGCTATCAGATAAATTTCCTTATCATCAATGCATACGCGGCTGTGTCTGCTGTAACTCGCGTGTATACGTGACTTTGTTTCATAGAACCCGCGTATGGAAAGTGAAATATAGAAAATTTCACACCTTCATCTCCTTCGGCAATTTTACCTTCTGTTCCTGTCTTTTCTTCACACCAGATACATATAACCAGAATAATCAAATCAAACATGAGAGACATCATACATTGCTCCCCCTGTGACGATACATTACTAAATCTGATAATGTATCCCACATCATTCCTGCAGTCAATCAGAGAAGTAAGCTTCAGAAGCGGATGACTGCAGTAGGGTCTAAATTCCCTACGTTTCTGATCGGTCCTCCTTCTGTTTCCAAATTTGCTTGAGCTTTCTAACTGTGTGCTGAAAATTGTCCACTTTCCCAAATCTGTTCATCCTGCATTCTTTTTCTGCATGTCCATACTTGTTACAAGAATAACATCTCATGTGTCCAGCGAAATAAGCATAAGAATCATAATGAGTATCTCTAATCTTACTCCTTTTGCAATCAACTGCTTTATGTCCATACATGTTACATGCGAAACAATATCCCTTGAAGAAACTAGAGTACCTTTCTGAGTAGAACCTGTTTGTTTGTGGCTGAAATGATCTGCTCCTGCAATTTGCTGCAACATGCCCATAATTATGACATTTAAAACATTCAACGTTCTTGAATGAATTCCTTTGAGAATTCATGATTGTTGGTTGATCTTTTGTCTCTTTCAACACTTCAGGTTTTGTATTGACATTCTCTGAATTTTTAGCACTTCCTTGTGAGCTAGATTCTCCTTTAACAGTTTCATGGAAACCAAGACCAAGTTTGATACCAGGAGACCTTTGATTACTCAGAATATTGTCCAAAATATTATTACTATCATGAAACCTCAAAAGTTTAACCTTTTCTTCTAATTTACCTTTGAGAATGTTTACCTCAACCTCCAAGGCTTGACATTGCTTTGTCATGCTTTCTTCTTTCTTTCTTCCATCTTCTACTTGATCCTTCAGATTTAGAATCTCTTCTTTCAACCAATTTTCATTTTCTTCACATGTTTGTTCCAGCTCTTCATTCTTCTTATTTGATTTTTCTAGATCTTCTTTGAGAGAGATAATTTCTGCTTCAAGGCCTTCCTTTTCAAAGGATTGTAGAGGTTCCTCATTTTCCTTACTTGATGCTTCTAGCTCTGCTTGCAGAAAGATGATAGCAGCTTCAAGTCCTTCATTCTTCTTGCTTGATTTTTCAAGATCTGCTTCTAGATCTTTAATTCGATTGGATGCATAAGTATGAAACCTTTGATACTTGTCCACCTGTCCACTCAGCATTTCTATTTGATCTTTCATTTGTGAGATCATATCTTTGTAGATGGTTTCTTGCTTATTGTATGAACTTTGTAGTTCTTCAACTTTAATCTTGAGAGCTTCTTCTAGATCCACAACTTTACTTTCACTATCTTTACTATTGTTTGCACAAAGAAGAGTATTACAAGTGGCCTTCTCCTTTTTCTTCTTTTCCATGAGTGCTTGTAGATCTTCATCAGAATCTGTTTCATCTTCTTCAATTTTTGCTATACATGATTTCTGAGATATCTCCCTTCCTCGAGTAACCTTCCTCTTTTGCTTCTTAGCCATGAGCACTTTTAGATCTTGGTCAGAATCTTCTTCATCTTCACTGGACACTTCATCATCATCTTCTTTTGCATAATAACTCTTTTTCTTTTCAAATTGTTTCCCTTTACCATGCTTTTCTCTATAAGGACATTTAGCAGCATAATGACCAACTTTTCCACACTCAAAACATTTGAAGGGAAGCTTACCTTTGAATCTTCCAGTGCCTAGTTGGAGCTTTCTCACGAAATTTGCTTCTTCTTCATCAGATATATAGCTGGATTCTTTGACAACTTCCTTTTCCTTTCCTTTTGTAGATGCCTTAAAAGCAGCTTCTCTTACTTGAGAAGGGCCTCCTTGTCTCATTTCAAAAGCAGTCAGAGTACCATGTAATTGAACAATAGTAAGAGCTTGCAAATCTTGCCTTTCTTCAATAGCTGAAACTTTAGAGTCAAATTTTGAAGTCAATGATCTTAAGACCTTTTCCACCAGAGTAGTATCAGTTATGGTTTCACCCAAATTTCTCATTCGATTTGCAATATCATCCAGACGAAGAAAGAAATTGGCAACACTCTCATCACTATGCATCTTCAAATTTTCATATTCAATTCTAAGAGTTTGGAGTTTTGCACTTTTTACCTTTGTGTCTCCTTCATAGCTTAGAATGATTTTGTCCCATATTTCTTTTGCTGAATGTAGCTGCATCACTTTAGCAAATTCTGATTCAAACATGCTTCCTAGCAAGACATTTACTGCTTTGGCATTGGTTTCATACTTCTTCCTTTCTGCTGCATCGGTAGGAATACTTGCCGGGTATTGATAACCTTCTTCCACGATTGCCCATACATCTGTACCAAGACTTTGCAGATATGCTTTTGTACGTACCTTCCAGAATATCAGATTGCTTCCATTGAATAGAGGTGGCTTTATAAACATTACTCCTTCTTGACTTCCCATTGCGACGGATCTCCTTTAAGCGATCAAGCTTCTGCACAAGGACCTGCTCTGATACCAATTGTTGGGAAAAATACTGAGAGGGGGGGGGTGAATCAGTATTTACTGCATAATCAAATCTTTTTACTTTTCATTCCTTAAAACCCATACGCTACTTTACTTCAGTAAACTAGCGTATATACGCGGATCCCCTTTATGAAACTAGCGTATACACAGAGATCTAGATTTGTCATTAAATCTTCACTTATATTATTCCATCATTCATTCATCAGATGTTCAATAAACAGTAAACATGTGCAGTAAGAACAGAATAAACCATCACACAAAGCATCACACATGAACACCGGGATTTTTAGGTGGAAACCCAAATCGGGAGAAAACCATCGCTGCAGTTGCTCAGCCTTCAATATTTTATTATAGAGAAAACATCTTACAACATATGTGCTGGCGCAGACTTGACCGGCACGCAGGCACCCACCTGCGCTCGTTTACCAGCCTCTCCTGGAAGGGAGCTCCAACCCCCTGACTCGTTTACCAGCCTCTCCTGGAAGGGAGCTACGACCCCCCGATCTCGTTTACCAGCCTCACCTGGAAGGGAGCTACAACCCCCTGACTGAAGACTACAACCTTCAGCACCACCTTGGACCACGTTTCATCAATTTTCACACTGGATCCAACAACTTCAATAGAACACCACTTGCAGGCCACATTTCATCATATTTCTAGACTGGACCCTTTCAAAACTTTTAAGCACAAACATTCATCACCAACAGATACTTAACAACACAGATCAGATAGCAGAAACATAGCAGAACAGATCAGATATTTCATACCCTTTGTTTCAGCAAACCCTAGTTTGCATACGCACTTTCACTTCACTGATGTCGCGTATATACGTGCTTCCGTCCACACAAACCAGCGTATACCTCAGTGTATATTTTATTGCGCATACACGCTTTCTCTTTGCTGAAGCCGCGTATATACGCGCTTCCTCCGCGGCGAAGTAGCGTATAGATCTTCAATCATTACAGAGCAGCATACTTCATCAGATCAGATATTCAGTCCAGATCTACCCTTTTGCTTCAGACAGATGTTCGCCTAGATGCTTGCCTCATCATAGATCTAAGCCTTCCATAATCAGATCTAGCAAATACAAGAGCAATTCAGATCTAGATCCCCTTCTTCATCATTGGTGCATCATACATTCAGATTTATCATTCAAGTGTAACCCTTTCAATTCAGATATACTTCAGAGAGAAGTATTCATTCAAGCTCAGACATCTTGCACCCACACTCATGTTTTGCACAATGAATTTCTTCTCCTTATATAGGTTTATCCTTTTCAATACCATGAGCCCCTTTTTCAATACCATGGGCCAAAGCAATACCATGAGCCCAAAACAACCTGGACGGGGTCAATTAGGCGGATCATTACCCAATACAATGGGTCAATACCATGGTGGTTACCCTTGGTTTTGCACTTTTTGAGCACTTTTTCCCATACGCGACTTGGAACGTTCCTTTCCGCGTGCATACGCGACTTCCCTTAGGCAAATCCGCGTATACAAAGAGACATACTCTTTTCATCATATTTTTAGCACATTCTGAATTCCTTTCTTCATTGCCTTTTGTACATACTGTAGATACATCATATTTTCTTCATCAGGAACATATTCTCTCAAGCACAACTTCATCAAGTAAGTTGTCATCATCTTCATCAAGTGGGTTGCCTTTCAGGGACAACACTTAGCATCTTATTGTCAACAAACATTATATCACATCAGATTTACATCATTTACTAAGTCCATCAAGTCAAGCATAACTTCATCAGGTGGATTGCCATCAAGGACAACACATGTCAACAGTCGCATGTCTTCATCTTCATTCAGTGGGTTGCCATCAAGGACAACACTCTGCATCATATTTCCAACAAAATAGTGTGAGATCAAGTGGATCTAGGACATATGCATGCTTAGTGCATATAATTTCCACATGGTATCAGAGCATTTTTGATTGAATATTGCAATTATGAAGTGAGTTTGTGCTGGTGGACAATTTGAATTTGCTACAAAAGATTCTTGGTGCAGAAGTCGAGTATACATTGAAATGTCTTTCAACGGGTTGAGGTTGGAGTATGCCCTTGATGGGAGCTTGAATTACATAGCCTGGAAGGATAGGATGGAGGCCATTCTGGAGGATAATGGACTAAAGGATTTCATCGATAGCGATGTTCCTAAGCTGGGATCTACCGATGCTGCATTACTTGACGCATGGCAAAAGAAGACAGCAAAGACGAGGAGAATTTTGTTGGAAGGTGTGAAGGACCATATTGTGTCCAGCCTTCATGGGAAATCCACTCCATTCTTAATTTGGAAGGCTTTGACAGACTTGTTCCAAAGTAGAAGTGACCAGAGGAAGTTGGCGCTTAAAGATAAGCTCAGAAAAATAAAAATGGAGAAAGGCGAAAGTATTCCAAAATACCTCACGAAGTTTGTCCATTGCAAGGATGAACTGGGAAGTGTGGGGGTTACTGTTGATGATGAAGACTTGGTGAGATTTTTCTCTCCTTTGGCTTCCAAAGATTTGGCATAGCTACAAAGACTCTGTCAATGGTCGGGAGAAACTATCGGGATGGGAACGACTTTGGTCGGATCTTGTGCAAGAGGAGATAAGGCGGGGTACCAGGGATGGATCTTCATCGAAGAATGAAGATGAAGAGAATTACACTTTGGTTGCCAAAGTGAGGAAAGGGAAGGGGAATAAAAACCCTTCAAAATCTGGTGCTAAAGGCAAGAAGCAGGATTTGTCCAAAGTGAAGTGTTTTCACTATCACGAGCATGCACATTTCGCCATTAACTATCCACCAAAGAAGAAGAACAAGCAGGTTGTTGGATCTGCAGTTGGAGAGGCCTTAGCCTCGCAATTTGAGCTTGATTTTTTCCTGATCACTTGCTTGGTTTCAAGCTGCATGAGATCATTGTGGTATCTTGATAGTGGTGCCTCTTTCCATATGACGGGAGACAAAGAGTTGTTTAGTGACTTGGAGGAGAAGGACCTCCAGATGCATATAGAGATGGGCGATGATGGTCGGTACAGTGTGACTGGAATTGGGACCATTACCTTTGAGAGGGAGTTCGGTAATCCATTCATGTTGAAGAATGTTATGCATGTTCCAGGTCTGAAGAAGAACTTGGTCTCAGTCGCAATGCTGGAAGACAAGGGTTATGATGTTGTTTTCAATGAGGGAAAATCCTTCCTTCGACATAAAACAATGGGTCAAACCAAGAAGATAGGGGTTCAAATTAAGAATCTCTACAAGTTGGAGGTAGATGGCTATGCTGCAACGGTGGGAAAAGTAGAAGAAGTGGTGAGCCGGGATGAGGGCGAATTATGGCACAGGATATTAGGCCATCTTCACCATGGCACTTTGAAGATTTTGTAGCAAATTTCTACTGGACTTTCCAAGGGTACTCTTGTGCAGTCAGATCAATGCAAGGGATGTACTATGGGTAATTTTGTGAAGACCACCTTTCATGACAAGGAGAACTGTGCTTCGGTGATCCTGGAGAGAATTCACACAGACATATGTGGACCTTTCTCGGTTGCTTCAACAACAAAACACATGTATTATGTTATATTTTTTTATGACTATTCTCGTAGATGCTAGATCTTATTCATGCAAAATAAGAGTAAAACATTCTCAAAGTTCTGTGAGTTCAAGGCATTGGTGGAGAAGGAATGGGGGAAGCAAGTGAAAGCTCTATGGAGCGATAATGGTGGTGAATACATCTCGGGAAAATTAAAAGAATTATTTAGCAAAGAAGGAATTTGAAGAGAACTCATAGTGCCTCATAACCCATAGCAGAATGGAGTTTTGGAGAGGAAGAACAAAATGATCGTAGGTGCTACACAAGCTATGCTTGAGAGGGAGCTACACTTGCATGCGGAGGAGGAACTTCTTGTTCCCAAAGATGAGCCTCTAGATGTGGATCAACCACAGGAGGAGATTCATGGAGTGGAGGAGTCCAATCATGCAGAACCAAACATCAGACAAGGCAAAAAGCATACCAAAGAAGCTGAGAGACTGAAGCTTGATGCAGCACAAAATGTAGGAGTCCCTACATCACAGCATAGACAGAGACAGTCACCTGACTGATATACTAGATACATGGCTCTTATGAGCAAGTGTATCATGACAGAGCCATTTTCTTTTGAAGAAGCAGTGAAAGAGCCCACATGGTTAGATTCCATGGTGGAGGAGTATGACTCCATTGTCAGGAACAGTGCTTGGGAGATTGTTCCAAGACCGGTGGGAAATTCAGTTGCAGGATAAATATGGATCTAAAAGGTAAAGCAAGCTGTTGATGGGAGCATCGAGAATTATAAGGAAATATTTGTTGCTCGGGGCTTCTCACAGATCGAGGGGATTGACTATGAAGAAACCTTTGCACCTATTGCATGGTATTCTTCCATACAGACCATCCTTGCTCTCTCAACGCAGATGGGTTGGAACATTCATCAGATGGATGTGCAGACTGCGTTCCTTAATGGGATCATTGAGGAAGAGGTGTACATTGAGCATCCTGGAGGATTTGAGATCTTCAGCAGTGAGTCACATGTGTGAAGACTTAAAAGAGCGTTATATGGGCCGAAACAAGCACCCCGTGCTTGGTACACTCAGACCAACATCTATTTCACTAGACTTGGATTCACCAAGAGTGAGGCAGATGCAAACCTGTACCAGATTGTGGTGGAGGGTAAGCTTTTAATAATTTTACTTTATGTTGATGATTTAATACTAACAGGTAAGGAGAATTTGATACACTCATGCAAGGCAGATCTTGCAAAGGATTTTGAGATGAAGGATTTGGGCCTCCTTCATTATTTCCTTGGATTGGAAATATGACAGCAGGAAGGTGAACTGTTCATGTCTCAAGGCAAGTATGCCCAAGAGATACTAGAGAAGTTTCACATGCAAGGCTGCAAGCCTATCGATACTCCTCTTCCAGGAAATTGGAAGAAAGAGGATGCTACATCGGCAGAGGTAGTGGATGCCACTATTTATCGACAGTTGGTGGGTTTGCTCATGTATTTAGTTAATACAAGACCGGACATATGCTTTGCGGTGAACCATCTTTCACAAGCGATGGTTAAGCCTATCAAGCTCTTTTGGAAGGCAGGAAAGCATGTCCTGAGATATCTCAAGGGAACATCTAAGTATGGTTTATGGTACAGATAGATGGATGAGGTGAAGTTGCATGGCTTCATGGATGCAGATTGGGAAGAAAGCCCAACAGACAAAAAGAGCACATCAGGAGGGATTTTCAGTATCATATATTTGGCAGTTTCTTGGTACATCAGGAAATAAAGATTCGTGGCACTCAGTTCAGCAGAAGCAGAATACATGGTAGCAAGTCAAGCTGCATATGAGGCTATCTGGATGAGGAAGATTCTGGTTGGTTTGTTCGGTTCACATTTAGATCCCACAGTGATACATTGTGATAATCAAAGTTGCATTAAACTTTTAGTTAATCTCGTGTTTCATGATAGATCTAAGGATATTGATATCTGGTATCATCATATCAGAGATTTTGTGCAACGGAAGATCATGTTGCTTCAGTACATTCCTACGAAGGATCAAGATGCATATATTTTGACGAAGGCGCTCACCAGGAGAAAATTCGAATACCATAGAGGTAGGATCAGGGTGAAAGATAATCCCTATCTTGTTGAGAGGGAGTGTTGAGATTCAAAAAGATGATGAGCTTAGTGAAAAGAGTCACCTTCACTAAGTGGGCCCGTAGGCCATTTTTGGCTCAAGTCTATTTTTAGACATGATGATCATATTTCAGAAGTTGCATGATGCTATTTGTGGATGGTTGATAAAGTTGGAAAAATAGATGAAATTATATTTTTAGAATATTCGACGAATTCTATTTATAGATCGTTGATCTAAAAATAGATGCATGTCGATTATTATTAGCTCTTAATAAAAAACAGACTCTAAACAACAACTTATTCTCTTGGAGCACTTTAGTTCAGTGCACAGATGTGGCACATCAGTGGACTAAGGGAATTACGCAATTCCCAAGGGTTTACTAGAGCTAATGCATGGAGGACTCAGTTAGAACTCAAGTGGCAGAGTTTTGACACAATTGGAAGAAGTAGTTATGGAGTTGTATTCAGTTTAACTCAGTTAGACTCAATTGAGCTAGTTGTATCTAGTCTAACTGAATGATACACTAGTGAGAGTGGAGTGAATTAATTAGTTAACTAATTCACAAATAATAACTCATTAATCAACTGAACAATAAAACAGATAACTGCAGTGCATGGAAGTTTCAGTGGAGACCCAATGGAGAGGTAGGTGAAAGGGCAAGATAGACTATATGTTGTGACTATAGTGATGCATTGATTGCATCACACACACACTGGAGTTGCCAATGAGGATTGCGCAGTCAAGGCAAGGGTAATTCGAATTCATTCAGTGCTATTTTTCAGTAGGGATTCCGCAGTGGAGGCAGGCTAGCATGAGGAAAAGATCGATGCATGGATTTGCAATATTGTTCCTGATTAGTGTAGGATGATTGTATTGTACTGAGAGATTTTGATAAGCTTTGTATGAGGATTGTCATATGATCTCCATGTTACATAATATATATTTGGGGTTTTCAGCTTCAGGCTTTCCATGCTAAAAACTGTGTTATATGCGATTGATTATTTTTGTTTATGCTTCACATGTGTGTGAAATTAACTTTTCCGCAAAACATTAACAAGTAGAATGATTCAGTGTTTTGAGTAAAGTTAAATAGTGTGAGATCAGGTGGATCTAGGACATATGCATGCTTAGTGCATATAATTTCTACATAAAAAATTTCTAAAATTTCGAAAAAATACATTTAACATTATCAAGATTCTGATAATTTATAAATGAAAGGGACTTACATCAAAGAATTGTTTAGTAAATCATTCTTTATATTGATAATAAATTTAGGAGGAATTATAAGATAACTGAAACACAGTTAATATCACCTGGTTATCTTGATAACAATTAAACATATGAAGAGACAACATGTACTGAAAACCAGAAAAAATCACAAAGGGAACAAAGTTGTATGAGACAAATTCAGAATCCTTCTTCTATTATTGATGATCAAAAAACTTGTACAATTATGCTTACAAAAATTCTCTTATCCAAGGGTGAAACCCTTAATAACTCGAAATGAGATTTATTTATACTAATTTCTAAAAATTCATATATATATTAAGTTATTACAATAATAGAGTAGAGAAGAATAGAATAAGGAAAGAAATAGATGAAGTGTCTCTGTTTTCATGGAAGTTGTTGATGACTCGGTCCCTTTTGATGGAAGTTGTTGATGACTGGAACCTTGAAAATTTGTTGTGTTGGCATGCTATAAAAATAGTACTTTTACTCGATGGTCTCAAAAAAATTATCCCATTGGTCTTGACTTGGAATTTATACACTCATAATCTTTCTAAAGATTTCATCTACCTCTGTATATCTGTCAAAAGTAGGCCTCTGAATGAATAATTGTTTGATTTGGTGTTGAATGATGAAATCAAATTACAGAGCTTCTAAGAATGCTTTCCCTGTAACTTGTCCTTTGATACCTGTAAATTTTGACTTATCTATTGGAATAGTATATAAATTTTTGCAGTAATCTTCTAATTTAATCAAATTATCATCTATTAATGCTACCAATCCTGCAAGTCCTTTATGATTCAAGACATTAAAATTTGTATGAAACATTTGAACAAAAATATTCAAATCTTCACATTTTGTTTGCAATTGGTTTATTAAATATATTTTCTGTAATACTTTCTTGATCTCCAATATTGTTACAGTTATGTCTAGTATATTGATTTCTTCCAACTCTTCTATGTTCTTTGAGTTCAAAACCTTGATCATGTTAGTGGATTCACTTGGATTTTTCTTGAGATGCTCTTTCTGCTCTTCTATGGTTGTGTTGCACTTGGTGATGAGTTCTTGTTCTTCAAAAATAATCTGTATGGATGGAAACACCTCTATCATAGACTTGTTGATGTCTTCCAAAATATTCTTCTTGGCTTCAGTTCCTGCCATTAAATATTCACTTTCTAGTTCTTTCACCTTAAGTTCCAACTTATGATACTTTTGCATTTCCTCTATGTATAAGTTATCATTCTTAATATTTTGTGATTCTAGAATTTTAAACCTCTCCTCTAACTTCTCATGTGCCTGCTTTTGAATAGCCAAATCCTGTGCCAATTTTGTTGTAACAGTTGTTGTCAACGATGATGAAAGTTCTATACCTGTTGAAGATGTTTGAGCTATTGTATTAGCATTAGTAGTCACCTGAATTGTTGATTTCTCTTTCAGTAATTCTTCAATATGTTCTTCCATCTTTCTCATTTTAATATTTTGATCAATGATTAATTTGAAGATCTCCTCTTTGTTGTATTCATTCTCTGCAATCTCATTTTTCTATGGATCTTCAGTTGAGGGTAATTTGAGTTGTTTGCACAGATCAAAAATGTTTGCATTCTTCTTTTTGATAATTTCCTCAACTTCCTTGTAGTCCTTTGGATCATACCCAACTTTTACTACAAGGTCCTCCAAAGACTTGAATCTATTGTATTTGGCCAATGAAGACAAATTTTCAATCTTTAGCTAAGATTGAACATTTGATGGATTTGACTTGCATCAAAAGAGAACATAGTATTTTTGTAATTAGCATGAGTCTTTGGAAAAGGATCTGTTGCGTGAAAAAATCCCATTTGCATCCTTCCTTTTTCACTGTAAAAGGATGTTAGAAGCCTGTGATGGGAAGTTGATGTTTGCTTCCAAAACTGGCTATAGACATCAGATTTTAATGCCTCATTCTTATTCTTGATGTCTAAGAATATGGAGAAAATGTTTTTTTCTTCAAAATAACTGGCATCTGAATGTTGGATAATCTCCAGAGGTTCTTTAGCAGGTGATGATGATAAAGGATTCATAGGAACACTTGTCAACATATAAACTTAAGTCTCTCCCAAATCTATAATCTTTGGTTGTTCTCCCTCTGAAAGTAAGGTGGAACCAAGCTTTGGCTTTTTGTGCTGCAAGATAAACTCCTTCAAGATTTATTTGGAATGTGCAGGCTCTTCTCTGGCTCTTTTCTACTGCTTACTGTTGGGAACAAGGGTCTGCACATTAGAGGTTGAAATAAATTTTTTATTTGCCTCCTCGAGAGTGCCTTCAATCCATTCATATTTATTCATATTTTTCTCTATTTTTGCTCTAGAGGTATGAGTATAAGAAACTGTCTTGAGTTCAAATCTCAGAGTAGAAATAATGCCATGGGAGTCATAATACCAGGTGGAACGTGGTTGGAAACCCATTTTATTTAAAATTGCATCTGCTTCAGCATAGCTCCTATGGTATTTCAGATGAAGGATCCAATGCTTTCTTTGAGATTAAACTGAGATTTCCTCTTTCCTTGATTTCTGTGTAGTTTTGGTATAGATAACAATCACTAGTTTTGGCTTGTTCACTCAGGTGCAGGATCCTTTTGATTTTTTCCCCAATTCTAGGTTCTGATTAACTTGTAAGAAGCTGCCAACTCAAGATAGGCAATGGTTTCTGAGTTTGTTGGAACTCAACTTCCGCCATATTTATTTAAAAAACAGTCCTTAAATAAGGTGGCGTGACTACTACTCTATGACAGAGTGCCAGTTGGCGCGACCTCTTTGCAGGATTTCCCCCATTGGCGCGAGCTCTGAACTGTCTGCCCACGCCAATGCAAAAAGAGTTGTTTTTCATGATTTTTTCAAGGAGATGTCTTAAGGGAAATTATAGCTCATGCTTAGAGGAATGCTTTGATGATGGTTTCAAGGCATGACAATGTTCACAGGTCACAAAATAGGTCCTCCATTGTGCGGGACGGGGAATGGTAGGGACGGTGACAAATTACTGTGTAACAGATGCCCCCTAAAGTATGAGGCCCGAGAGAGAGAGGGGTGAAATGCTTTACGAGAACATGTTCAACTGAAGGCCCGCCGTCGGAAAACCTGCGCAGAAAGATACAACTAATATCTCAAGTACATGATGTATATGTGGTATGGACGTAGCCATCCAAAACAAAGTATGCTATAATCCGGATCCAGGGTATGGGCGCAGCCATCCAACTAGGATCAAACAAATAGAATCAGGTATGGTCGCAGCCATCCAAACGGTGAGTCATGTACATAATGATAATAATCCATAATGGCAGCCTGGATTACAACAGACACAATCCAGGGTCTTGTGCTCCATCTCGACCCAACAAAGTACAAGTTCAAGCATGCGAATATGTGAGCTGAAGTCGAACATGCAAGAACATCGTCTGATTACCAGCCAATGATGAAAGCTGTTAACAGACGCGAGAGAAACCACCAATAAGGAAAATGGTCCTCAAGGTACTACAGGTACAATATACGACGTGCGAATAAATGAGTTGACGTCGAACACCCGCAGAATCACTCGATTGGAGGTCAATGATGTAAACCTCACGTCGAACATGACGAACCTGCCATTGAGGCATGCAGGCTCTAAGGTACCATAAGGAGTCTCTAGACCAACTTCCTAGATAATGAGCTGAAGTCGACAGGAAGTGACCTTGATCGAAGGTGGGCCATAATGTTTCCCACATCATCGACATGAGATAGAGGAACATGATGTTTTGTTGTGAATCAGGATCATATGAAAATTAGAGGAAGGTTGATACTCGCAGAGGCCAACTTCTCTTGAACATATAAACGGCACGACAGTGGACTTGGCAGTATTCGACATCAACGGATCAGAGGTCATGGTGACGAGGCAGTGAGATGATGAGAGGTCAAAATGGATTACCCAAACCCACGGAGGCAAAGTGAAACAACGAGATGAGATGTCCCCAACCCGACACGAATGAAGACAAGTGCCATGTTCAAGAGCGACATACTGCCGACGACAACGACGATGGTTCCATTTTCCCCCCACCATTTCTGGCGAGTACCCCAATTATTTTTAATAACAAGCTTGAAGGGGATATCATATGATTGTAATATAAGTCTGCCCTTCGGGCGAACCCATCCTAGTGCATTTAACGAGTCCTAGGAAGGAGGAACTCGGAGACCGTCATTTCGACTGGATCCGATGTCATCAGGGTTTTACGAGTCTGAAAAAGGAAGAACTCAGCGTATTTTCATGTTTAGAGAGTTTGAAAAGATAGCAGAAAAGAAAACTCCACAGGTCCCTTTTTGTAAATAGTTCCCCAGATCCGAAAAGGTAGAAAACAATATCCGGGAAAACCTCCTAGTCGCGATAGGCTAGGGTATTCCTTTTTCGTAATCAATCCATCCCAGCCCGAAAAAGGGTTAAACGTATACTGGGTAGATGTCGATTCGTGTCCAATTTAACGATATCGAAACGACAAGGGCCTCGACAATCTTTTCATATTTAGAGAGTCAGAAAAGATTTGAAAGATGACTCCAAAGTGACTTTTTCGTGTATTTACCGAGTCCGAAAAAGTATAAAATACAACTCATTTCCATCGTTAAAGTCGCAAAAACCTGCTGCTGCACATACCAAGCAAGCGTTAAATCCATTTTCGACATAACATATAAAAATATTCGATAAAAATGACTTTTTACAACTCATTTATGCCAAAAAGTTATAAATATGTCAAATTGGTAAAAATAAAATTACATTTACTATTTACCTCGGTAAAAAGCAATAGTGGTCCATTTGGAGCAGAAACTTCTGACGGTGATTGCGAAAAATCCAGTTGACCATTCAGCTTCTCGTCTGTCACAGGTAAGAGGCGTTCCTTTGCTCTACATTTTCATCCATTTTTTAATTATTTTCCCTTAAAAATCAGTTCTATGTGGCCACTTTTAAAATTTTAGGGTTGCACCCATTGGCGCGGGTATCGGGCACGGACCTGCGCCAATGAGCTCTTTTCTACAAAGGGCTTGCGCCACGTGGTGCGACTGTTCACAAAACAGCCACGCCAGCGGCCGAACCTAAAAATCCGCCCAAAATTTCGACATTTAGACCAAATTGCGTGGAATTTGAGGCTCATTAGAGATCTAACTAAGGGTTCATGACCATATGAATGCAGGTAATCAATCAAAATGGAAATTGAATGGAAAGAATGAGAGCATGGAGAAGAGGATGAACAAGCCATGCAAAGCCAAGCTTGCATGAACGCCCTTAGAAATTGCGGGTTGAAAAAGTTCTTCCTCACACCCTGTCTACGAGCTCAGCCCGAGCTTCTCCAGTATTTGATCAGTATCTGGGATGAACATGAACAGGTGTTCAGGCTATGAGATCAGGTATTAGAACTGGAGGTTACCAATGTTTATTTTATCACTGGATTATCCCGCAGAGGTCTGATCCCTGTATTGACTGGAAGGAGACCATCTGGGGAAAATATGGAAGAAGTGATGGCACGAGTGTGTCGAGGAGCAAAAATGGGATTAGGCAGCAAGAAAGTGGATATCCACACTATCCTTGATCTGGCATTAAGAGTTGTTCTACATACCATCACGCGGGCTGCAGGATCACAGGCACCCCACGAGGCCACAAAGGCCCAACTCCTGCTGGCCTCAGAATGCATGGGTCCCTTACTGTTTAACTGGGCAGCAGCAGTAACAATCAACATGAAAAGGCAGCTCACAAAATGAAAACAGGGGAAACTGAAATAGTTTGGTTATGGTTCCATCTTGGTATCGTTCATTCTGGAACGTTTACCAATCTTCCAGGGCCAAGGGGCCACAGTGGCAGATCCGATACCACGAGAGCCAAGAATGGCTCGCTGGGCAGCATTGATGCCCAGAGCTGGAGGTGGCCAACAGATGTCCTGGAGGCCAGAGTTTTTTAGGTGGTTACGGCGCCAGCTGATTGTCGTGGAAGACTGGCCCTATGCAGGAACTGACTTTACTGGGGACCCAGACCTCCCACTACCAGAAGGAGACAACTGAGACGAGGAGTTGGGTAAGACCTCATATTTTGATTTTATGTTTTATGTTTTTTTTTGTTAATACACATTCGTCCTAACACAATCATATATGTATGCAGATGTGGGACCTGAGAGACCAGCTGGGATGTCTCCAATCTCACGGAGGACACAGCTCGCCCCTGAAATTCAGGGAGAGGGGACCGGAGGAGAGGAGTTGATCCAGAATCTCGAGGGCATTGCCCACGGGATCCCAGACTATGCCCGGCTAGCAGACGTACCGATGGCATACCAGCGCCACACGGTGGGGGTTCCAAGTCGGATCCACCGAATCCTAAGACACTTAGTGCGTGCAATCACGTGCTATCATGAGCACCATGCGGATTAGTCTTTTAGGATCTATACCACACCTATTTTTGAGAGACATACCGTCTCCGAATGTAATTAAGATGATTATGTATATTTTTTGAGTTTTATGTGACACACTCTTATGTAAACATTTCGATATCTATATATATGCATATCTATTTCTGGATGAGTCTTTCTTTACATGTGATGATGATTTATAAATTGCGCAAATGTCTGTCTAATACCAAATTTGCTACTGCATTTGTTAATGTATTCAAATGCCTGGGTATATGATGATATGTAATGTAGTCAAAATTCCTTTCCAGTAATCGAATACGCAAATACAGACGTAAGATGGACGGGTTTCTTACCGAATAGTGTCCGTTCAGCTGTAACACTACAAGTTGTGAATCTAGATACACGAGCAATTCACGGATACCAAGGTTTACTGCCTCGGTTAATAATTCCAACACGGCACTGTATTCCGCGATGTTGTTCATGGTACGTCCTAGACACACTCCCTGCAGGTCAATAAACTCACCAGCAGGATCGTAGATTACCCAGGCTGCTGAAGACAAATTCCTGGTACTGCGGGAGGCACCATCCGCGAAACCAACAAATGGATGAATAGAAATCTGCACAACCAGGAAGACCCGATCAGCAGAAAGATGTTTACAAAGCACACCACACTATACATGCACACAAATGACAATCACACACCTATGTACACACACCACACCAAGAAATCACTTCAGGCATAGTACTTTTTAAGGTATAGCCCATTTCTGGGCTGCGCCAGCGGAACTCCTTCGTAATCTATAAGCTCGTAGGCCCCATTTTTCAAAACACGCTTTACTATATAGGGCCCGTGCCACAGAGGCTGGAGCTTACCGGCTCCAAGCTTATCATGTGCCTGATCGTACAGGAGGACGAGGTCTCCTTCGATGAAATAATGGGGAGAAACAGATTGATCAAAATGAGTTTTGACCCTCTTATTTTGTGCTTCGATGATCAAAGCAACTAGACGACGGGTTTCATCCAATCGTTCGAGATACAGAAGACGTTCTTCCTCAGCAGAAGTATCTGGTAAGAGCTCCACAGCTAATTTTAGCGAAGGAATCTCGCATTCAACTGGCAGAGTAGCTTCCACACCGTACACCAATTGGAATGGTGTGAATCCGGTTGCACTCTTAGCAGATGTTCGGTATGCCCAGAGAGCTGAGAACAGTTGGAGATGCCAACTGGATTTATGAATCCCAACTGTTTGCTGAAGCATAGTGACCAAAACCTTGTTCACTGCCTCAACCTGACCATTCTCTTGAGGGTAGTATGGTGTTGAGCTGTCGTGACGCAAGCCCAACGTTGAAGTCAGCTCCGCCATCATGTAATCACGGAAATGAGTACCGTGATCAGTGACGATGGCTTGAGGAACCCCGAACCGTGCAATGACGTGGTTGAATATAAATTGAGCAGCCATTTTCCTGTCAGCAGCTAGTGTAAGCATCGCCTCGGCCCACTTAGTGAAGTAGTCGACGACAACAATGATATACGCATGCCCCCCGGCCGAGTGAGGGTTACACGTCATAAAATCCACGCCCCATTTCGAAAAAGGGCCGAAGGTAATAACGGGATGCAGTGGCAATGGCGGCGCGCGCATCTTGCGCTGAAAAATCTCGCATGGATGACATTTACGGACTGCAGTGATACCGTCTTTGAATATGGAAGGCCAGAAATAACCTGTTCGCAGAATCTTCTGGGCAGTAGCATACCCAGACATATGTCCGCCACAGGCGCCACTGTGGTAGTCATTTAGGACCTTCTCAGCCTCTTCCAAGGTTAGGCATCGTCGGAGCACCGAATCTACTCCAATGCGATATAAGGTATCTCCTACTATACGGTAGGGTTGGGACTGGTGCCGAATCCGACGACGGGCAACTTTATCCAACTCAGACCGAAATGTCGAGGTCTGAAGATACACTATGATGTCACCGTACCAAGGATCACGAGTACTGATGAGGAAAAGCGTTTCGTCCGGTATATGGTCTTCGGAGTGTGAGGGAACAGAGTCTGTAGGGAGAGAACATATCAAATCCGCGAAGACCAGTGATTTAGTTGACTTGGCAGTGGTGAACTCCAAGTCAAACTCTTGCAGGATCACAATCCATTTGGAGTACTTGCCCCCTAGTAATTGTCTAGAAAGAATGTACGTCATAGGGTTGCAGTCTGAAACCACTGTTATCGTGCGCAAAAGGATGTAATGGGGAAAGTGTTGTACAGCGTGTACTGCTGCTAAGGCCAACTTCTCGACATGTGCATAACGCGTTTCCAGGTCGAGAAGGTTCCGAGACAGGTAATAAACAACATGTTCATCACCATGATCGTCATCCTGCACCAAGACCATGGCTATGGTGCTAAATGCGGCGGCTAGATACAAAGTGAAGTCGCGGTGGTAGTCCAGAGGATGAAGCAACGGAGCATTGACAAGCAACGTCTTCAGCTTCTCAAAGGATTCCTGAGCAATTTCGTCCCAGTGAAAGGGAACGTTCTGCTTTAACAAACGAGTGAATCCTTTGGCCACCTCGGCATAATTCGGGATAAAGTGCCTAAGAAAATTCGCTTTCCCTTGCAGACTCTGTAACTGATACAAGGAGGAGGGTGATGGGAGATTTACGATGGCCTCGACCTTTAGAGGGTCAAGGCGAATTCCATCTTTCGAGACTATAAAGCCTAAAAGATGACCAGAATCAACACAGAAGACACACTTATGAGGATTGAGCCTGATATTTTACCGTCTGCAACGAAGAAATATATGGCGGAGATGCTCATGATGGTCCTCTCGCTTACCCGAATGGGCTGGCAAGTCGTCCAGATAAGGCTGAACGATATGGCGAATGTCATGAAAAGGATAGGACATCGCACGCTGAAACGTGGCGCCAGTGTTCTTTAAGCTGAACGGGAGTTTTTTGTACACGAAAGTGCCCCACGGACAGATGAATGTGGTCTTATGTTGATCCTCAGGTGCAATATTGATTTGGTTATAACCTCAGAAACCGTCCATTAAGGAATAGATCTCACTCCCGGCACATTCGTCGATGATCTAGTCGATAAACGGAGTGGGATAATTATGCTTTGGACAGGCGCGGTTGATGTCGCGATAATCCACACAGACTCGAATTGTACCCTGCTTTTTATCGACAGGGACAATGTTGGACACCCATTCTGTAAGGGGGATGGGATAAATAAAACCTGCGTTTAGAATTTTTTCAACTTCTGCCTTGATGGCGGCAGCTTTACGAGGATGCATGGGACGTAAGCGTTGGCGCACGGGTTTCGCACCTAGATAGGTTGGAATCTCATGCACGACAATACTACGATCAATTCCTGGCATTTCCTCGTAAGACCATGAGAAAACATCTTTGAATTCTTTGAAAAGCTCAGTATAGACTTGAATCTCATGGGGAGAACAAGTCACACCCACATGAATATTCTCAACAATCCCCAGTTTAACGGAGATGTTGATTGGAATAGTTTGAGTAATGTTACTCAGATTACCCTCTGGAAAAACCTCATGCGTTAAGATCGGTGTTTGAAGAGGAGGGGAAGGAACCTGAGTAGCATAACGCTCCAGACAATCAGTCATTGCCCCCAAGCTGGGCATAAACAAGGAGTGATGATGCCCATCGCCCCAGGGCAGCTCCTCAAGAGACATAGTTTCAATGATAGCCTCATCTGAAAGAAAAGTCTCTCTGAGAGGATCAGGTGAATCAACCTGACCAAGCCAGGGGGTTTGCGAGTAGACTTCGAGAGCCATGCTCATCGGAGCATGCTGAGGAGGTGGAGGATCCGATGCTACAACAATCTCACAGTAGCTGATCACTACTGGCGTTAAAGGCATGGGTTCTCCAAACTCATATACCTGCTCAGGTGTAGGAATAAGCCAGGGGTCATCAGACCTGGACAACATGTTGACTTGAGCGGTATTCGGTGGTGGTGCGGGAAAGATGCTCATGAGGACTGGGTCTTTGAAGAGACTAGGTCCTATACTGTCTGGGGGATTCGGAATTTGATCCACGTATGGCACGTTGTTCTCAGAGCTAGAGGTGAAAAATGACAACTGATCCACCGTGACAATCTTGCCCTCATGAGGGAACTTAATGAATCGAAAGACGGTAGACGGCATGCAGAGCATGGCATGGGTCCAGTTGCGGCCAAGAAGTATATTGTAGTTGAGTTTAGCGTCAACCACTTCCAATTCCACGTTGATAGTTTTCCCCTGTAATGTGATCGCAAGACTCTCGAGAACGCCCAGGGGTTTAGATTCCCGACCATCAAATGCCTCAAGGGCATTGGGAGACGACGACAAGGCTGGAGAGCCAATGGCCTTCTAGCAAGCGGAGGACATAACACAGGTAGATGCACCCTCATCTACGACGGCCCTATGAATTTTCAGACCGTTAATCCCGACTTGGATAACCAAAGAAATCTGATGCGGAAGCTGGGGAGTGAAATTCTCCAGATCGAAGGTGAGAAGGCTCGAGTCGGCGGGATCGATGCCACCGATTGCAGACAGTAAAGCCTTCCATTGTGAAGGACAACTTTGAAGAACCTCAAGTGCAGACATAGCACATGGTGCCTGTGCCAGATCCTCAACAATACTGTAATGTTGAGCAGCACGAGCATTTGGATTATAAGAGGATCTTTGAAGAACACCTTTGGGAGGTGGTTTCACAACGGGTTCGAGAGTCGACTTCTCGATTTCCAATGGACTAGAGACAGGTGGGGGAGGCGGCCCATCCGCAACTGCCTTCCCGGGTGCCTGCCGCGATTCATTGTAATCCTTCGACCGCGTAGCGACAGTGATAGGTGCAGTAGTCTTCATCATGAAAACCTGAGACCCAAACGGCACAGATGGTGATGCCTGTTCAACCATCTGGGTCTGCTGAGATGGAAATGGCTCTTTCAAAATAACTGAAGTCCCTTTAGGGCCTTTAAGAAGTTGACTAACCTCGGATCGTCGTGGACAATCCTTAGTATAATGGTCCCCTTCACAGATGAGGCAAGGGAACTTCGGTTTACGCTGGGAGCCATCCTCAGTTCGAGTTTTAGATTCTGGTTTTGGGGCATCAGATTTTGATTTGCTTTTTCCCTTCTTCTTCCCCTTGGAGGATTTTTCCGCAGGATTGGCCTGAACGGCATTCACCTCCGCAGTTTTACCAGAATCAAATGAGGCGGGATCAGCAGAGGTATTGTTGGACGAATTAGCCTTCTGCTTCCCATTAGAAGACTTCTTCGAATTTTGAGAGACAGAACCAATGACACTATCCATCGCAGGGGTAGGTGGAGCATTAGAGGTTTCGGGCCGTGGAGCATCAGTCAAGATGTCATAAAGCGTGCCAGACTGCGAATAGACAAGATCCAGGTACTGGGCACACACGATAGCTTGTTCCTCCGTCACACACGCTCCCATCGCGATATCCTGAGCGATTTTATTCACAAAGGAGGTGGTGAACCAGTGAGTCAAAATCTGATCAGGTATGTGAAACTTGATAAGTCTACAACGGCGCCGCCACTCATGAATGTGATCTGAGATGTGAGTGGCTTTGTCTTGCTTCAGAGAAGTCAGGAGGTGCGTCCCGGCCTCATACCGGACTGGTAACTGGAAGTGCGTGAGGAAACCCATGGCTAAAGAGTTGAAATCTTGGAAAATGCCACGGGATAGTTCTATGTACCACTTGGCAGCAGCTCCTGTTAAAGAACGCTGGAAAAGACGCAAACGGATCGAATCGTCGACCCAAGAGTTAGACGAACACCAGAGGTGATACGTCATCACATGCGCCTGGGGGTCTTCTCCAGCTTTTCCCTCAAACTTGGGACAATCACCTGGTATCTTAGTGGGAACCGGAGGCCAATATGGATTATGTAAAATCGGATCATTGGTCAACTTTGAAACGTCCGGCAGTTCCAAGGTAGCCAGGAACAGCAATGGACGGTTAACTGCCATGCCAGGCCCAGGATGAGGTCCGGTACCCATACTCCACGATGGTTGCGAATATCCCTGCCCCCACGGGTTCTGTCCTACAGGATTCTGACCGTAGGGGGCATAGGTCATATAACCAGACTGATTTGGATGCTGGTAACCATAGTGCAGGGCTTGATAACTAGGATACGGACCTTGATTAGGCGTCGGCCCCGTATAAGCAGCATTTGGATTCGGCTGCTGAGCGTAGGTAAAACTGGGTGGAGGAGGATAATACTGAGAGCCTCTAGGGTGGCTATAGTTCGGTTGAGATTGACCATGAGGATAATAACCACCCTAAGGATGAGTAGGCTGCTGAAAAGTGGAACCTTGCGGAGCCTGGTACGTAGGGCGCAGCTGTTGATTTGGCTGTGGCATTGAATGAACAGGCTGTTGAGCAGAGTGAACGGAATGAGAGGGCTGCCCTGAATGAACAGGTTGACCCGACTGAGAGGGCTGACCTGAATGACCAGGTTAACCCGGATAAATAAGCGGTGCCAGTTGCGCAGGTTGACCTGGTTGTAAGTGAGCCCCAGGTTGCATCGGATGGGCCGGCTGGCCTGGGGGCGGGACACCGGGTTGTACCAGATGAACCGGTTGGCCTGGTGGTGGAACAGGACCAGGTGCTTGCTGGAAACCGGTTTGACCTGAAGTAGAACCATAGGATGGCCCTGGCTGATATGCAACGTTAGAAACAACATGATATTGCGGTTGCATCGGTAAAGAAGGCTGGATTTGCCCCCGAGGACCATAGACCGGTCCCGGTTGATACCCTGGCTGAGGCTGAGCAGGTTGACCAGAAGGGCTATAATACGGTCCTTGCGGATTGTAAAATGGCCCTTGCTGGCCCGCAAGGTAGCCCTGGATGGGCTGCCCCTGTGGGTCATACAGATAGCCAGGTTGGCCCGCAGGTTGGCCTTAGAAGGGTTGTCCATGCGAGTTATAAGCCTGGTTGTATGGTAAGCCTTGGGCATACAAATAAGCCTCAGGAGCGGGAAGACGCAAAACCTCCCCGTGCTCGTCATACTGACCTGGGAAAGCATACACGGGAGTACCATCCTATGCATAGTGCGAAAAGAAAGATCGGTAAGGATCTTGGGGAAATGGTCCAGCTTCGGAGTTCGGCTATTGCAAAGACAACTGATACTCCTCCGGAGAGATATTCTCCGGTATAGGAGTAGCTAGATAAACATCTTCAGGAGTTGGCCCAGCCCTAGTAGCAGATGCTGAGACAACAGGAGAAGAGGCGGCCACACAAATAGTGGGCCGAACGGGAACAAAAGTGACGGGTGTCGAAGGGGACACCCCGGGTGTAGTAGCAGCTGGCCTCGAAGCAGGAGATGATATTCCCATAGAGGCTGCAGCTGAAATGATCTGACCCAGAGATCTGTATCCCTGTGGTAAAGAAGGACTGGCTGTCGACATGGTAGCCAGCTCAGAGTTGTCTCCCTCAAACAATCTACGCGGGAAGAGCTGATAGTCTTCACCAGACGTCGAAATTTCCTCACCAGAATCACTCATGGTTGATCTTGCCGTTAAATCACGCAAAAGACGGCGAGGACTAGGAGGAAATACAGCAGCAACAAATGGCGAACACAATGTAAGAGAAAGGAAATCAGCTCCTAATCTCAATTCAGACACAAGGTCCGAAAAGGGCCAATTGAACTCAACTGGTCCTCCAAAGGGTTGCTCGGCGAGAACCGGTCCCCCGTCAGGAAACTCAAAAACAACAGGCTGCTGTGGTTCAACAGAAGATTGAGAAGCTTCTGAAGAATCGTTCGTGTAAGGACTACCAGTAGACGAAACCGAAGGTTCTGCCACTGTGGCAAAAGACCAGAGAAAAAAGGACAAGCACACACGCGGGCTGAAAACGAGTTAAGACACACGATCAAATGGTCAACAAGCAATGTCTAAACGGGTGTGTAATCGTGGGCGATTAATTTTACCACATTGGAAAGTAAGAAATTCTACCGTTTCATATTTTAAGAGTCGAGAAACGATAAAAAGGTGACTCTATCTCTTTTAGATTTGACGCAAGCATGAAAGGACAAGTGCTTGACGGTCTTTTCAAGTTTAGGGAGTCAGAAAAGACCAAATGACTGCTCAAGAAATACTAGGCACAAAGGGTGTACCAAATATCCGTGAACTGCAATATACACCTTGGTTTCAATAATGAAACAGAAATCGACCAAGGACTTTCCGTACGTGCAGGTAGTCTCCCCGAATGCTGTGTTCGGTGTATCACGGGTATAGGGCGGCAGACTCGGCTTCCTGTGGATAAAGGATTGAAAACCTAGAGGGGTCTCCCTTTATATAAGCGACGGTACGGGGAGCACAAGTCCGTACTAGCGCTGTCTAAAGCCAAAAGGCGAGCGACAGCTGCTAGGTTTAACGACGCCGGAACACGTCTCTAGCCTAGACCTTCTAAAAATGTTTCGTTAAGTTCCAATGCTGCCTTAGGTTAATTGAATAAATTTTACAGTTGATCTTCAATTAAGTTTCAATTTTCAGGTCCTATCGTATGTAGTGTCTTAAAAGACTCCTAAATGAAAATCTATATGCCACAGTCCAACATTTCGTTCGATGAAAACTAGTTAGAGAAGAGTTGAGAGCTTTTACACAAATGAAATGAACGGAAGACAAACAATGAGACCTCTAATGCAACTAATGAAATTGAAAACTTTTCATTCTAAATCACTAATCACTAGAAAATTTGAAAAGATCACAATTTGCACTAATTAACAAAAGCAAGAGAGATTTTTATTTTTATTTTCAATGTCTGATAGCTAATATGCACTAAATAAACTTGAAAACAAATGGAACAACTTGAGAAACGATATTCGAGAGAGAGAAACAAACAAATTTCACTCAACAACACAACCAATCAGATCCCCAAATCAACCAAAGTCTCTCAAAACAAAGAAAAGACTCAAAAGCTTCCAATGGACCATGTGATCTAGGTCCAAGGCAAGACCAAACGCATTTCGAATGAAGGAATGAACAATCACCCAAAAATCGCAACAAAACAATGAACAACTACTTAGAGGCTGTGGAGAACCAATCAGACAGTTGACAGGACAATCAAAACACCAAAACTCCCAAGGAGGGCTCGATACACTAAGCCAGCAGATTCCCTAGGGCTTAAAACGTGAAATCGATAGATAAAAGCGAACAACCAAAGGACAGAGGTGAAATCCCAGTCAAACAGGACTCCAACACACTCAGGCAGTCGGAAAATCAAGAAGAAAAACACTGACCAAACCCAGAGAGCTCAAAAATGAGGAAACTCAAAAACCTTACAGGAGTGGCGCGACTGTAAGGATGAAACTGGCGCCAGAAAGCAATTGGCGTGGGCTAAACAAAAGCAACATGCGCCAATTGGCGCGACTGTCGAGTTAAAAACCACGCCAGTCGAGTTTCTCAGCCAAAATTAAAAGAGAACTACTCCAGAAGCAAATCAATGCAAACTAAGCAAACCAAGAAGCAAAAACAGTGAAAGAACCCAACCCAGAAGGTTCATCAAGCAAGGAAAAACATAAAATAATCGAAGCGAGACAACACAAACGAGACAGTGAAATCTGGACGATCCCCAGTGGAGTCACCAAATTGTTGAGGAGGTAAATCCCCTCCGCGGACAGAGGCGATCCCTACTAGCCCAGCAGGGGTCTAGCAACAATCAAAAATGTTATGACGCAAGCTCCTAGTTACGAATGAAAATACTAATGATGGAAGCGTACCTGGAATCCAATGCTATGATCTAAAGAAGAAGCGTCCCCGTTCCTCAGCCTCGGTAGATCACGATCCCTCCACGATCTCCGCAGATGAACACCTTCACATGCAAGAAACAAACAGATACAAGCATAAAATCCGGCATACGTAACTAAATATCAGTCAGAAAGGATATTACTCATATTAACATGATGGAAAACAGAGTGGAACCATAATCGTAATCTTTCATTAAATAACAATCGAAAAGAGATTACAACCAAGTTCTGATGTCGTGGTCTCCTTCGGATGGGTCTCCAGTCGTTCATGTCTCGCAAAGCTCGCCAGGGAAAAGGCAAACCTCTCCAGAGTCTCTCGACGATAGTCTCCTTACTTGAGTCGGCCTTAAGGGAAAAAGAGGGCTCCTTACAGCACAAAGGCTCTTGGGAATATGGAGATTCAAAGCTTAGGCACTTCAAGACTAGCTTGCTATGGAATTGAGCAGGCTTTTATAGATGGGAAAGGAGGGAGTTGGGATCCCTATTATTGTGGGATTGGCCCTATCAACAAGGAAGGTTCCATGGGAGGTGGCAAACCACTTCCCTTCCATAAAACTCCCGCAGCCAAACCTCCCAACTCAAGATAGGAAATGGTTTCTGAGTTTGTTGGAACTCAACTTCCACCATCTTTATTTAAAAAACAATCCTTAAATTGGGTGGCGCGACTACTGCTCTGGGAAAGAGCACCAGTTGGCGCGACCTTTTTGCAGGATTTTCCCCATTGGCGCGAGTACTGAACTGTCTGACCGCGCCAATGCAAAAAGGGATGTTTTTCATGATTTTTGCAAGGAGATGTCTTAAGGGCAAATGAAGCTCATGCTTAGAGGAATGCATTGATGATGTTTTCAAGGCATGACAATGTTCACAGGTCACAAAATGGGTCCTCCATTGTGCGGGACGGGGAATGGTAGGGACGGTGACAAATTACTGTGTAACAATGAGTATGGTGGATTTTTCTTGGGCAACTCTGCATCCTCAGGTAGGAATATCTCAAATATATGGGCTCTCCGAGGGAAAGTTAGCTTGTGGTAAAGGTCCATGAGAGTAGCAAGTGAAAATGGGATATGGAATCAGATGAATGAATGAGGAGCATTTGGTTTATGGTTTCTGGGTATATGGTGATCAGAATTTTTCCGTTCTGAGCCACCACTGATCTTGTTATAGGATCATACTGCTTTTGGCACTAGGAAATTAGATCAGAGAAAGAGTGGGTTTGTGGAAAGGAAAATAGAGGAAGCATAGATTCTCAAAACCTGATAGGGTCCTGGTTATCTATGTGCTTTTGTTTTAACCACAGATATAGCTCATGGAAGTCGAATTCATAGTGAGCATCGGAGACTTTGAAGAGAGCATGTGCGAGGGGTATGAGATCGAGGTTGATCTGTGGTGTGGCAGCAAGAATTTCTTCTGCAACTAGATTGGCAACCTACACTTCTTCAACTACCTGTTTCTTCGCTTTTCGTTTATGGGTTGTCTGCTTTTTAGTATTGGATTTGGGGGAAATGTTAACAGAGATATCGTCTGGGAGAAGAAATTTGAGGATTGATTTTCAAAAAGGGTAGCAAGGATTACAGAAATGGGGACAGTGGTGTCATAATGATGGTGTTTGAAATAGAATGCAGAGGAAATAACGATTAGGCGAGAAGGTAAAGTGATGAAAGGGACTCTGTGGATTTTTCAATAGGTTGTGATCTAGGTTTAACGGCCTAGAAAATGACAGTAGGATTTTAACGGCTCGGGAGCAGGTTTAATGACTAGTGGTGCATCAAACGACTATGAAATGATCATGGAACAAAGTAAAACTGTTAGGGAGTGGAGTGTTGGAGGATAAAGGTTAGGTGATGTGGTGGGATGAGATTGGATGGGTGAAAAATGGTTATAGCATGGAGGGAATTTCCATTGGCTCGAGGCGTGGGAGGAAACAATTATGGGACACAAAACCACTGGTGGATTTCGGGGGGGGGGTACCTCTCGGTTTGCGGTTTTGGTAGAAGGGGGTGCGAAGTGATGTGGTGCTACCACATTGAAAAATGTGGCGGCCATTAAAACCACACTTTAGATCCCCCCTTGCGTTAACGATAAATGGGGGGGGGGTTGCGAAGTGACCCTCCGCCATAGATATGGAGCGGGTATGAGATCTGTTGTTCAAACTTGCTGGCGCGTTATAACTTTTGATTTGACCCTTTTTCATGTAGTTACTTTAGGATGAAATCATATGAGCGCTATATATATCAAATTTAATAAATGAAAATTAAACCCCATTTAAAGAATTTAACCATCATTAATTAATTTTAATTTTTTTTTGGCATTTGACGCATTTAAATAGGTATCCATGATTTATTTATTTATTTGGACTAAAGCATTCACATTTTTTATTTTTTTCTTCCCTAACAATTTTTCTTTTTTCCTTCTTTCTTTAGGGAAATCTATTCTAACATTTTATTCTGACATGGATGCATAACAACATAATTTTTCCTAACATTTTTAAAAATTTTCTTTTTCATCCATATCCTAACTTAGCATTTAATTTTCAATTTTTTCAAATAACATGCTAACTTATCAAAACTAAATAATGTTACAACACCTTTTAAGGAGGATATTTAGTAGCTTTTCCTTAGTATAAGAACCATTGATTAGATGTTGTATGGTGATCATTAAGTCTCCCAAGATTGTTTGGTCTGAAATTTTGATATCGTGTGACAGATTTAACCCCATTAATATACCATACATCTCAGCTTGGTTATTGGTTTTCCTACCTAGCCCCCATGAATATTTGGAAACATTTTTTCCTTCAGGATTATATATTACCCATCCCCCTCCTACCACCCCTCGTTAATAAAATATATTTTTATAAACATAAACTTACAAATTATTCTTACTAGTAGATAATTTCAATATATTTTTAATATTTTTAACAATGTTGATCTATTTTAATGGTGAATAATTTTAAGAAAAGGAATAAAATTGATGTACAAATCAAGTTTTTTTGGGCATATCCATGGTTTTGTGCACGATTTTACGCATGATGCTTTTTCCCATGGTTTTGTAGATCTAGTCAAAGGAAATAGGTTATGTTCTAATCCATGGTTAATAGATTGCGGGTTTTATGAATACTTCAACGTATATATAATGCATTGTAACATTGAAAGTAATATAATGAAAAAGCAATCTGGCTTTCCTAGTTTTGGGTTTCAGAAAAATCTTTGTGTGTATTTTATGTTCTCACCATTGTATATGTTTTTTTTTAAGAATTTTTTTGTAGCTAGTATGAGTAAAGGTTTAAAACTTTCACTTTCCTACATGATAATGCAATTTTCTTTCCATAGAAGCATATTAAAAATCTAGTAAAAGTAAAGAACATTGAGTGTACGTATACAAAAAAACATCTGACAAACATTTGGACCTTGGGATGTTAATTTAATGAACAATCCATTTAGCTATTATTATTGTGAAATTATAAGGAAATTAAATAAACCAACAATATATATCTAAAAATCAATAGCATAGTCTAATGAGTCAACGTTTTGGCCCTTTTCTAGGTAGATTTCCATATTAATTTTCCTAAAATGCAATAAGTATTTCTTGGAATTATAAGTTTGAGATATATAATATATAGCATATGAGTGCCCCAAGGATTTTTTAGGATGCTAAATCCATTTATGCATTTAAAAATGTATTTTAAATAACAAAAAAATCACAATCTCAACCAAAATTATGTTTTTGGATTCCTAAAAAAATGATTTTTTTGTAAGCTTAAAGATCTATATTAACATATAAAATATTTACATCGCATGATATTTATCGAGATCCTGAATTGTATTGTTCTAACTAAGAGGAAACTAGAACTGAGATATTAAATTGGATCCAAGCTTACATACATCAAAACTAGAAGACCATGATTTTTCTAACAATTGTCATTATTACAAGAAAGAAGCTTGAAAACCATTGTCAAAATAGTAGTTATAACATGTAAAGACAAATTTTAAAATAGAAAATAGAACTTGGTCGTTATGAGCAACATACAAAATAGTAGAATTAAGTTGGATTGATAAGTTCAGGATGAGTTGAGCTACATAGAGGTGGTGGAACTCTTTGTAAGATAGTGGCCTCAATGTGCTACATTCACTCATCAATGAGCTAATATAATAGATTTAATTCCTCCATGCGAAGTGTTGGCTTGAGGGGTCCCGAACTAGGTTTGGATTTTATTGATAAACCAAAAAACCCTCCAACTATTGGCCCTTTGGGCAATGATATTCTTTCACAAACCAAAGTCTCACCCGAAGTAGTATGGGGGGTGGGAACTAGGTTTCCACACCCTGAGAGAGAATTTAATGAAGTGGTCCTTGGAAAAACCTTAATTTACCTTCCACATGTGTGCGCAGTGACTTATAATGGAATTACAAATCTTTGCATAATCATTCACAGAATACGTAGAAGTGCTTGTCTTATATAGTAAATCAGAACCAGATCTTGACCTAATCACTGTAAGCAGATGTGCGCAATAGGTTATAACAAAAACACAAAGATAGTATCATAGAAATAGGTTTCAATTTAGCGCAGACAATAGATCAGAACCATATCTCGATCTCACTTAACATAAGCCAATATTCATGCATAAACATATCACTTAGCTCTGCATATTCATCAATAAGCCAACAGATAGTGCGATCTCATCAAAGGATAAACAATAAGCATAAACAAAAATTATACACATAACACAAAGAATTCACCAAAATGGTTCCTTCTATTAATCCTTTCGATTTGTCAATACATCAACTTTTCCTTCAAAAACCCTTACAATCCCTTCCATGCACATAGCTAGTGGAGTCTGCACACAGCCAGGACTAGGTCTATGTGCACACAGCCAGCTAGAACCTTTTACCCAACCCAAAACCCTTACAGCTGCATATATTATCGTAATATCACTATCACATGAACCTAAATTTTCTCTTTAGCTTAGAAAAATGATATCCATTTATAATATGCCTAGCGTACAAATACTATGGTCTCAAACCATGGATTGAAACCCATAGTTTACACTTAATCTTAAATATATCTCAAAATTTGGGCAAAATTCCCTTTGACTACTCGTGCGTAGCATGCACATACAAAAATACAAAAAATAGCATTGAAACTTGTGCCTTAGGGGACCCCGCTCCAATAGGCCCCCAACACAAACATGTGACTTGTCTTGTAATATTCCCAAATTTTCACATCATATTTGGAATATTAGAGTCCTTGATTTTCTTAAATAATTATGTAAATAAAAGGGTGGAGGGACCCACAATCCTCAATATGAATAAATATCCACTTTTCTGTGTGTGAATGTGGATTAATTTAGCCTAGATATGCATAACAAGGTAGTTGAGCAACTACTAATGTGAATGAAATTGGAGAACCTGTCTCATTAATGAGATAGATCATGGAGGTTGACACAGTCAACTACGATCTTGAAAGGATCAAAAAATGATGATTAAATAAAATAAGATCTTGAAGATGTCAAATATCATGGGACATTCATGATTAAGTGATGGAGAACATTGTGCCAACAAGGCACACTTGATGGAAGGTGTACATTGCACCTAAACATGATGGTTGATTTCGTCAAATAGCGTAGTCCACCTTGGAGGATCTTTTCGACATGTGACAATGCAATCTAGATGAGGGCCAAGGAATGGGAAGGCTCAAATGTTATATAAAGAAGATGAAGGCAAGGATGAGGGCATGCTGATTATTTCTTGATGTAAGATCTTTTTAGATCTGGAATTGTCATGTGACATTCCGCTGCTTTCTTGGGTTGTTTAACAGAGATTTCAGGTGTTGTTTAGCACAGGGTGTTCCTGGTTGGGAATCCCACCTCTTTCCTAGAGAAGCTCTAGAAAGAGGATTGTAGTTCATTATACATCAGGCTTTAAGTGCCATCTTCTTTTCCTACTTCCTGCAGAACACTCATATTCAGAAATTGCAGATTTGTAAAGATCAGTTTGGAAGGAGGAAGTTGTCTTCAGTACTTCAGCTAGAGAACTAGTGAGGGATTATTCCTATCACCTTGGGCTTAAAGATCAGCTTCCCAGAGCTTCATTGCAGATCTAGCATCAGGCCAAAATTTATTGACTTCCTATCAGTAGTATTCCCTTTAGGAATAATGATGTTTATTTTGCAGATCTAAAAGGAGGAAGGAAGTTGCTAGTATTTCAGCTAGCAATCCTGTGAGGGATAATTCCCTCACATTTCCATCAGTATTACCATCATCCTGTAGTTTATTGCAGCATTTTTTAGTAGGCAGAAGGCCTCTCTTTCCCTCATAGCACAATTTCTAGATCCAGTTGTGTTGCAGCAACTATAATCATCATTGGATGACTGAGAAGCTATATCTAGAGCTCCTAGCTCATAGATCTGAAGAAGGGATCAACCCTTCAAGCATATATCTGATTTGATATCATATTTCAACCATCTATTTGTCAGATCTATCTTCAGATTTGTATTTCCCAATAGATCAAGGATCAAACCCTAGGGAGGTGATTCTTCCAAAGTTGCAGATTTGGAAAATCCTTTCTGGGTTATCTTGGGAATCCATCACATTGGCCAGATCTTGAATCTTGGCATCATCTGAGCTCTAGTTTTGAGTATATCTGAATTTCCCTTTTCATCCTCCAACTATATGTTTATGTTCTGCTGAAGGGGCAGTGCAGTATTTTCTGCAAAGCCTCTCCAGTTACATTGTACCTGTTGTAGCTTGTTTTCTGGGTACCTATAGACCATCTCTTTGGCTAGATCTACTCATATTTTGTACATGGTGTAACTAATTCTTCTCCAATATAATAAAATGGCTCAGCTTCTCTATAAATTCAGATGTTGTCTTAATATTTATTTTTTATCCTATTGTAAGTTCTTATATTGTGTGAAGTATTACTACATTCTCCCTTTTGGGATATTACAGTGGTATCAAAGCATGATATTTGGCTCAACTTGTGGAAACTTCGTCTTTTGCATATAAAGAAGAAGTAGATAGATGAGATCTATCATGGAGGAAGAAAATTCTGCCACTCATTTCTATATATCTATGCAAGATATCCCCAAGGAGGTCTCTTAAATGAAAGAGTGAAGGAAGAAAGAAGGTCCAAGAAGAAGATGTGATGAGGAAGGCCCCAACACTTGCTATCAACAAAGAAGAAAATTGGAGAATCCTAGATCTCCTCATAGATCCACTATGCCCACTTTCTTTGAGGAAGGTGAAGGGTGTAGAAATGAAGGAAGGAATGAACCTAAGACTCATGAGAATCTAAATCTATATCTTGAAGAGTACAAAGCACAGTCTAGAGCATTCAAGGAGAAGCTAACTCTCCAACAATTCTTCAAAATCAAAGAATAAAGAGGATATTATAGCATCAATAGAAGGAAGAGGCATAATAGATTCTATTTTCCTACATTTGATGGATCCTTGTCAAGCAATGTTAAGGCTTGGAGGAGAGAGTTAGATACATTTTTTAGACTACATCCTGTAGCTGAAGAAGAGGTTGTTCAGATTACAACACTTCATCTTTTAGATGAAGCCAATGATTGGTGGTTTTGTAACATGGAGCATGAAAAGGTGACTAAATATGCAGATTTCTTTCACAAGTTGAGAAAGAAGTTTGATGTGAAGAATATAGATATGAGCTACAAAGAGACATTTCCTAAGGAGGAGGCTGTCAATCTTGTCACTCTGAACAAGAAGTCACTACATTCACCACCAGCTGCAGAAGTACTTGCATCTAGAGAAGAGACTCTTGCATCTTTGCAAGATGGTCTTAAGCTCTTGACATATAGAGTCCCATGCATGGTTTAGGAGATGCATGAGGAAGAGGAGAAAGATTCCAGTGCTGGTACACTTCGAGAAGAGCAACCATCACTCTTACCAGCAGTTGGAGGCACTATTGTTCCGGTAGGAGGAATTCTTGTGTTCTGTCAAGATGTTCCCACATATTAGTTGATCCAAGGTATTCATACACATTCATCACCTATTTTTTCAGTAGATCTTATTGAAACTTATGGGAACATGCCATCAGGGCCAATGCATAACCAAGGGTTAGAACATAGTGCTGATTTAGAGTAGCAACATATCACAGCGCAGAGGACCCTTGATCTAATAAAGGAGAAGATGAAAATCTATCCCATTTTGTCATGGATGAGCTATGTTCAACCTCTTGAGTTGAAGTGTAGAATTTTAGAAGAATGGATGAGCATAATCCTTTGTACAATGACTAGTTGTGAGATTAGTATTTTACCTTTCTTTGAGATAGCTTATGTACTACCTTGCAGATCTACAACGCTGTCACTTAGAAGTAGTGATAATGATGAGGCCCCTTTATTCTTGGAGAATTCTGAAGGTAGCTTCACTCATGAAGGAATGGAGGGCAAGATGATGAATGGTAGAAATCTAGATATGAGAAACCTTTTCTCCTTTCTTGATGACACTTTCTCAATGAGCATCTCACAACTCAAAGAGAAAATTCTACCTACAACATATCTAGAACCTCATTGGTTTTGGAAGGCCATGGATGAGAAGAAGGTCTCATTAAGAGATCTCATTGAAGGTGCACTTCAACATTCCATGGAGTGCAAATTTATTCATTAGTTTGGGGGAGATGGTATTCTACAAAGGGAGGATACCATGATTATGCAGCACATAACTCATCTTCCATATTGGGGTGAATGGATGAGGAGGATAAGCAAGGGGTTGCATGACCACTTGCAGATTTACATGGGCTAGCAAGCTTGGTTACATTGGTTGCCCTTGGGAGGTTCTTTTCACTGCCCAAAGGCTCCTATTTCTTTGATCCATGCCTTAAAGAACACTTATGAAATGAAGAAGGAGGCATGGTTGCACTGGTTGCTCTTGGGTGAGTATGGTTACCACACAATAGCTCATATTTTTCTGATTCATGCCTTGTGTATCAATGAAATAATGAAGCAAAAGAAGGCATGTTCATTTTGTTTTCACTTGAGAGAGATTGGCCACCACATGACATCTCCTATGTCTGTGTTTTTTCTTGGGTAAATCTTGGCATGATGCTCTCATGATGTGCATTGATGATGTTTTGTATTGGGATGATGTGACATTCCATATGTCCATTAGTATGTTTTTGCTTCATGATGCACATGAGGAGGAGAGGAAGCAACAATATCTCTTGTTTCTTTGGTTGCTTTTGGGGGAGTTTTTCTTGTGCATCTTACATGGAGGAGATGGGGGATGGCAGCAAAGGGCCTTACTTCGGTGGTTGCTATTAGGATAATATGGTTTGACATATTTTTCTACCCATATAGCTCCTTCCATTCTTCTTTTGCATAACATTGGAATGATGCTTGGATCCAACAAGGCCAACATGGCTAAGTATGAGAGCATATCAATGCTCAATCAAATTCATGAAACATGGGATGGAGATATGTATTGTGTAATGGAGCTTTTCCTTTGTGAAGAGAGCACCTTGTTTTATGCACCTCATGTATTGATGATGATGTTGGACATCATATGGTTGTCACTTGGTACTTCATCGTGGAACGAGGACATCTAACCATACAGTTAGAAGTCATTCTTTATGTTTTTAAAAGACAACTTTGGAACCAGACATGCATAACCCTTTGCAGAAAATGGAGGAAGCCTTCCTTATGTGGATGCCATTTGGAGGGGAATAGATGGCTTTGCATCTAATTTTGGAGTTACTTGAGGACAAGCAACATTTTTCTGGGGGGGACTGTAATATTCCCAAATTTTCACATCATATTGGAATATTAGAGTCCTTAATTTTCTTAATGAATTAAGTAAATAAAAGGGTGGAGGAACCCACAATCTTCAATATGAATAAATATCCACTTTTGTGTGTGTGAATGTGGATTAATTTAGCCTAGATCTACATAACAAGGTATTTGAGCAACTACTAACGTGAATGGAATTGGAGAACCTATCTCGTTAATGAGATAGATCATGGAGGTTGACACAGTCAACTAAGATCTTGAAAGGATAAAATAGAGATGATTCAGTCAAATAAGATATTGAATATTTCAAAGATTGTGGGACATTCATGATTAAGTGATGGAGAACATTGTTCCAACAAGGCACACTTGATGGAAGGTGTACATTGCACCTAGACATGATGGTTGATTTGGTAAAACAATGCAGTCCACCTTGGAGGATCTTATCCACATGTGATAGCACAGTCTAGATGAGGGCCAAGGCATGGGAAGGCTCAAATGTTATATAAAGAAGATGAAGGCAAGGATGAGAGCATGCTGATTATTTCTTGATGTAAGATATTTTTAGATCTGGAATTGTCATGTGACATTCCACTGCTTTCTTGGGCTGTTTAGCAGAGATTGCAAGTGTTGTTTAGCACAGGGTGTTCTTGTTCGGGAATCCCACCTCTTTCTTAGAGAATCTATAGAAAGAGGATTGTACTTCATTGTAAATTAGGCTTTAAGTGCCATCTTCTTTTCCTACTTCCTGCAGAACACTCATATTCAGAAATTGCGTATTTCTAAAGATTAGTTTGGAAGGAGGAAGTTGTCTTCAGTACTTCAGCTGGAGAACTAGTGAGGGATTATTCCTATCACCTTGGGCTTAAAGATCAGATTCCCAGAGCTTCATTCCAGATTTGGAATCAGGCCCAAATTTATTGACCTCCTATCAGCAGTATTCCCTTAAGGAATAATGCTGTTTATTTTGCAGATCTAAAAGGAGGAAGGAAGTTGCTAGTATTTCAGCTAGCAATCCTATGAGGGATCATTCCCTCACATTTTCATTGGTATTACCATTAGCCTGGAGTTTATTGCAGAATTTTTCAATAGGCATAAGGCCTCTCTTTCCCTCACAACGTAGTTTCTATAGGAAGTTGTGTTGCAGCAGCTGCAATCATCATTAGAGCATTGAGAAGCTAGATCTAGAGCTCCTATCTCATATATCTAAAGAAAGGATCAACCCTTCAAGCATAGATCTGATCTGATATCATATTTCAGCCATCTATTTGTCAGATCTAGCTTCAGATCTGTATTTCCCAGCAGATCAAGGATCAAACCCTAGGGAGGTGATTTTTCCAAAGTTGCAGTTCTAGAAAATCCTTTCTGGGTTATCTTGGGAATCCATCACATTGGCCAAATATTGAATCTTGGCATCATCTGAGCTTCAATTTTTAGAAGATCTACATTTCCCTTTTCAGCCTACAACTATATGTTTATGTTCTACTACAGGGACAATGCATTATTTGCTGCAGAGCCTCTCCAATTACGTTGTACCTGTTGTAGCTTGTTTTCTGGGTACTTCTAGACCATCTCTTTGGCTATATCTACTCATATTTTGTACATGGTTTAACTGATTCTTCTCCAATATAATAAAATGGCTCATCTTCTCCATAATTTCTGATGTTGTCTTAAGATTTATTGTTTATCTTGTTGTAATTTCTTATATTGTGTGAAGTATTACTGCATTCTCCCTTTTGGTATATTACACATCTTGAGTCACTGAGGCACTGTGGTTGTATCCTTGGTTCTATCTCAGAGTGCCTTGATTGAATTTTGAAGAGGGAGCACTAACTCCAGGCTCTTCGCTGCTCCACCCTGCACCTGCTGAACCATATTGTCTATTGTGGGCCCTTCAGTAGCTATTTCCACACTACGTTGGGTCTACTGGATGAACTTGAGTTTATTTTTCAATGTATGCGAGAGTTGCAGTGCTTCCGCTACCCATGGTTGCATTCGTTTTATGAGCACTCGTTCTTTTCTACAAAAAATTGCAATTTCTCCCTGGAGTCTGCAGCCTTCTTACAGTCAAGCAAGTGTTTGTTGAACCACCAATGTGGGTGCTACTATGCATATTTCTTCGAACTAATGTTCCTTGGTGTTGAGTGTGTCATGCAACGGTTGGATGACTGGATCATTATAGACAAAGGCCCAAATTTCCATGGCCTCAGCTAGAGATTGGTCACACTGAGTGACTGTGGCAGCAATACTTTCTTGGGCCTGCTTCACCTCTGCTACTCTCTTGGCACGGACCTTGGGCGGTGTCTCTGGCTATACCTTGGTATAAAGTTCTGTGATTTTTTGCTCGTATTATGCTCAGATGGTGTAAGCTTCTTCGCGTGTAGCCTTGATTGCAAAAACCAGTCCATCCAACTTCTCTGTAGGTGTAGTGGTGGCTACAACTGCTAGAATATCCTGGGAGACTTGGTTGATATTGGCTTCCAGTGTAGCGTGTTGGGCCTCTGCTTCTTGGTATGTTGCTGCTTCCTATCACTGCTACTCATGCGCTTATGCAACCTATTTTTGTGCATCCTGGGTCTGCGTCTGCATGATTGCTTCTTGGTACTCCATCTCATCAGTAATGACTGAGTGTAGAAGATGAAGATTTCCTACAGGAAACACATCAATATTAATATAAACATCACCTGTGCCACTTAATTGAGTGTGATGTCTCACATCCATTTGAAATGCTAGTAGGGGGATATGGACAAATTTCCCCTCCCCAGATGATGGTAATGCTACATCCAAAGGTTTTGCATTGAGAACAGGCGCATTGGTCCGACTCGCTTGAATCACGCTCTCCTGGATCTGGCTCGTGTACATTTTTAACTCTTGTAGGCCAACCTAGACAACCTATAATGTAGATTTATACTTGACCTTCATGTCCATCCATCGATCCTCCTGCACAGTGTTCACAATATTTGCGATCTCATTGAGGTCGTCCTCTGTTAGTGTTAGGACCTCCTGTCCTATTTTCTTCGAGCCCTTCTTCTTTTTCCTTGACCCAACCTTGGTCTACACACCGCGCTTTATGCCTTTGAATGTGTTTGCTTCAATGTCTTTGGGCGTAGAGCCATTATTTTTTGGCACAATGGTATTAGTTGTTTCTCTTGTTGTCATTGGGGTAGGCTCCTTATCACCAGGCTTGTCTGTTACAATGGGTGGTACTATTTCAACAGGCTTCTCAGGGGCCTTCTCTGTTTATTTTTCTATTGGGATGTGTGGTTTTCCTATTGGGTTGTGTTTGTGGAGTCAACCACACCGACGGCTAGTTTGTTGTGACTCTGATCAAATTATCTTCGGTCACCAAGTAAGGCAAATCATACCAGACACCTGCCACAACGCCCTTCGCACGGTTGTGGATATTGTGAAAGGTAGCTTTAAAGTCATCTACCATTTTTTACTTCTCAGAAAGGGTGGGATACTTGTGTGGCTTTGAATGTACCTCATGGTATAAGCTTGCATCGTATAGGACCCAAAAGATCTTATTTTATTTTTCTCGCATAGGGTCAGAAGAGTTTGAGAGGGTCGCATAGCACCCAGCTTCGCACATGGGCTCCATGTGTTCTTGGAAATTGGGTGTATTCAGGGGTTTTACACCCAAGCAGTGTGATTACAAATAAGAGCCAAGCATACTGAAAATTCTTTCCCTCCTCCTAGACTTCGCACACGTTTTCCAAAAATTATTTACAGAGGTATGCACACAAATTGTATATGAATCTCTTTTCACATCTCCCTGTGAGTGCAATCACATGCGCGGGAAATTCCTTTGGCCTACACTTGTGCATCATATTGCAAGCCAAAATTACCATGCCAAAATGGACTATCGATTCATTAATTTCTTCGACCAAAAATCCCCAGGTTTTGTGTGTTAGATCGTATTTCTTCTTAATTTTGTCTTCCAATGCTTTCTCCTTCGCTTTCCCTCCGAAATTGGCCATAGGATCGACCCCCTTGTTTGGAAATCCAATGATTTTTTGATTTATATCTGTTTCAATCGGGATGTGCTCTCCCAACCAGAGAGCATCGTCATGCACCAAAGCGAATAGTTGCGTGATGCAGATATCATTAATGGGGCTGCTCTCAAAATGAGGGATTTGTAAAAGGTTGAGGAGGCATATCTTGTGTAGACCTATCATTTCTCTCTTAGTCTTAAGGCACACCAGACCTCTTGCATAAGAAACTGGATCAAGATAAATCTCTAGCATGAGCTCTAGAAATATCTCCATGTCTGCGATGTCCTAGTCATCGAATCATATTTGAGGATTTTTGGTTAGCATTTCCTCCTCCATTGGGACATTTTCTGGGATCAGGGGCACTTGCATATCTGCACGCATCTTATCCAAGTCCTTTTTCAATTTCATTGTAGGCTTGTGCGGCGCAATGTAACTAGGCAGTCGTGAGAATGGTGCTACTTATACGATGTCATCATCCCCTTCTTGGATGGTTTTCGGGAATTTGGGCATGGGTTTCTTCATCTTCTCCCCGGAAAAATGGCGTGATCTAAGGATCTTTTCTCTCAGGGACTTGTGTGTCCTAGAAGTCTGTCCCTTCTTCATATTAGATGGCATAGGGGTCTTAATAACAGGCACCTCCTCTACATCAAGGTCTTCTCTGGGTCTAGTGGCACTCATTATGATCTAAATCACATATCCTAAACCCTCTTGGCACAAATATTTTTCAAACATAGGATCCAATCCAGACATAGACACAGCAAAAGCAAAGACAAATTAAAAAACTCATAGCATAAAAATCGCTTAGAACGCGAAGGGAACTATTGTGATCCCCTGCTTCATATTTATACTTGTGGTGTGTCTGGAACGGCTCCTCGGGCATTATTGAGGTTTCATTACTGACAAAATGGTCCAGAATCTGGAAAAATATACTCATTAAAAGCATCTTGGATGCTCCTAAAAATGACAATAATTTTGTCTTATCTAGTTTCACTGTTCCAATGCGTAGTTTTTGACACTTATGCGCACCAGTCAATCCCCTAGCACAGATACTGCGTGCACGCCACACCTTACTTCACATGTAATCCAAAGCTAAACATAACCATTGACATACCGTCCCCCCCAAAATAGGCTTGTTGGCCAGGTAATTCAAAGCATATCAAGTATTATCTGTCATGTCCCTTAGTAACTACAAACTTCTTTATCATTCATCATCCCAATGGAATGTCACACCTCTGCGGAGTAATTTGGTCATGGGCACAGTTATCAATTTGTACTAGGGAATTTTCTTTCTGTAGTATCCCACAAGACTCAGCATGGAGCACATTTGTCTGAAGTTCGAGGGGGTGAGCATGTGTGGTTCCCTAGCTTCTACTAGTACCAAGTGTCAGCAATGTACAGTCTCCCTTATCGGCACATTAATGATCAAACCTTCACCAATGATATCAATCCAATTTTCAATGCTAAAGGTAAGGATAAAACTATCTACCAGCACAGACCAATCGCTAGTACCTTTGCACAACTCTGTTTCCAAGTACCATTTAGTTGGCATGTTTCCCAATGTATGAAAAAACATGTGAACCCATTCAATCCTTGGTTTGATAGCCCATACATGATTCCACTTTGCCAGATGTCTACATGAATCCTCCTTGCTAGAGTATAAGTCCTCTTCTTTAATGATTGGTCGCTCGAATCGTAGCCGCATCATCTGCGTGCATTCCTATCAATATCCCATATTCTCCTTATGTTTTTCCCACCATCTTGCTGGAGTAGTGTGCAAGGAAATATCTAAAGCATGGAACCTCTGTGTTGCGGGCACTACTCTTTCCAATTATCCCAGGAACATGTTTACATCGGTTGAACCATAATAATGTGGGAAATCATGTACCTCCGATGTTACACAACGTATAGCACAGGTCACATGATTACAGCGCATCACAAAAACCTCATGCAGTTGGTTCTACCAATTCTCTAGCTCTTCATCAGAGTTGGAAAATCAATAACTATCTTTCTCCCATTTAAGATTTCCATCTGCTTTCATATTAATCCAGTCTTATTCGTGCAAATTTAGCTTGTAAATTAGATCAATATCATCCTCAACATGCACTAGTTCAATATACCATTTACCTTCTGCATGATCCAGAGGAATGATGACCCTAACTCCATTGTTCTCAAATTCCATCCTTATTTTCTTCAGATTGATAACACCATCCATGTCAATGGCCCAATCCAATCCTAAAAGCACAGGATAGGGATCAATATCATCTACACTCTGTATGACCTCAAAGTCTGTCAGTACCTTAAAACCTTCTATATCGACCACAACCTTTGACAATATCCTTAAAGGGATGATCTTCTCCTGGTTAGCCATGCGCAGTTAGATAGTAGATCATTCCAATTTCGATTCTCCCATGCATTTCCATGTTTTTTTAGGTAGAACATTAGCATCTGATCCAAAATCTAGAATGACTTGGTCCATTTCATAAGCACCGATCTGCGCAGTAAGACACATCTCCCTACCCATTCTCATATTTTTCTTATAGCTTTTTTTGACTATGTGTTGTTCAACCAAAGGTTGTTCTTTTACTACGCAATTGTCAATTAATGCCTGCAAATTTTCGACGCCCTTTTTGTTGCACAAAAAATTTATGCATGATTGTAAAAATGGCTTAGTATCTTCTTTTCCTTTGGATCCTTTTGGTGTTCTACCACTTGTGGGAGTATCCCCTTCTGTGAATTCTTTCCTTGCTTCAATAAAGGTTTCTTTTGCATGCTGAAGATTAAGGCCTTCTTTGATTTCAGGTGATTTTCGGATCCATACATCAGTGGCAGGTTTCTTTCCTTTATCTTCATTGGTAGCTACACCACTCCTAGTAACTACATTAACACATGGATCTTCCTCACGAGTCTCAACGTGAACCATTTGCAGATTCTGCATTGGAGTATTATTTTCCTGTATTTTAGCAATCAAGACAGTACAATCTTCTATAACATGATAAAATTGTCTACAGTACCTGTAGGAATGATTTACTGGATTTAGACAATTACACACATAATGACCAACATCACCACTATTATAAGAAATCACTTGCGCTCTCCCTCTACTAGTTGATCCACCTCATCGGCCTCTTCTTCTTCCTTGGAATCCTCCGTGCCTAGAAGGGGATGTTGGTGATGTAGGCTCAAATTTCATTACATATATCTTAGCTTTATCCAAAATCATATCATAGGTCCGACAATGCTTCTCATCATGCCCTAATGTTGAACAGAACTTGAAAAATGGCTTCTGTAAGTCAGGCTGATATTTTCCATCCCTATGGCAAGAATCTATATCATGTAATCCAGCAATTTGACATATAGTACACCATACAAGTTTCTTCAATGGACTAAGGCCTCCAACATTCAAATAATTTTTAAAAATAGGACACTGGTCTTTATGATGCCTAGAAGCTTTGAAATTTATACACCAGACCTCTGCGCAAACCTCCTTGCCTTTTTCCTGGATCAGACTTTGAATTTCCATGTGCGTAGCCTCCATCTGACTCTGAATCTGTTGAGTTCCCAACACAACAGGCGTTGGGGTAGCTTCTAGATTCATTGCAACTACTACAACTTCATCTTGTCTAGCAATATTTTGTTGACCTAATGGCTAGTGCAGATGCAGGAGAAACATAGCAATGAACCATTCTTTATGCTGAATGTCATCAATCACAAATCTGCCATCTCTGATTGTGTGCTTTAGTCTTTGATCAGCCTCCCATACATATTCATTAGGTTCTTGACAGATATCCTTCATCTATGTTACCAGCTGTGCATGTGATTTAGGTTTCTTAAATTTCTCTTTTAGGGCTGATTTAATTGCTTCCACAGTAGCATTAGGGTTTGCTTGTGCATACATAATGTACCAGTCTAATGCACAATCTTGAAATGCAGTAGCCAGTTGCACTTTTCTGATATCAATATTGTTTACTTGCTGAGCCTTTCATATGGCCTCAGTTACAAACCAGAAGTGAGCAGTATCCTCATTGCCAATGCGTCTGAAATTAGGTAGCTTCATGCATGCAACCATATCTACTTTAGGAGGAGATGGAGGTGGAGTTGGAGATAGACTGCATGGCAGGATAGGCGATCGACAATGCGAGCTCAGAAGTGGATTGGATGGAGTGGGAAATAGATTCAAGGGTTTCTGGTATGACAAGCTTGATTCTTCAGAGTCACTCAAGCTAGAAGTTTCTGGTTCAGGTTCACTATCAAATCTAGGCTTCAGAGGGCTATAAAGGACTTCTTCAAAATATTCTCGGTAAATTATTCCAATACACATAGTTGACCCTTTTTTATCCCTTCAAGAAATATGTTTGCACATACAACCCTTTTCACATAATAAAATTTTTAGTAATAATTTCAATGAGCACAGGAACTTACCTCTAGGACCCTTGAAAAACCTTCTTTTGGCTTCAGAATATGACACAAATTGGTCAACAAAAAATTCTATCACAAATTCACCCAGAAGTCGATCGATGCAATGATCTACCGCACGAGTGATCTTATTATCAAATTTATCTACTTACTGGATCAGTTCAGGAGTCCATTGAGTGACTATGCCACCTTTTATGCAGTGATAGAACTCAAACAAGCGTGATAACCACTCCCGCAGTTCATGTGCAAAGAAATAAAATAAAATTCTGTGCACTTTAGTACAAATATACTTCTATACGCACTGTTCGCTAGAAAATTTAGTGCTTTTATTCTCTTACAGCGCAAATTCAATAATCTTTCAATCCAACCAGTCCTGCAATTCGTTGCGCGATGGATGCCACAACATCAAATCTACCTCAAAATGATGGTCTTGGTCCTGACAACGAAACCATTTGTTGGCTTGAGGGTTGCTGACCCAAGTTCGGATTTTATGGATAAACCAACAAACTGTCTAACTAGTGGCCCTTTCGGAAATGATCTGCTTGCCCAGACCAAGGTCTCACCCAAAGTAGTATGGGGGGGTGTTGGAACTAGGTTCCAAAACCTGAGAGATAATTTAATGAAGTGGTCCTAGGAAAAACCCTAATTGACCTTCCACAGGCGTGTGTAGTGACTTATAATAGAATTACAAATATTTTCATAATATTTCACAGAATACATAGAAGTGTTTGTCTTATATAGTAAATCAGAACCAGATCTTGACCTAATCAATATAATCAGATGTGCACAATAGCTTATAATAGAAACACAGAGATATTATCACATAAATAGGGTTCACTTTAGTGCAAACAACAGATCAGAACTAGATCTCGATCTCATTAACAGAAGCCAATATTCATGCATAAGAATATCACTTAGCTTTACGCATTCATCAATAAGAAAACAAATAGTGATATTTCATCAAAGCATAAACAATAAGCATAAACAAAAATTAGACACATAACACAGAGAATTTTCCAAAACTGTTCCTTATATTAATCCTTCACATCTGTCAATACATTAGCTTTTCCTTCAAAAATCCTTACAATCCCTTCTGCACACACAACTAGCGGAGTCTGCACATAGCCAGGAGTAGGTCTCTATGCACATAGCCAGCTGGAGCCCTTTACCCAACCCAAAACCCTTATAGACGCAAATATTACCCAAATATCACTATCACATGAACTTAACTTTTCTCCTCATCTTAGACAAATGCTATATATTTATAATATGCCTAGCGCACAAATACTATGGTCTCAAACCAACTTTTCTCCTCGGCTTAGACAAGTGCTATCTATTTATAATATGCCTAGCACAAAAATACTATGGTCTCAAACCATGGTTTGAGACCCACAGTTTACATTTAAGCTTAAATATATCCCAAAATTGGGGGAAAAAGCCCTTTGACTACCCCTGCATAGCACGCACATACAAACATACAAAAAAATCATTGAAATTTGTGCCTCAGGGGACCTTGCTCCAACACGAAGGAGAATTTAATCTCAGCTTTTATTTCAATAAAAAATAACCTTTCCAAATAGAATTTTGGTATGCTAATAGAGGTTATAAGTGTGTAGATACTGATTTTTTCAGACTCAAAGAGTCCCTAGGTTAAGGATACAATTTGAGACCAAAACCATGACCTTGTTGTATAAAACATAATCCCTTTCTTTTGTAACTTCTTACTCCAAATCAGATATTTCCTACTAAATTCCTAATGGGGTACCAGATGCATGAGCTCAAGCTCAAACTTGGGAATTGTTGTAGGATCCACGCTCTCCATTACCCCTTCTCAAGCGAGCTCATTGTTGGGGCATGATGGAGATAACAAAAGGAAAACTATATAGTCATTGGATAGGGAAGGAGAGGGTGTCATGTGAGACAAAGGGGGTTTAGAAGGTGAATTAAAACACCAAGAATTTATGGAACATAACAAATGGATAATAGGAATAATTAACAACATAAAGAAGGGGGACCTTGGTAGAATTAACCTTTGTTAATTGCGATAGAAATAAAATTCAACAAATTTAGTAAAAAAACACCATGCACATGGATTATATATTTGTTTTGTGTCATGTTAGGACCCTTTAGTTTGCAATACTGGAAAATACAAAGCTGCAGAGCCTACATATGAACCACTTTGGGATTCTAGGATCTAGCCCTCCTGAATCCAGAGAGGGATCTCTCTATAAGTGAAAAGATTGATTTATCTTTTAAGGTTTTGGAATGTGATTTTAGGATAGTTATTAAGAACAAGGGTTTTTTTTTTTGTTTTGGTTGGGCAAGGATATAATGAAGGTGAAGGAAGTCTATATGAAGGGTGAAGGTGTAAATAAGTGGGAGAATGGTTCAGCTAATAATATAGGCAAGAAGCAGCTTTAATCCATTGGGCTATGGAGTCATAAGAGGGTTTAATTGAAACAACAAGGTTCAAGAGTGGTCCATGGGGCAAGTCATCTATGTCAACAGATCTCTTTAAGTTGATTTTATGGAATGGGACAATAAGAAATGGAGTGAGGGAAATAAAACATATGAAGAACAAAGAGCAGCCTAAGATCAAGTAAGAGCAGCCTAAGATCAAGTAAGTACTTTGAAACTATCCTTATTTTGGCATGCACTTAAGAAAAGACACAAAAGTAATCTAAGATCAGGTAAGTACTTTGAAACTATCCTGCTTTTGATGTAATTTCAATATGAAAAATTTAAAACACTTAGAATGGCTTAATATCAAGTAAATAATTTTAACTTAGCCTGCTTTTAGCGTATTCAAAAGGAAAACATTCATGATAAACATAAAAATTAGTCTAAGATCAGGTAAGTACTTTGAAACTAGCCTGCTTTTAATATACTCTTAAGGGAACTCTTCAAAGCAAATGTTGGAGACAAACTAGAGGACAGGGCCAACCGTAAGCTTCTCTAGCTTAGCTCTACTTAGCATGTAATGAAAATATCATTCAAGAACAATGTTTAAAGTTTAGACAGTAAGACATGGGCTCACCAACATTCCTTGACTGCTTGGACTGTATTAAATCATTCTTAAATACACAAAGGAGGAAAACATAAAGATAAAGCTTATCAGTGAGAGTAGGGTACTTGTAAGAGTAAATCCTAGCTCTATATTTGTTGTTCTTTATCAGAGAGAAGTGGACAGAATGGAAAAAAAAGAAGAAAATAACAATTTACAATAAGAAACACATCACCATTGACATAGACCAGGATCCCATAAATCAACTTGTATTTGATGTTCAAACCAGTTACAATCATCAAGTCCAGTGGGTCTCTACAGCTTCAAACTTCTCATCTCATCTTATGTATCTTCAATTACAAATAGGGCTACAACAGCTTCAGAAAACTATTTACATGCAACAGATATCCAGAGACCAACCTCTATACTATCTTCTACAGAAGTATTTATAGAAGAATGAGGAGGTGGAGTGTAAGAAGGGTCTAAATGTTCAATTAATGTAGAGCTTGTGCTTCTTAGCCTTTGAGGGGCTCAACAGAGAAGTTTTCTGATATTTTCTCTGTATTAATTGGTTTTCATTAAGTATTTATCCCCTTAGCAGATTTTTTTGACTTAAAAATTCTTTAGGCAGACTGGCAATAACTCTGGCTGCTTTAAACAAAATATCACTGACTAAGGCAATAACTATGCCTTCTTTTGATTAATTGAAGTTTATAGGTGGCGCTTTGGTAGTTGAAAGAATATTTTAGCCTTTGATGTTGCAGTGGAGGCTTCCTTCCACTGATATAACTCTTTGTTTAACCTTAAAACACTTTTAATTTGCTTTTGGTTTGTGTTTTAGGCTTAACTACCCTTGATCTTCGCTCCAGGTCTTTGTTCTTTGATACTTTCTTTGTTTCTTTAAACCTGAGGATTAAAACTCTGATTTTCAGGCTTAGGCATTAATTCCTTTACTGTTAATTTCTTCACTGATACACTTTTTTGTTCTTTGTTTATACAGGTCGTTGTCTGTCTTAGGAGGGTTTCTTCGAGGGTCGGGGATCATGATCCATAGATTTAAATATGAATTTACAACCCTTCTGGTCCTTTTCTTCATTTATTTTAAGGTCAAAATCGTCACTCTGAACTCATATAGTCATCTGTCTATGACTGTGGAAATACATAGATCCAACACCACTAAACCCTGAAAAACACAAAAGCTAATTATAAAATCCTGCGGAATTTGGTTAAAACTGCTTTAGAGGCTCGTGAGGGTGGGGGAGTTGTGAGGAAGAATGTGGATGCAGCGGAGAAAGGGAGGAAAATCCAGGCAAAATAGCTAACCAGGTGAAAAAGGAGTTTGGGCGTGAGAGTGAATAGGAACTGTTAGATTCGGATAATCAACGGTAGAGATCGCTCGATGGAATCGCTTGGAGAATAGATGGAGGCAAATGACTTGGGGTCATGATATAATGTGGGCCGTTCGATCTCAGAGATCTACGACCAAGATTAAAAGTGAAAATGTTACTTGAGGAGGGCAGCGGTATAGCGGAAAACCGGGAGTGGTTTTCGCACAGGCTCTAGGGGGATAAGTGGTATTCATAAAAAAAACATGATTCCATACAATGAACGGCACGTGGAAAATGAAAACCACCTATTTCGCGTGGAATTAGCACACTGGGAAGCGGGGTGAAAAATTAAGTGATATGTAGTTTGAGCCATTGGATTGGAGGCTCCAAATCCAATGGTGCAGGGTTGAGCATGATGGATGAAGAGTTGTGGGGTAAAGGGATATGCAGGGTCCATGGTGATGTCAGCAAAATTGGCGCATAGTGGACGGGTGCAATGGGCTATCAGGTTAGGTCCCGATCATTAGATTTCTTTGATGGATGGTTGGATTTAAGAGAAGAATCAGATATGAAGAAATGAAGGGAAAGGGAATGGGTAGAAAGGAGGATCGATGGGAGCCGTCGGATCATGAGGATTGACGGCCGAGATCTGTCGATGGGGGAGAAAGAGAGGGGTGGGGTTTAAAAAACAGAAGTATTGTGGGTTGTTGGATTTGAGAAGATCAATGGCAGAGATTAAAGATGGTGAATGAAGGGTCAGGAGGAGGGCGAAACTGTGATGAAGCACGGACCATTGGATCTAGCAGAATGAACGGTCAGGATTAAATCGGGGATCACACATTGGAGGTGAAAAGTGAACAAGATTTTGGATTTGCGATGTGTGATTAAGTGCTAGCCATTGGATTGGGATGAGAGATCAATGGTCAGGATTAAATTGGTAGAAGGAATCGGTGGAAGGTGAAGGGAGAGCTCACGATGAAGCGCGGGCCGTTAGATCAGGGGAAATGAATGGTGGATATCTCATCGAAGCATCACATCAGTGGAGGTCAAAGGGTAAGAGACTAAGCCTTTGTGATATACGATTATGTGAGGGCCATCCGATCTGAAGGATGATCGAAGGTCAGGATTTAATCAGCAGGCGCGATGTCAGAGGGCTATGGGCGGATCACGATTGAATCTTAGCCTTTGGTTCTTGTGGATTCGACGGCTGAGATTAAATTGAGGGATCGACATCGGAGGAGGGAAAGGGAAAGGATAAAGGGAAATTGTGATTGCCAATTGTGACAGATGTTTGCAATATGATGAGTGCTTCACGCCCAGTCATAGTGCGGGTCATATTCAGAAAAGGGGCTGGGGCTTAAGACTGAAAGAGGCTTAAGGCCTTTATAGAAAAATGAAGGTTTTTAGGATTTTTGAAGGGTTTTTTGAGGAATTTGGAGGTTCCGATAGGTGAGAGGAATGGATCTAAACCAAATCAAAGGGAGATATAAGGTTTAAAGAGGATTTTGGGATGGTTTAGAGGTTTAATGAAGGTATTTTGAGGGTTAAAATGAAAGGGAAAAATGGGTGAAAATGGATAATTGAGAGGATTGAAAAGGGAGTTTTAAGCAGTCTTTCTTTTGGTAAACAACAACTACTTGAGGGTTAATAGTGAAACAATAGTGAAGATTAACTCAAAGGGTAAATATCATCATAAGACTTCAAGAACTCACAATTTGGACATGAATTGTTTCTTGAAGGCTAAACAGATTTAGCCACCATTTGATATGACATTTTTTTATAGGTGGCTAATAGCTACTCCAACTTGGGATGGCAGCTCCTTGGAGGTGTCAAGAACCACAGAAATTCATCTCTGGATGTTGATTAGTGCCTTTCACTTTGATAATATTTTCATCAGCTACTGACAAGGATGATTATAACTTGATATATCAACAGAAAAGTATTTCCCAAACAACTACCTACACAACCTACTTCCTAACATTTTTTCTTCAGAAGGTGCATTTGGACTTGCAAACCTTTTCATCAATAATTTATTCTTTTCTTGAAAATATAAAACTAATCTATGTCTACCCTTATTTCTCCATGAATTCATATTAAGCAGTTGAATTCATAAATTCCTTTACCTAATTACTATCTGTCAGGATTAGACTGTCTGACAGACTTTTCTTCTCTAAATTCTAAAACAGGAAATTCAAAAGCAGCCAAGCCAGGATTAAGCATTCTGACTTGCTGCGGATCTATGGCATAAAAACAAGCTGCACATAGACTAAAAATTGCAGAAAGTTTAAAGAAAAATAGTGAAGGCATAAGATTTGGAAACTAAAACATCCTTCACTATCTCTTTAGCTCTGATTTTGAATTTGTTTGAGCTGTATTTTCTCTCTCATCTGGTTCAAGTTTTGAGCATATTGGGACCAATTCTTCATCAATCTTAAAGATTCAAGATTTGAGCATGTTTGAACCTTCTTTCCTCTATCCTAATCTACCTTACTGATAAGCCAATATTATGATGTTTTCCTGATCTAATTCACTAACCTATTAGTCAAGATTAGGATGTATGAATAACTAGAAGTGTGTTTTTAGGAGTGGCATTTGATCTTGCACACTTTCAGACTTTGTCTCTCTTTTCTAGTATGGAGCTATACCTTTCTTGTTTTCATCCTGCCCACTTTTTCACTTTTTATTGTTTTTGTAGTTTTCTCTTTTTTCTTCAAAGAAAAAATCATCAGCTAACTAAATGCCCAAAGGTTGAGCTTTATTGACATTCCTATCTAACCTAATCTAACTCTTGAAATATTTACATGCTTCATATGATAAAATAGTGCCAATGTAGCCAGTTGAAGAGTGACAAAAAGGAATAGAGAAATTGGCTACTAGTCAGAGGTAACCACAATATATATTGAATCTTAATCTTTAAAACCAAGGTGGTCACAGGAGGTGACAACGTTTTATGTCTTTGGTTCTTGCAAAAGATCCATGCTTAATAATTTAAGCCAATTGGGGCCTCCACACACTCTTCCATAGGATCAACAAAGAAAAGATGAGAATTCTCTTCTTTGTGGCCCTCCCTGATTGGTAGATTGTCTTCCTCTAAGATATCAGCTTGGAGGACTGCACCTTCAGTATGTTCCTTGGAAGCATCATCATCCTTCACCTGAAAATCAACAAGCATTGAAATTTCTTCTTTTTCTAAGTCTGTGCTTGCTTCTAGTGTGAATTCAGGTTCTTTGGATGACAGATTGATATTAGCAATGGGAAAGGATTTCTCTTGAAAAGATAATATATCCTCAGTAGGACAATCTTGTATTTGTTTTTCTTCCCTAAAGACTTTCCAGTACCTTTTATTTTTTTGGATAGTTGGTCTGAATTTTTCTTGAATTGCATATTGTTTTCTTTCCCAAGGTCTCAGACATGTATTAGAAACAAGGGCTAATCCACTGGAAAAACTGTTTTGGTATTTAGGAACAAGGGTAAGTTGGAATTCTTTAAAATATTTTAAAAAATCCATGGCATCATCCTTATAGGCTCTAAGTATGGGATGTTCAACCATGCATTCTTCATTCACTTGCCTAATTACCAATTCTGCATTTCCATGAACTGTTATTCTCTGGGTTCCTAATTTCTTCAATAAGTGCAGCCCTAAAAGAAGTGCCTCATATTCTACGATGTCATTTGTGCATTGAAAATTCAATTTATATGAATAGGCTTTAGAATTATTGTTTTCTATATTGGAAAGCCATATTCCTACACCTGTACTAGTTTTACTACATGACCCACCAGAATTCATACTCCAAAGAGGACTAGTTTCAGTGTTACCCTTAATTTCCCTACTATCCTCTCTGTCTTGAGTGCCATTTGGTTGTTCTATGAGATAGGAACTATGTTGATGATTATCTTGCTTAAATGAAGGTTTGGAGGGCAGCTATTTTTTTAGTATTTGATCAATCTCTTCTTCTGTCAAAGGAGAGATTTCTCTTTTAGCATAAAAAGAAATACAACAATCCTCTGTTTTTTGTGAAGACTGATTTTGAGGCTGGATGTCTTCTTGAGCCTCAGCTATAAGGGATGGTGAATCATTGTTCATTATTATAGGAATATGTTGAGGAATTTATTTTGTTCCTTGATTGATTTCTTCCTCAACTGATTCATCTATATTCTCATAATTTTTCAATAAGATATTAAACTCATGAATGGCTGTCAAAAGATCTTCAGGATGTATTTTTTCCAAATCCTCATCATTGTCTATAATGTGTTGGGTGATGTTTTGTGATGGATCATAATGTATTTCACCCCATGATAATGATGTATTGTTTCCTTTATAGTTCTCATAAAACACATATTCAAGGTTTTTTAAAGAAAACAAACTACCAGATTTCAACCATTCATAGCAATCCCTAGCTTTTCCTTCTAATGTTAACATGAAAATTTTCATTAGGTAGTCTTCATGCCATTCAACCTTTAACCTCCATACATGTATGTGAAATTTGATAAGATGTAACAATGGGTTATCAAAATTTTCACCTTGAAAAACAGGAAGGTTGTCATCCCAATTCACCTCGGGCATCTTAGTTGGAAACTCAGGGATATGATCTCTACTCATTGGGGCATATATTCATTGTATCCTTGGAATCATGTTTCTAAATTAGGAAAGAGGTCATTGCATCTGTTCAATCAGTTCAGAGTCTTCTACCAGTGGAGTAATTTGGTCTTCTGAGAGTTGTAGAGTGTGGAGTCGCCAAGTGGAAAGGTTTTAGCTTTTATCGAGGTAAAATGTTTTATGGTTCCACCACCATTGTTTATTATGAAGTCAATTTGAAATTTTTCTGGGTTTTCTGAGTTTTTTCAGTCCCATGGGTTATGAGAGTGTGCTAAATCTGTTTCAACACTTAGCTACGGTGATGAGGCAAAGAGATTTTACTCTTTTGGCTTAACTAGCTGATTCCTTCAAGGTTTGATAAGGCTCTATGAGAATCCTAAGGGTTAATTAGTCTGTCACTGATTCAAATAATTCCTATCATGATCACCATTTTCTTTAGTAGTGCTTGAAGAAAGCTACTTATACTGCACTAAATGCTGAGTGTTTTGTTTTAAGGATTTTACTCAGAAATCCCCAGTGGAGTCGCCAGAAAGTTAAGACTTTTTAGTTTGAAAGATTGGAAAATACAAAGCTGCAGAGCCCACATATGAACCACTTTGGGATTCTAGGATCTAGCCCTCCTGAATCCAGAGATGGATCTCTCTATAAGTGCAAAGATTGATTTATCTTTTAAGGTTTTGGAATGTGATTTTAGGATAGTTATTAAGAACAAGGGTTTTTTTTTGTTTTGGTTGGGCAAGGATATAATGAAGGTGAAGGAAGTATATATGAAGGGTGAAGGTGTAAATAAGTGGGAGAATGGTTTAGCTAATAAGATAGACAAGAAGAAACTTTAATCCATTGGGATATGGAGTCATAAGAGGGTTTAATTGAAACAACAAGGTTCAAGACTGGTCCATGGGGAAAGTTATCTATGTCAAAGGATCTCTTTAAGTTGATTTTATGGAATGGAAACATAAGAAATGGAGTGAGGGAAATCAAACAGATGAAGAAAAAAGAGCAGCCTAAGATCAAATAAGTACTTTGAAACTATCCTGTTTTTGGCATGCACTTAAGAAAAGACACAAAAGTAATCTAAGATCAGGTAAATACTTTGAAACAATCCTAATTTTGATGTACTTTCAATAGGAAACATTTAAAACACTTAGAATAGCTTAAGATCAAGTAAATACTTTTAACTTAGCCTGCTTTCAGCGTATTCAAAAGGAAAACATTCATGATAAACATAAAAATTAGTCTAATATCAGGTAAGTACTTTGAAACTAGCCTACTTTTAACATGCTCTTAAGGGAACTCTTCAAAGAAATTGTTGGAGACAAACCAGAGGACAGGGCCAACCATAAAATTATCTAGCTCAACTCTACTTAGCATGTAATGGAAATATCATTCAAGAACAATGTTTAAAGTTTAGACAGTAAGACATGGGCTCACCAACATTTCTTGACTGCTTGGACTGTATTAAATCATTCTTAAATACACAAAGGAGGAAAAAATAAAGATAAATCTTATCAGTGATATTACAGTACTTGTAAGAGTAAATCCTAGCTCTATATTTGCTGTTCTTTATCAAAGAAAAGTGGACAGAATGGAAACAAAAAGAAAATAACAATTTACAATAAGAAACACATCACCATTGACATAGACCAGGATCCCATAAATGAGCTTGTATTTGATGTTCAAACCAGTTACAATCATCAAGTCCAATGGGTATCTACAGCTTCAAAATTCTCATCTCAGCTTATGTATCTTCAATTACAAACAGGGCTACAACAGCTTCAAAAAACTATTTACATGCAACAGATATCCAGAAACCAACCTCTATACTATCTTCTACAGCAGTATTTATAGAAGAATGGGGAGGTGGAGTGTAAGAAGGGTCTAACTGTTCAATTAATGCAGAGTTTGTGCTTCTCGGCCTTTGAGGGGCTCAACAGAGAAGTTTTCTGATATTTTATCTGTATTAATTGGTTTTCATTAAGTATTTAGCCCCTTAGCAGATTTTGTTAACTTAAAAGCTCTTTAGGTAGGCTGGCAATAACTCTCGCTGCTTTAAACAAAATATCTTTGACTAAGGCAATAACTATGTTTTCTTTTGATAAATTGAAGTTTATAGGTGGCGCTTTGGTAGTTGAAAGGATATTTTAGCCTTTGATGTGGCAGTGGAGGCTTCCTTCGACTGATATAACTCTCTGTTTAACCTTAAAACACTTTTAATTTGCTTTCGGTCTGTGTTTTAGGCTTAACTACCCTTGATCTTTGCTTCGGGTCTTTGTTCTTTGATACTGTCTTTATTTCTTTAAACCTGAGGATTAAAACTCTGACTTTGAGGCTTAGGCATTAATCCCTTTACTGTTAATTTCTTCACTGATACACTTTTCTGTTCTTTGTTTATACAGGTGGCTTTCCGTCATAGGAGGGTTTCTTCAAGGGTCAGGGATCGTGATCCACCGATTTAAATATGAATTTACATCCCTGCTGGTCCTTTTATTCATTAATTTTAAGGTCAGAATCGTCACTCTGAACTCATATATTCACCTATCCGTGACTATGGAAATACATAGATCGAACACCACTAAACCCTGCAAAACACAAAAACTTATTATAAAATCCTGCAGAATTTGGTTAAAACTGCTTCAGAGGCTCGTGAGGGTAGGGGAGAAGTGAGGAAAAATGTGGATGCAATGGGGAAAGGGAGGAAAATACTAGCAGAATAGCTAACCTAGTGAAAAAGGAGTTTGGGTGTGACAGTGAATAGGAACCGTTAGATTAGGATAATCAATGGCGGAGATCGCTCGATAGAATTGCTTGGAGAATAGATGGAGGCAAATGACTTGGGGTCACAATATAATGTGGGTCGTTCGATCTCAGAGATCGACGGCCAAGATTAAAAGCGCAAATGTTATTTGAGGAGGGCAGCGGTATAATGGAAAACCGGGAGTGGTTTTCACGTGGGCTCTGGGGGGATAGGTGGTATTCATAGAAAAAACGTGATTCCATACAATGAATGACACGTGGAAAATGAAAACCACCTATTTCGCATGGAAGTAACACATTAGGAAGCGGGGTGAAAAATTACGCGATATGTAGTTTGAGCCGTTGGATTGGAGGCTTTAGATCCAACGGTGCGGGTTGAGCGCAATGGATGAAGAGTTGTGGGGTAAAGGGATATGCGGGGTCCATGGTGACGTCAACAAAATTGGTGCGTAGTGGATAGGTGCAATGGGCTATCGAGTTAAGTCCCAATTGTTAGATTTCTTTGATGGATGGTTGGATTTAAGAGACGAAGCAGATATGAAGAAATGAAGGGAAAGGGAATGGGCGAAAAGAAGGATCGATGGGAGCTGTCGGATCATGAGGATTGACGGCCGAGATCTGTCGATGGGGGAGAAAGAGAGGGGCGGGGTTTAAAAAACAGAAGTATTGTGGGCCATTGGATTTGAGAAGATCAACGGCAGAGATTAAATATGGTGGATGAAGGGTTAGGAGGAGGGCGAAACTGTGATGAAGCGTGGACCGTTGGATCTGGTAGAATGAATGGTCAAGATTAAATCAGGGATCACACATTGGAGGTGAAAAGCAAACGGGATTTTGGATTTGCGATGTGCGATTAAGCGCTGGCCGTTGGATCGGGATGAGAGATCAACGATCAGGATTAAATCAGCGGAAGGCATCAACAGAAGGCAAAGGGAGCCTGCGATGAAGTGCAGGTCGTTACATCAGGGGAAATGAACGGTGGAGATCTCATCGGAGCATCGCATCGGTGGAGGTCAAAGGCTAAGAGACTAAGCCCTTGTGATATGTGATTATGCGAGGGCTGTCCGATCTGAAGGATGATCGACAGTCAGGATTTAATCAACGGGCGCGATGTTGGAGGGCTATGGGCAGATCGCGGTTGAATCTTAGCCGTCAGTTCTTGTGGATTCGATGGCTAAGATTAAATCAGGGGATCGACATCGGAGGAAGGAAAGGGAAAGGATAAAGGGAAATTGTACTGCTGATTGCGACGGATGTTTGCGATGCGATGAGCGCTTTGCGCCCGGTCACAGTGCGAGTCATATGCGGAAAAGGGGCTGGGGCTTAAGGTCGAAAGGGGCTTAAGGCCTTTATAGAAAAATGAAGGTTTTTCGGATTTTTGAAGGGTTTTTTAAGGAATTTGGAAGTTCCGATAGGTGAGAGGAAGGGATTTAAACCAAATCAAAGGGAGATATAAGGTTTAAAGAGGATTTTGGGATGGTTTAGAGGTTGAACGAAGGTATTTTGAGGGTTAAAATGAAATGGAAAAATGGGTGAAAATGGATAATTGAGATGATGGAAAATGGAGTTTTAAGCAATCTTTCTTTTGGTAAACAGCAGATACTTGAGGGCTAATAGTGAAACAACAGTGAAGATTAACTCAAAGGGTAAAGATCATCATAAGACTTCAAGAACTCACAATTTGGACATGAATTGTTTCTTGAAGGATAAACAGATTTAGTCACCATTTGATATAACAAATTTTTATAGGTGGCTAACAGTGGCTCCAACTTGGGATGGCAGCTCCTTGGAGGTGTCAAGAACCATAGAAATTCATCTCTGGATGTTGATTAGTGCCTTGCACTTTGATAATATTTTTATCAGCTGCTAATAAGGATGATTAGAACTTGATATATTAGTAGAAAAGTATTTCCC